>JBBBDQ010029100.1:42500-272500 GCA_037127315.1 Ascarosepion bandense
AACCCAGACATGTCAAAATTTTAAACTGGAGAAAACAAAACGATAAAGCAGAAAGATTAAATAAAAAGATAAAACAAAAAAGAAAACAAAAAAGCAAAAAAAGAAGAGGAAAGACGAATTCAAACATTGGAAAAAATAGCAGCAAAAATTAAAACTAACAGAAAGATATGATTAATGAACTGAGTTATTAAAACATTAAAATATATACTTAAGGGGATATTTTCATATGTTCAAATGAAATAATATTAATTAAAAATTACGAGTTCGATAATCTACAAGTTTGAATTATTATAAGTACAAATGAAATAATATTAGTAATTTTTAAACATACATGTTCAATGAGCTAAATATTTAAAATTATACTGAGATTTGTTCATATGTACAAATCAATAATAATAGTAAGTAAAAAAATTGACTGCTCAATAAGCTAATCATTTAAGTATTCAAAGCAATTTATTACATAATTAAAATTAAAAAAATAAAATATTAATAGCAATTACAAAATTTCCAGTTCAATATAATAAAATTATTTAAGTAATAAAATAAGTAAAACTAATTAACTAAATTTGAGATAATGTCAGATATATTTAATGGCATGAAAATGTTATAATTGCAGTAATTAGTTATTTCTTTAGGTTCGATTAATAATTCAGTTTTTGTGAATTTCGTACATGGAATTTTTTCTTGTAAACAAAGGAAACATATTTCATGTAAATATTTACATGTTTTACCTTAAGCCAATAATTTATATCTAACAGTAAGTGTTTTATTTGCATTTGTCTATTGCGTCTAGTATTTTAAGGGAGAAGTAGAATTTCTATATATTTAATTTTTGAAAGATAAGTTATGCTAGTAAAATCTAGTTTTAAAATTATTCTTAATACATTCGATATAATGTTTGATAATCTTGGGATTTTCATTGGTAGTGATAGTAGCTTAGTATAGAAAGTAATCTGTAAGGCATTTATTTTGCATAGTACATAAATTAGGGTTATGAAAGTTGCAGTTATCATTATTTATATTACGTTGGTTATAATTAATATTATAATATAATTTTAGAATTTTGTTATTGGGTTTATTATCATACCGAGATTATCGGTGCAGCTATAAGTAAGTTTCAATGTATTATACAAGCTGAAGAGAAATTACAGATTTAGAATTCCGTGTTCTCCGGCATTTACATTTTTTTAAAAAGGGCTCAATACAGCATAAATCTTAGAGCATTAAAACAATTTTTTTTTTAATCATTTCACCCCGAGCAAGGCAGAAACGCCACTGATGTGCAGGGGGTTACATAAATGTAGAAAGATTAATTAGAAAAGAGTGAGGAGTACAAGCTAGTTAGAAAGGAACAATAGAAAGCTGAGAAAGCAAGTGCAATGACAGGTACATGGGCGGAGAGAAAGGGAAGGTTATACAGGGGAGGGGAGAGAGCTAGAGTCCAGTGGTTAGTAGGTGAGTATTAACTTTGCTTTTAAATTTCTGGAGGTCGTAGCCGTCAGGAAAGCAAGAATACGGGAGTGAGTTCCACAGGCGGGAAGTGCGAGAGAGGAAGCTGCAGGAGTAGAATTGTCGTCTGCATTTGGCTAACCTGACTGTGAATGGGTGGGACCCAGTTGCCAGTCTGGTTGCACGGGTAAACACCTGATGAGGAGGCATCAGTGACTTAAGCTCATCCGAGCAGAAGCCATGAAAGTATTTATAGAAGAGACAGAGGGAGGCCACATTTCGACGATGGGAAAGTGGCTGCAGTCGAGTCGCCAGATCAGTACCTATCACATTACAGACTCTCCTTTGGAGCTTGTCAAGAACACTGAGGAGAACGGCAGGGGCACCTGACCATAAATGGCAGCAGTACTCCATGCACGGACGGAATTAGTTTTTGATTTAAAATTTATTTTATTTACATTGCCGCACGGAAATTTCAAAGTTTCGAGATTATATCTTGTCATCAGGCAATAACATAACCTGATAACGCGATATAACCTCGAAACATAGACATTTCCGTGTCGCAATGTAAATTAAATAAAATTTAAATAAAAAACTAATTCATATATATATATATATATATATATATATATAAGTAATGATTACTAATTAAAATACATTTCATAGATATTAACTTATAAAAAGTGCTCAATACAGAAATAGTGCAAAGTTATATGTTAATAATGATAATAATAAAATAATAATAACAATTATTATTCTTATTATTATCATAGCATACTATGACTCAGTATCTATCAAATTTTTGTGTTGAAACACCATCATCAGGCATTTAACTACTGAATGCATTGACAATATCTATAGATAAGAAGATTTACGAATAAAAAATTGTAAACTAAACAAAAAGTAAAAACTAAATACATAAGAATAAAGAGGTCATCCAATGCGATGAATTAAGTGGATTGATAGGTTATAACATTTTAATGAATGGTGTGTGTGAAACTCATAGACCGTCGGGTTTCAATGTTTGCCACACAAACCGAGACATATCAAAATTTAAAACGGAAAAATGAGAAAAACATGAGGGAAAAAATTTACAGGACAAAGAAAACAAGAAAAGAGAACAAAAGAAGAGAGGACAGAAAGACAGTAGACGATTTAAATGTTCTAGCTTTGTTAATATTTTCTATTTACCTGTCGGTAAATTTACTAGTAGAATGTAGAGAGAGTAGAATTACCGTACATATTTTTTTATTGAATGATAAACTATGCTGGTAAAATCGAAACTTAAAATTATTCTTAGTACATCCGATATAATGTTAGGTAAGATTAAGAATTATTAGTTGTGGAAGTGGTAGTTTGGTTTGCTATGGAATCTGTAAGGCATTTATTTTGTAAAGGACATATGTTTGGGTTATTATCATTATTTATGCTAAGTTGTTTATAAATAATATTTTAATGTTGTTTTAAAATTTTATTATTGATTTGTACTATCATATCAATATCATAATCTTGAAATTCATGTTATGATAATAAAAAGAACAATAATAAAAACCTAAAATAACATTTTGATTTTAATAATAATAATACTAATAATAATAATAATAATAATAATATATATATATATATATATATATATATATATATATATATATATATATATATATAGGCTCAACCTAAGCTTTAGAAATAAATTTGGTAGAAGGCATTTTGTGAGAGACCATCAATTTTTGTGCTAGTCCGAAATCCCAAGTCATCGCGTCCGAGGGTTTGACCGTCCCGGACTTATTCAGACTGCAGTTTAGGCAGGATAAATTACTCTCCCATAGAAACGCAACTATGGTCTGCTCAGCATAGTTACAGTATCAAACACAGATTGGCTCTGATTAAGCACAAGTGTGCCTGAGAAAACGTCTACAATGGGGATTTTCTAACCGACCTGGTAAAAATATCCTCGCATACATGTTGCCAGCCATTAAGTAAATATAGATAGATAGATAGATAGATAGATAGATAGATAGATAGATAGATAGATAGATAGATTAAAATATTATCACTATAAGAATAAGGAAAAAGACTTCCAAAAACTAAAGGAATTTTCAAGTGACAGAAATATTTCGGGAAAATTTGAGAAATCCATTTGACTTTTATAGAAAACCAACTGTACTAAAAAAATTTAATTAAAAAGCAAATTATTCAATTTTATTTTTATTATTGCGAAATATTTTTCTGCCAACTGCGTCGATCTTTCCTCATACTTCTGATTTTCTTGGTACACGTTTGTAAAATAGACTTAGTTAATAATTTTGCATATTGATCTGCCCTTCCTCAGAAACTGGCATAGATAAGAAAATCTCACTGGGTGTTTCGCGTCTGGTGAGGTCCGCGTTTTATGGTTAGTTGCTTTGTTTAGCGGCGTATCAACCATTTCTAGGTAATTTAATGCCGAAATCTAAATATTTTGTCCAAAATTTCATTTTCGGAAATAACAATGGTTTAGAGACACAAGTTTTACTACTTAAGCCATAACTTAAGTTTATTTGCGCGTAAGTGAATATAACGAATCCAGTTAGGATCTGAACTCGGCTCTCCATTAGACGTGCACATCAGAGTTTACAGTACATGGTATTCCCAGACAGTTACACATCAAAGTACTGACCATGCTCCTCGTTGCTTAACTTCAGTGACCGTACAGAACCGTTGTTTTAACGTGATGTGACCACAACTCTTCCGCGTTTGCAAATTTCTATTGAGATTTTAAAGTTTCACCTTAAATGACCATCTCCTTTTAAGACTTAAAATTGAAACATAAGGTAAGAATTGTACTGAAAACTAAACCATCTCTAAAATCTTTCTTATTGATAAAACCCTAGCAATATATTCTCATAAGTGGTGCGGTATAATGGAAGACGTTTCGGCTACATTTTGAAAGCAATGGGAGTTCTTTATTTGATATTTATTCATTGTTTCATAAACAATTATGGGTACTTTACGTGATTGGTGTGTTAGTCAGATACTCAGCACTCAGGGTTTTTTTTTCAACCAAACTGCGTTCCACCTAAGCAAACAAGGAAGAGAGAATGTTTTTTTTGTTTCTACCAGATGTTTCTTCATTGAATTAGCTCAGTTCTAAAATGATCGCAGCGTTTCTCTCTTTACCAGTAACTAGGGAGAAAATTAGATTCATGTTTTCCTCAAGGGTATTAACAGGAATTAATCATAAACAACATTAGTCAAAATTTGAACTTGCTTCCTTGTTTCTTTTTTTCTTCTCAGTAACCATTATGCCATTCCAGGGCACCATTGATATGTATACATGTTATAATGACTTTATTATCATTTGTGCTACCATAGTTTGCTTTTTTGTTTTATTTTTACGAAGGGTCGATAGAAAATTTACTCATGCCGGAGACAAATCAACTTGAATCACTTATCGAGAAGCTTAATACAATTACCCGTGGGACAAGTTTGTGTCATTCTTCACCGATACAAAATGTTTTATTTCAATGTTAACGTGTCTGGATTAGTTGGAGCCGAATCTTTGTGTTCGTTAATTGAACAAATTTTGTACTGTCCGAGAAAAAATAAACGTGTTTTTCGAGGTTGCGATGAAAACAATTTTCTGATAAAGGCTGTCATTAAAACATTGTATTTTATAGAATGAATGCAGGGAATAATAATTTCATGATCCAGATGTAAATTTGACACTCAGTTGTAGATTAGTGAGCAGCGACTAAAAAAAAAAAAAAATAATTCATTTACATTAGAAAACAACATGAGCTCAAAGAATATACAAGAATGTATCGAAAGTTATCACAATTAAGACCAAAAATTGCAGCAATTTTAGATCATTCGTTTTTGAAAATTATTTCACCCCAAGCAAGGCGTTCCACTGCCACTATTGCGCAGGGGGTTACATCGGGGGAAAGTGATGTGAAAGAGTGGTTGCTTATAGGAAGTCTCGGAACGAGGGTGATAGATGGATGAGGATACCGAGGATGGGGTTGGGTAGATGGAAAGAGCGTTTGAGGGAATGGATGCGAGTTAGTGTGATAGATGTCTGTTGACCTTACATTTAAATTTCTTGAGATTGTAGCTGACGGGGAAGCAATTATTTGGAAGAAAATTCGACAGGCGTGAGGTGCGAGAAAAGAGGCTGTTAGAGTAGAAATTGCGGTTACATTTCATCTGTTTCACCGTAAAAGGGTGGGACCTATTTGCTAATCTTTTGCAAATTCATCATAGAATACTGATGTATTACTTAATCAGGAATCTTATGAATGTGATCTTATGGATTTATTTTTCTTTATTGACACCCTTGCTGAAGTTTTGTGTGGATTGTGAGGGATGGACCTCACCAGGCTGACTTTACACAAGGCACACTAAGCATGAAGAAATACCTAAAGATAAAAATGGAAGATGGTTTTAAGCTCAGCTACTCCAAGAACTAATATCCACGTCCGGTCATAAGTGACGATTATTATGGTAATAATGGTGATGATTAAATTCGGTGAGAGGACAAAATCTTCAACAATTTTCTTGTCTAGAGAAGAGGAACATGTGTCATGTTAAAGACTTTCTAACATTATCTTTCATGGCTTAGTTATCATTGTTTTAATATCTGTAAATTATTCATTGCACTGTCTTTTCGTGAGTGTAGAGGTGTTTCCCGCAACGTTATCGTATTTTAGACTTATGCGATTCTTTTCCAAAGTAACTTTGGTCTGCCAAGACTGAAGAACTCTGGAATTTAACTCGCAGCTGGTTGGGAAGAACTGAATGCGACGCGTATGACAACATATATATATATATATATATGTGTGCGTGTGTGTGTGTGTGTGTGTGTCTGTGTGTGTGTGTGCTATGTTTTTTATTGTCTGGCTTGACAAGGCTAAATTAGGCATCTCTTCTAGTGGGTTATTGGACCCCAAGATACTCAACCTCAATAATTCTACGCTTCGGCTGAAACTATTTCTCAATAGCTAGAACATATATATATATATATATATATATATATATATATATATGTTAATCGTATCACCCCGAGCAAGGCGGTAACGTCTCTGATGTGCAGGGGGCTACGTAATAGTGAAAAGATTGGAAAAGAGAAAGCCGGAAACCACATCCTAAATAGGGAACAAGGGATGAGCCTCTTAACCTGTTCAATAATATCCGCCAGGTAACGGCTCTGATCGGAAGACTTAGAGAAGTCTATTGGGAAATAATTTTTGCCGGAGCGTAGAAATGCTGATGTTTGTGTCTGAGGGTGCAATAACCCATTAGAAGAAATGCCTACTTTCGCCCTGTCAAGGCAGACAACTAGGAGAAGGAAACTGATGTAACACACGCAGTGCCAATTACCTCCAATGATGTTGACTTATAGTTCTTTCTAGGTCAGTGTTGCTGTCGCTCAGAGTTTTGGATTTGTACACGAAAGTAACCTTAGGAAAGGTATTAATCCGTCTATTCCTTCCAGTTATGGGTTAAATAACACGACAGCCTTGGCTGGCAAACAGTCTACTGCGGGATAATTCTCTGCCCAGTCAGTCATGTCTCTTTCGAGACATGATCGCCCAAGCGTGTTTCACGTATGGCGCTTAACTGACTGAATGTAAAAACCCATTCATCACATTAAAAATTTTCACACACATGCATTGCTTGAAAATGAAGTGTTCCTAATGCGTACATCGAGGACAACGGATAGTTAATAACAATCTATGTGATATGCAGTGAATATAGCAAAATGTGTAAAATCTCTGCAGGGTTAAACAACATGTTAAAATACAGGGCAACTGTAGAGAAACTGCTTCCAGCAATGTTTCCCTCTACAAAACCTGTGTTAGAGAATAGAATGAGCTGCAGTAAAAGGCTTTATAAAAACTGCTTATTAAAAGCCCTTTTTCACGTAATATCAATGATGTAAAACAAGTTTCATTCATCAGATGTGGCGATATAATCAGCCCAATCTCGCTTTACTATGCACCTGAACGTGGTGTAATAGTTATCAATCTCGAACCTGATACAACTGAGTAGTGAGTTTGATTCTCCCTGTGAACCCCATACTTAGAAAATCGACTATGTACTAAACTAATGGTGCCAACATTGCACGGGATCAAGAGATTTCTCAACTTCATTACTTTCCGAAAGCTGTGCACGCTTCTATAGATTAAAATATTAAAATCCTTAAAGATAGCGGATATCAATCATCAAAAATTAGCATTGTGGAAAAATTCAGGAGTGCAAAAAGCAAAAATAGAAACAGGAAAATCATATATTAAAAGCCTCCTTTTAATCAATCAATTAACTTCAAGCTGGGACATAAATTTCTTCAACTAACAGATAAGCATTTCCCCCAAAATAACCCTCTAAATAAAATATTCAATAAAAATACAATTAAACTAAGCTATAGCTGCTCCAATAATCTAGAAAAAATAACTAAATTACATAACAACAAAATATTAAAAGCACACAAGAAAAATAACTCCAACACTAATAAAAACAACCTCTGTAACTGTAGAAACCCTAACCAAAGCCCCATGACCAATAAATGTCTAACGAAATCCCTGATATATATGTGTTCGATTTCATCCATGGAGAATCCTAAGGATGACAAAATGTATATCGGAAATACCATGAACGTATTTAAAAAGCGATTTTACAATAACCTCTCATCCTTCAATTCTATAATAATATCGAATTACTAAATTCTAAAGTAAGTTTTAATATTCATAATTAAATTAGAAATTTTTCTCTAAATAAAATTTAGCATTTTATGGGAGTAATCAATTTACTAAATTATAAAGTAAGGTTAATAACCATAATTAGATTAATTATATATATATGTCCTTACCACACACAAAACTTCAACTATTAGCTTAAATACAAACCCCCACCACATACACAATTGACTAGATATAAGAATAGAAATTAAAAATTAAAATTTAACAGAAAAAACGGTTTCCAAACTATGATCTAATTAATAATTAAAAATTAAAAATTTAATAAAAAAAAATATTCCCTAAATCCAAAATTAAGATTAAATATACAAACGTACATTAATTATAAAGACTCTGCCTAAATGAAATATATCCGCGCCAACCTCTACCGGCTCTTCTAAGAAATCCATAAGAATATAGTCTAGTCACTAGATAATAAAAAACTTACAACTGTCAAGAAATCAAAGCATCTCATTAATCAACCACCTAAAATCCACCCTCTCCAAACATTCCAACGGTCAGAGACTTATTCCCCTATCACTAACCCCCACCAACACCTCTAACAAAACTAAATAAATATAAGGAATGAGGATTTCCGTTACTTTACACACCGCCTGATGAGACATTGAAGTTTCATTGTCGAAAAAATCGTACCTTTGTAGCGGGTATATATAGAATGATTATGTACATGTTCTAAAATATAATATATATATATATATATATATATATATATATATATATATATATATATATATATATTACACAAAGAGAATGGCTCATGATAAAATATAATAGGCATTCTTTGTCTCATATTTAAAAAAATATGTTTAGAAAATTATCTGCCTCCTCGATACACTAAATATTCTAGTATATATACATGTGCACACACACACACACACAAACACACACACATATACATATATATATATGTATATTTTGTTAACTGTTATATTTAGCGATTTATATATATATATATATATATATCATAATATCACTACAAAACTATCAAATAAAACATACAATATATATATATATATATATATATATATATATATATATATATATATAATGTTTACTACATATACAAATATTTATACATACTTATCAATAGGTGCCTATGTTTTCCATAAAGGTAAGTTTTTATTATAACAAAGCGTATATGTTTTTCATAGGGCATGCTCGAGAGTTTGATATGATTGCCTTTGGCAATATCGTGTTTTGAATATGAGAACGGATGTCTGTAACGCTTGCAGCTCATAAAATCTGCTGCATTGTGTCTCCGAGAATATTCTTTTAAATTCATTACACTTTGAATTAGTTTGAATCTTAAAGCTAAACCTGAGAGAGATTATCAACAGTGGAATAGTGCAGAATTCATGATTCTTGAAATAGTTCAGCTAAACCTGTTTTACAATGGTATACAATGGACGAAGTTTAAAAGAATAATTCAGTAAAATATTCTGAACATCCTGTTTTTTGCCTAATTTGTTTGTTTATTACTTTAGTTGATTTTCTTTGCTTCTAATTGCGATGCTGGATAGAAATTTACAGTTATTAAAAGGAACATTTCAGGAAATATAAAAAGCAAAAATTCTGAAAATTTTTTCTAATATATATATATATATATATATATATATATATATATATATATATATATATATATGTACTAGCAGTATAGTCCGGCGTTGCTCGGATGTAATGAAAGCTTTAAAACTAATCCAAGATCCTAGAACTCAGACTCTTTGGACGTTGGCAGGAAAGACTAAAATGCAATAGTTGTTTCCAGTTAAAGCGAAATCGTAGACTGAAAGAAAGATGCATGGATGGAAGTCAAATTTTGATTACCTGCTATCGATATCAAATAAGTTTTTTTGTAGTAAACTGAATTTTGAAGGCTAAATAAGTCCTTCGAATAATTGGTATCATGGCTGAGACTAAGAACTACAATTATACCTACTTATAGCCAAACCCGAAGCAAAAACTAAAATAAAATGGCTGAAAAAATACAGACATACAGGCAGATAAACAGACACACACGCAAACATCTTGTCGTTTATATATATATATTATCGATATTCTGCGCTATTGTAAGAACTGCAACCTCGAAACTTCTGAATATCTTTTATTATGTCTTTGTCTATGAGCGTATCAAATTTGATTAAAATCAGACCACTCCTTCTATAAACAGATGTTTTCGATTATCGATTTTCTATATTTATCGGGGGTACCTCGACACAAAACGTAGCTAAGAACACTCGCAGACGTTTATAGTACAACTGTGTAAATTTTCAAGAAAATTGGTTCAGCCGTTTCGGAGTCTATATGTAACGGACACACACACACGTACACACACACGCAGAGACAAAGTTCCATTTATTTTATATATATATATATATATATATATATATATATATATATATATATATATAAAATATCACAACAAAAATAGCTGTTATTTTTCGACACGACATTTGTTTTATCAAGTGCTGGTGTTGATTTCAAACTGAAAAAAGTATATATATTTACTTATTACAAATTAATTCTAGAGACTACGAGTTTTCATTTCTAAATTTAACAAACATTAGATTTAGATTGTTGTACAGTTGTTAGTAAATGAAAAAGGGAAAACAGATAGACACATAGAGACAAATGTATAGATACCCACACATGAATAAACATAAACACATATAGGTACATATACTCGTATTTTCTAAACATGTACTGTTAAATATAAGAGACAATGAAAGTCTATTATGTTTAATCATGAGCCGTTCTAAACATCGTATTTTCGATTTAATTTCATGTGAAAAAAAAGAAAAAATCTCCAAAATTTGGATAATTTTTTATGAAGTTGGTTATAAGCTTTCCGCTCACATGAGCCATCTTGCGAGAGGTTACAAGGACGTTAACATAAAAACATCCACCATCAAAGAAGATTTTATCTTGTGTTGACATAAAAAATTTGCTAAGAAACGATAACAAATACTAAATAGCAAACGCATTTCGTAAATTTGTAATGCTGTTGTATGACGTCAGATCGCGTAACGTCTGTGAAGATGGCTCCTGTGAGCCGAAAGCTTAGAACCAACTTAATAAAAAAATGTTTATATGTTGAGGAAATTTTGTTTTTATTTTCACTTAAAATTAAGGCGATGTTTAGAACGGCTCATGATAAAACATAATAGATATTCATTGTCTCTTATATTTAACAGTACATGTTTAGAAAATTATCTGCTGCCTCAATACACTAACAATACTAGAATATATACATGTGCGCGCACGCACGCACTCACACACACACATATGTTCAATTTTTTAACTTTTATATTTAGCGATGTGTCTATTTATCCATTCAATTTATGATCAGGTTTGGAAAACGTCTGTAAACACTACATGTGAGATACATGTGAGACCGAATTTTTAAGATGACATGAACCTGAGAAATCTAAAAAAGATCAAGACAAGCACAGTTTTATTCCAGTGCATAACAAATGAACATAATTAAATATATACGCACTCAAATTCACAAGCAAAAAACAGAATACGTACGCGATTTTAATATTCAATAAAGTTTCATATACAGAATAAAAGCACATGCATGGATCTACATATAGACAACTATAGGCATAAATACGCACAGATAAACACAAGAACACTTACGCAGAGGCATACGTACCCATATATAAGTTCATAAAATATATATATATATATATATATATATATATATATATATATATATATATATATATATATCCGAGTGAATACAGAACGAAGAATTCTTTCCACGTCCAAAATATTAATATGAAACAGTGCTCGATATATAATTTTCTATATAGAGCTGTGAATATTTATTATGAATTATATTTTAAAACATGTACATAACTTCACTATACATAATCGCTACGAAGGCGCGTCCGTTTCTGCATCGGAGTGCCAATGCTTCGTCAGGCGTTGTGGTTCTTGGAATCCTTTTCATTTTTATTTATTTATCCGACCCATAATTACAACTCCTGTAACTGTAGAAACCCTAACCAATGCCCCATGAACAACAAATGTCAAACGAAATCCCTGATATATATGTGTTCGATCTCATCCATGGAGAATCCTAAGGGTGAAAAAATGTATATCGGAAATACCATGAACGTATTTAAAAAGCGATTTTAAAATCACCTATCATCCTTCAATAACAAAGAAAAACAAAACGTGACATTTCTCTCCAAATATTTTCGGAAGTTAAAAAACGAAAATAAAACACCTAAAGTTAAATGGAAAATCCTTAAACAAGCAAGAACACCTAAATCTATAAAGGAACCATGTTTCCTCTGTCTTCAAGAAAAAATTGAGATACTTAAATATATGAACAGTAACAAGCTTTTAAACCAGAGGCATGAAATCACAGTAAACTACAAGCACGTCAGAGAGCTAACATTAAAATCATGCTAAAAACAATAGCCAAGAATAGTACCCATAAATATATATATATATATATATATATATGTAAAGATAGAGATATAGGTGTATATATACATATGTGTATATATATAAAAATTTAAAGGTTTAATATTAACTACAAATAAGGTGTATAACCATAATTTGTATTGACTAAAAGAGTAAGGTTGGTAACGATAATCGGTATTAATTAATATTAATTATAAAGTAAGGTTAATAGCTAAAATTAGTAAAGTTAATAGCCATAATTAGAGTAAGGTTAATAATCAATATTAGAATAGGATCAGTTAAGGGTAATAACCATAACCAAAATAAGATGAATCATATATTGACTAGATATGAAAATAGAAGTTAAGAATTAAAATAAGGTGTAGAACCATTATTAGTTAGTATTAACTAATAAAGTAAGGTTAATAACCACAATTGATGTTGATCAATATTAATTATAAAGTAAGGTTAAAGACCATAATTAGGAAGGTCAATGACCATAACCATAATTAGAGTAAGATTTATAACCATAAATATAATTAGAGTCAGGTTAATAACCATAACCATAACCATAATAAATCGAATCATATATAGACCAGATATGAGAATAGAAATTTATATGAGAATAGAAAATTAAAACTTACAAGTTTAATAGCGAAAATGATTTCCAAAAAATGATCTAATTAAAAATCAAAGATTTAAAATTAAAAATTGAATTGAGAAAACGATTCCCAAACAATAATATAAAAATTAAAAATGTACGACAAAAAACACATTCCCTGAACCCAATATTAAGATTAAACATGCAAACTTACACCGATTGTAAAGACTCTGCTAAAATAAAAATAAACAACAAAAAAAATATCCGCACCAACTAATAAATTCCAACGGTCACAGACTGACTCCATTATCTTGCTAACACCCACCAACACCCACTAACACTCTCCACAAAAAATTCCAACTGTCAACGAAATATCACAATATCAAAAACGCCAGCCAATACCCATAACAAAACTAAATAAATGAAAATGAAAAGGATTCCTATTACCACATCGCCTGATAAAGCATTGGTACTCCGATACAGAAACGGATGCGCCTTCGTAGCGATTATATATAGAGAGGTTATGTCAGTCAATCAGTCAAGTGCCATGCGTGATACACGCTTGGGGCGATCATGTCTCGAAAGAGACATAACTGACTGGGCAGAAGATTATCCCGCAGTAGGTTGCCATTTCTTTCTGCGGTAGACTGGTTGCCGACCAAGGCTATAGAACCCAGTCTGTCCAGCTATTTAACCCATAACTGGAAGGAAGAGACGGAATAATACCTTTCCCAAGGGTACTTGCGCCTTGCGCGTAAGTGAATACAATGGATTCAACTGGATTTCGAACTCGTCTCCCCGGTTTCTCATTCCGAGCCGATATCTACTGTACCTCAACGCACATCCTTATTATTATTATTATTATTATTATGATTATTATTATTATTATATATATATATATATATATATATATTATTCATTTCTTTTCCAATTGGAGTAGATAGACTAAACTATCGCCCGGTTTACGCTCCACCCACATCTATTGAACAGGTGAAGAGGCTCATCTTTTGTTCCCTGTTTAGGATGTGGTTGCCGGCTTTCTCTTATCCAATCTTTTTACTCTTACGTAGCCCCCTGCGCATCAGTGGCGTTATCGCCTTGCTCGGGGTGATATGAAAATATATATATATATATATATATATATATATATATATATATAAATTCAGATAAAACTTAGTGGGGAAATAGCCATTTTCAACATGTCACTTTAAGGCATGCATTCTTGCAGCCCTTCTAAACAGGGAATGAAGAAATTTCTAAACCCAGAGGTTAGTTTAGTTAAAGGAAGGGGTTGGGATGTATTAGCTTTTCTTTGGGTTGGACAGGGGCAGGGGGCCAGTAGCAATTATTCCTTAGTAGTGGGTGGCCTGACAGGTTAAGTGGTGTGGAGGTAACTGCCATGTGAACTTTTTAAAAGGACTAACTGGGGGACTAGGATATTTATATTTTTAATCATTGTAACTTATATTAATTTTGGCGACACATACTTATGATCTCCCTTCGTTTATTAAGGAGAATATTTTGGTCTTGAAATTTTAAAATTTTAATTTTTTCTGTCAAGCATAGATTCCTCAAGGTATTAGGAGTTTTAGCCTTGCCTATGCGTTCCCATTTTATTTGGGGATCTAAGTTACTTTTTTTTAATTCACAGTATTTCCCAGAAAGCGCAGTTTGGTATTTTAAACTATTTTAAAGGAGGAGGGTGTGCGTTGTGGTGCATTGTATATCAGCTCGGAACGAGAAATCGAATACGAATTCCAGTTGAATTCATTGCATTCACTTACGCGCAAATACCATTGGGAAAAGTATTAATCCGTCTATTCCTTCCAGTTATGGGTTAAATAGCAGGACAGATTGGGTTCTATAGCCTTGGTCGGCAACCAGTCTACCGCAGAAAGCAATGGCAACCTACTGCGGGATAATCTTCTGCCCAGTCAGTCATGTCTCTTTCGAAACCTGATCGCCCAAGCGTGTATCCCGTATGGCACTTAACTGACTGACTGGTAAAGGAGTGCCTGTGTGTATAAAGCCGTTACTTCCAAATTCCCGCGAACATTCCTGTATAAACATTCCGTCTCCCCTGATTTTCCTCAGGGTAGATGGTGGCTTTATAAATCACATTTTCAGCCCTACACTTACCCTCAACCTGACATGTACTTCTAGATTTATAGTTACAGGGAGGTGTCATTACTATTTTCCGTTTTGGATTCCCTACACTTCTTAAAAATTTGGTTATTATGGGAGCTAATAATATTATACATGATATTGGTAGACGAATAACTAATTTTGATGGTTTTCCTATTGAATATCTTACTCGGGGGTTATCTCCATGAAAGTGATTAATTATTAATTTAAGGAAGATCTTCCTAATGCTAATTGTAGATAGTTTACAGTACCGGGTGTTACACCATATAATTTTCCTTTTCCTATTTCTACTTTTGCCTTTTAACGGTGCCGGTTTCTTAGTGGGTGTTAAATACGCTAATTTCTCTTTATATCCGCTATTCTGGAGGGCTTTATCGTATAGTTTTTTTATTATTATTCCCAAAGATTTCTCGGTCAGAGGATAATCGCTTAATTCTAATATTTACGGTCTTCAGTATCTGCTTAATAATGGCGCTAGGATGGTTCGAACTAATATTGATGTAGCTAGGGATTTCATTGTCTTTATTGTATGGTTTAAAGAAATTATTGTCCAGGTTTAGGGTAATATATATATATATATATATATATATATATATATATATATATATATATATATATATATATATATTAAAATTCTATCAAGTCTTTCCAAGCGATAGAATATTAGCAACTGCAACTGCTAACACTGTTACTATTTTTATTGAAATTTATGTTGCCGTTATTTAGCTGCACTATTTTTACACACACATACGAATATATCTGCAAGATTTCTTTAACTGAAAGAAAGCAGTAACTATGCAAACTCCAAACTCTTTGTTCTTTGCCTACCAATCTGATTTTGTTGCTGCTGCATCTCTTTCTTTCGAGCCAAAATGCAAAATATTTTTTAGTTATCCCCTTGGTAGTTAGAGTTCTTGATTTTTAATTTTTTTTTTTTATCTTATAACGCAACTTGTTCTCATTCGGAATTTTATTTTTTTTACTCAACTTGAGGCGTTAGTTTTCAAAACAAAACGTGAAACTTTACTTATTATAATGTTTTGTCGATATTGTTTTACCTGTTTTTGTTTTTTTTGTTTTGGTTTTTTTTTTTCACATCAAGTTTTCTAAAGGATACAGAAGTATTTCGCTGGTGGCTTGAACAGAAATGAAATTCACAAACTATCAAATAAAAACATACTCTATACTCTATTTTTGTAAGTTAAATCCCTTTGTCACAAGTATGGTATTGTTTGTTCTTAATCTAATAAAATTTCATAGTATGGAAAATAACAACTGTGTGTGTGACTGACGATGCTGTAAAGATTCTACTATTCAGTAGAAATTGACTGTGTTTTATTTTTTAATGCATTTAGCTTTGACTTTGCAATTATCTATATTAGTGTAAGCAAAAAGTAATTACAAATAATTAACTATAAGACAGAATGTGAAAAGACCAACCTTACAAGTGAGTTACACATCAGTGATATCACAACCATACATATAACAAATTTAAGTCTCTGTACTGTGCAGTGAAAGATCTGGGGAAAGTGTGATTGATATATCAAGTTGTGTAGCAATAGGTGATACATATGAGTCCTAAACTTAGGATTTAGACATGAAGAAGAAAAATTGAATCAATTCGATGAGACCATGCATGAATTCTGATTTTGCAAGCGTTCTTTTCCTCGAATATAATAGATGACCAATTGCTGAGACATTAAGAATTTGAAGTTCAAATGTGTTGGATTATAGAAATTGAAGTGATGTTGATTTGACGACGTCGAGGTGACTTCAAAATGACACGTCATGCATAAAATTATTTATTATTCGGAAGGTGACATGAGGAACCCTGGCTTATGAATGAACCAAACTCATTCAGAAAATAAAATATTCTTTTAATTTAATTCGGTTTCAAAATTGGCCAATGTAACGAAAGAATATATGAAGAAAATGGTTACTAATATCACTGGATTGCTTAAGTAGCGAAAATAATACGCTTAAAATTATCCGTAGTGTTCATAGTAGCAGAAAAGTAACGATCTTATCTGTCTGTAAACATGTATTATGGCACTTTAGATGCTGACTATGATTAAAAAAGGAAAAACAATGCTAGAATCGAAAACAGTGCGGTGAACATTGGTGTTACATTGTAGGGAGCGCGGCTATGCTTGCAAAATGGCTTTGCTAATTTGTGTTGTAGAGTTCAGTTTACTTAAAGTTAGATGAAATGGATTTGTGAAGAAAAAACAAGTCTATTATTTTTTGGCTGCGTGTACAATTGTAGTGTACAAAGTGATATCTCTGTTCATCTTTCTTTTTTTTTCTTCTGAGAAGTAAATGAGGAAAAGGAGAATTAATTAATACAATATAAAAGTGATAGAGTGAGAAAATACAGGTCTTCTAATCTTGGCGTCTAATCAGGCAACTTGCGACTATCTCTGGTGGTATTTCTTCCTTTGTTTTCATTACATAAGGAAGAAGAAGAATCAATGAATGTAGTTTGAAAGAAAAGATGAGACAGAAAAATCAAGTTGCCTGGATTTGGCATCGGGAAATGAATCGTGGCTCTCGGAAGAGAAAAGAAAAAATCACTCGTATTTATACATTTTTGGAGAATGGAATCGGATCTACTTTAAAGATTTTTTGTAAATCCTAAATCGTTAGTAAATGAGAGATTTTATTCATTTTGGTTTCAAAAACGTCCACAAATTGTAAAATTTGTTGAATAAACTTTCTTATGAAAAGTTTTTTTTTATTAGTGAATAACTAAATTTATATGCTTTTATATTGGCTCATGAAAAAGTATAGGTGAGTGTAAGCTCACATTTTCTGTGCAATCAAATATTACACAAACCGATGTTTTTCTGTTTTTTTTTTTTGTATATGGCAAGGATTACAGGAAAACTACGAGATAAGAGATGTAATGATTGACCTTATTATAAGTTCCAAAAGTGTATGTATCGTGAGTACAGACACCGGAATCACCATCAACCAGTTAATATATATATCATCACAGTAGAAGCTGTTTTAACGTGTGCATAAAATATTTAATATGCATATTATTTAATATAAATGTAGACATGTTTAATGCATTATAATACAGTGACGCTTATCCGATTAGCGTCAGAGAAACCCCAAGACATAGCCGGCAAAATATTGTCTTCCTTGCTGATAACTTTCTTTTCTTGATAATGATTGAGATGGTGGGATATAGTTGCAAATAAGTATGTTAAAAACAGAGATTTTTGGTAATTTACCGACAGTTTTCGTTTACATATAAGACATTCCTCTTGGTTATGACGATAAAGTATCTTTAGAAGCAAGGCCTCAATTCTTCAGGGTTTGATAAGTTTTTGTGCCTGCACTGAATTGCTATTTGTTTCCATGTCCACGCTAGCATCTGCTATGGTCACAGTTATGGGAAGTACTTTTGATAGATTATATTTTTCATACTATAAAGTTTCAAACCAACATCATACAACCCTACGGATGTGTGCGCAGAACCCAGTTTACTGACCGTTAACACAACAAAAAATAAAAACGTAATTAAAAATACTTAAATATATATATTCACAGTTAGGTTAGTCAAATGCAGACGACAATTCTACTCTTGCAGCTTCTTCTCTCGCACTTACCGCCTGTGGAACTCCCTGCCATATTCTTGGTTTCCTGACGGCTACAACCTCCAGAAATGTAAATGCAATGTCAATACTCATCTACTAACCACTTGACTCTAGCCCTTCCCCCACCCCGTATATCCTTCCCTTTCTCTCACCCCCTTGCAACTGTCACCACACCTGCATTTTTATCTTTCTATTGCTTCTTTCTAATTGTTTTGTAATCCTCTTTTCCCTCCTCTAATTAATTTTTTTTTAGTTATGTAGCCCCCCGCACATCAGTGGCATTTATATATATATATATATATATATTAATCATTTCACCCCGGGCAAGGCGTAAATATATATATATATATATATATATATATATATATATATATGTATGTGTGTGTGTGTGTGTGTGTGTGTGTGTGAGTGTGTAAAAAGAACGAAGAATAGAATTGCAACTTTCAAAGCATTAATTTATAACAGAACTCAGTATAAAAAATTAGACCGATAAATATTTATTATTCAAATTCTGCATTACAACTTGTAAGTAATTAATACAAAATTGTAGATTTTGTTTCGACGTTGAAAAAACAATGTCTCATCAGGTAGTTAAGAATAACTTGATGAGACATTGTTTTTTTTCAATATGGAATACGTTGGTACAATTTTGTGTTAAAATATAAAAAGTTGAATATTATATATCAGCAGACATCTATTTCGCTGATAATCAGTACGGATAGACAGGATTGAAACCCGACCAAATTGATATTTGAGCTACGGCCGATCGGTAGAGCAAGGCTGACTTTAGCGTGTTATATACAATATACAATGCTAGTCGCTGAGATTGTTCTAATTCATTACTGAAGAAACGATATATATATATATATATATATATATATATATATATATATATATATATATACATATATATATATACATATATATATACTCATCCGCAGACAGATCTGTTTCACTGTATCACAGCTCATCAGTACAGTTAAACATCCCATTGTTTTTTACCCAAGATGTCAAATATTTAGCATGTGTATATATATATATATATATATATATATATATATATTTGTTTTGTTTTTCTTTAATCCGAAGTGAAAGAGTAGGAAGGTAAATTCCAAGAACCTTCGCCATTTGGAAAAACAATGTCGCTGACGTGACGTAGAATTTCTATTAGAGATCCTATGTCGAAATGTACATCCGAAACCTTTGAATTTTGAAAGTTTTCTCTAATTTATATATATATATATATATATATATATATATATATATATATATATATACGATATTTGGAAAAATCTCTCATACCTTTACTACAATCTAGTCAATAGGAAGAAAGATATACACAAAAGAAAGATTTTCATTTTAAATTTAGTCCAAGCGTCTAAATGGATAATCGGAGAAATCATTAATAATTACTAAGAATTTTAAACGATATTTTTTTAATTAAGTTTGTGCTGTTAATATTTTATATCGAGGAAACGAATTTTAAAATGCTGTTAAAACCTTTTTACATCTGCTGAATATAACTAAACAATTTCTAATGTTCTTTTCAAATAATGTCAAAGTTACGATTCTCCTCGCTACTTTGGTTTTGTAAATTCTTATCGGAACGTTGATGCAAAAAAAAGAAAAACAATCGCCTGTAATAAATCTCAATTTCGACTGTCAACAGATACCAACAATACCAAAGCCACGACAATCTATCACCGGCTCCCTCACAGACAACGATTACTCAAAAGGACTGAACAATACTTGTATATATTTCTACATAAAATTAAAAAAAAAAACTATGTTTCATTTATGATTTTTCTTTTTATAGGCCCTAACAGAGCGACGTTAAATGATATTTGGCGAATGGTGTGGCAGGAGAACTCCAAGACCATTATAATGCTGACAAATCCAACAGAAACTGGAAAGGTAAGAAATTTCTGTCAATATTGATCTTTTAAATAGATCTTTTAAATATTTATCTGTGTTTAAATGAAAAGGAAAATTATTTGAAAAGTATGCAAGTTGATATCTGTCAAAGATCAGCGGCTTAAAAGCAATCTTCAGGTTTGACGATTGTTTTAAACAGGAAACAGACTATTGCTGTTAGATATTGTCCTCAATATCTCCATTTCTGTTTACATATGCTGCCATTCCTAATATTGAGCACATTAACCCATATATAGAGTCTGCCTTAAAGCTATATATCTATCATGATCAAATGTAAATATTGTTTGCTGATTCAATTTAGGAACACTTTTTTTTTTAATCATGTCACCCCAAGCAAGGCATTCCACTGCCACTATAGCGCAGCGGGTTACACAGGGCGATAGACGAGATAGGATGTACATAGGGGGAGAGTTGGAGAGAATGGGAGTGTTAGTGTGTTAGGAGATGTCTATTGACCTTACATTGAAACTCCTGGAGGTTATAGCAGTCGGGGAAGAAAGTATGCGGAAAGGAATTCCATAGGCGGGAAGTGCGAGAAAAGAAGCTGGTGGAGTAGAAATTGCGGTTACATTTCATCGGTTTCACTGTAAAAGGGTGGGACCTAGTTGCCAATCTAGTATCTCGTGCAAACTCACAACTAGGTGGCATCAGAGATTTAAGGTCATCAGAGGAGAAGCCATGAAAGTATTTATAGAAGAGGCACAGGGAAGCCACATCACGCCGGTGGGAGAGTGACTGCAGGCGGTCAGCTAAGTCGGTATCAATCACGTTACAAATTCTTCGCTGTATTTTGTCAAGAAGCCCGAGGAGAATAGTAGGGACACCCGACCAGATGTGGCAACAGTATTTAAAACACGGGCGGATGGTAGATTTGTATAAGTGCTGGATAGATTCAGGCGGAAAGAATTTCCGGGCCCTGCACAGAGAGCCAACTTTCATAGTAGCGAATTTAGCAATGGATTCGACGTAGTAATGAATTCGACGTAGTCATTCCACTTGAGGTCCACTGAGAGTGTCAGGCCAAGCAGGCGTAGTGTTTTACTCTCTGGGAGGCATGCCTGTTCCACGGTAATGGGAGGGAGGTGCGGTCGTCTGTGGTGGTTAATTGACAGCAGCTTCGTTTTGGAAGAATTGAATTTTACGCGCCATTTCCTACCCCAATCCACCACGGATTTCAAGCTCAGCTGCGAGGTTCGCCTTATCATCAACACCAGATTTTTGATCGAAGTGAGCGTATATTGTGGTATCATCGGCGTACATGCCTATTTGTGATCTTCTGGCATCGGGGAGATCATTGATTTAGATTAGAAAGAGCGTAGGACCTAGGATAGAGCCTTGGGGGACACACGCGTTTGTAGGGTAGTTCTGGGAGGCATGTCCGTTTAAAACCACCTTCAGTGTGCGGTTGGAGAGGAATGACTGGATTAAGTCCAACAAAAGTCCAGTAATGCCGTAGCTTCGCAGTTTCCGTAGAAGGCCGGCATACCATACTCTATCGAATGCTTTAGAGATATCCAGGGCGACATTTCGGGCTTCACCATTCTTGTCGAGAGCCTGGTATATATACTCGGTGATCGTCATTAGCATATTAGCCTGGTGAAGCGGAAGACCTGGTGAAGCGGAAGCCATACTTTTTGTCCGATAGGAGCCCGTGGGCCGTGAGATGCTAAACGACCTCAGCATTGATAATGGCTTCGAACACTTTGCCGAAGATCGGAAGAAGGCTGATAGGGCGGTAATTTGCGGGGTCCGAGTGTTCACCAGTGTTCTTGAATATTGGAACCACAGAAGAAGACTTATCTTTAAAAAGTGGTGTTTGCGACAGGAAGAATGTTACGGCATTGAAATAAATCACTGAAAAATATTTGATTCTCTAGTGGTCATGAAATTGCAAGCAATGTGCATGTGTGTGCGGGGAATGGGTGGCAAAATTTCAGATAGTGTATATCTATAAAAGGACAATATAAATAATTACAAAAGTGAAAATTTGACTGGGCGTTTCGTACACTGCAGGACATTATCATAGCAAATGTTAAATTGTCTTGTTAAAGTCTGAGATCACAAAACGCGTTGGCTACGAAAATTTTGCCTTCTGTCATATTATATATATAATATATATTGATAATTTTATATATATATATATATATATATATATATATATATATGTATATATAATTTGATAATTATATGTATATATATATAATAATGATAATTATATATATATATAATATTGATAATTATATATATAATATTGATAATTATATATATATATAATACTGATATATATATATATATTATATATATATATATATATATATATATAAAATATTGATTATTATATATATATATATATATATATATATATAAAACAGAAATAGTGGTTATTCCAAGGAGAGATGTTGGTATAGAAAAAAAAGTGTGAGAAGCCGTGAATGTTTTGTTTAAATTGTAGATCTTATGTTGTTATTATTATTAATATTACTTGTGTTTTGTATGATATATGAAGTGTCCATAATGGTATTTGTGTCGCTACACGTTTTTCGGATCTAAAGTTTACTCGCGTCATGCGAATAAACTTGTGAGTTTACATATCGAGATCCGGTTGTTATTCTAATGGCCAAGGTATCGTGTATATATAGACAAGTCAAGTATCGGGCAGGTCAAAGTGGTCATATATGTGCATTTGTTTTTGTTTTTTCATACTCGCACTTTAAGTTTCTCTTGTCTCCTTCGTTAACTCTAAATATTTTTTCACTTACTTGCAAAATTTGATTTCGTTTTTATACTTCAAAATTGTTTTCAGTCATTTTGATTGTTCTACTCTACGGTCAGCTAGTTGTTGTTCTTTTTTCGACAATATTTGAATTTAGTGTGTGTGATTTTTTAGCATTTAAATTTCGTTTGAGTGTGTGTGTATGGTTTTTCACGTTGTTTTGTTGAGGGAAGGCTTGTATTTTTTTTTATGAATATTTCTTCCAATATCATGAGTGTGTCATACACTGCATTTTTGGCAGATGGGCATTACTCTGAATTTACCTCCACTGCATTCATGTAAATGTGTGCTCTTATTGGCTAGTTTAATGTTACTTCTGTGCAGGGCTACTTTTTTATTTAGGCCTTGGATCGCCACCCCCACGTATATTTTTGCGTATTCATCGCATTTAAGAGCATAAATTACGTTTCTAGAGTTGCAGCACAGGTTTGTTTTTATTTCAAATGTATATATATATATATATATATATATATATATATATATATATATATATATATATATATAATATGAGACAGTGTAATAAATCTGAATTTAAAGACACTCGATGTTCATGGGAATTAAATCTTGATAACAAGGTTTAAATTTTAAATATTCTAATGTAGATAAAAATTTAAATTTTACAATTAAAATAAAAAAAATTAAATAATAAAACGCAATGTGACGAAATCAAAAGGGAGTTAATGATAAAACGTAAAAATTTAAATATTCAAATATTAAATGTAGATAAAATTTAAAATTTTAAAAAAGAATAAAAATGAAACAGAATTAAATGAAAATGAAAATAAAACTTAAAAATTAGAATTAAAATTAAACAATGTACGATACAAATATTTTACTTCACTGATGGCAAACCGCACACACCTATTGTAAATGTCACCTTGACATGTTGAAAAATTGGCATTTAAAATGCGAGGGTTAATGGTGTCTGTTAAGAGAAAACGGGCTCCAAGAAAACATATTGGTATGGAGAGGAATTTATTTGTCTTGGGCACGCATATATTGGTACCAGCTTCGTGATGATATTGAAATAGAAAAGAATTGATTTCACAGAAGCGTTGCGAGCAGAAAATTTGAATATGATTGTATATAAAATGCACACACGCAGACATATATATATATATATATATATATATATATATATATATATATATATATATATGTGCAGATGCGCACACACACCTACGCGCACACACACACACACACACACACACACATATATATATATATATATATATATGTATGTATGTATGATAGATATAGATTAATATATGTCGGAGATGTGTTTGCATGTAATTATCACTACTAAATTTTAAAGACATATGACACGTATCAATATATGCATATTTATATCCACGCAAATGTATACATGCACAATATAACAATTATTTGTTCATATTGCCAGAAAACTCATAATTTATATTTTGTACTCGATAATTAGAATGAAAGCGGTAAGACGAAGAAAAAGGGTAGAAGAGGATAAAGACAAAAAAAACTGCTGAAATCAAAAATTTACATAGTATAGACTTTTGACCTCATCCTTATTGCCATATTCACTAAATTTTGGCCGTTTTACGCCCCGGCATTCTTCGGTTTGAAATTCCTAACACCTGAAGTATGCCGGAGTGTACAACGGAGGAAACGTCGTGAACATGGCAATAAAATTGTGGACAACAGTTCGAACAATGTAAATAATATAAACACTACCTCACCTCGGAAATATTGTGAGTTACGAAACTAGAAATAACTACAATATTTGACACATAGCCATATATAGACACAAACATGCACACACAAATTTCTTAGATTCAACTTGGTGGTGCATATCCTAGCTAAAATATTTCTAATATCTAATAAGCAAGACACCACCGATCATAGTACAAAATTCATAATCCTTCCCTCGTGTACTATTTTTAAAAAAAAATATATTCTAAATATTTTAGTTATCCTTAATACTAGATCTTCTCCACCATTTTCAACACATTCGGATATATATTTATAAAGCAAAAAATAAAAAATAAAAATAAATCAGCTCCAAATCATCGGCCTGTATAGTTTATAACTAATATGACGTGTTGAGTTTTCCTTTAAAAACTCTTTCTCTCTCTCTCTCTCTCGATATAATATATATATATATATATATATATATATATATATATATATCACAAAATCATCCGCCATCAGCGAGGATTTTATCTTGTGTTGACATAAATCTCCGCTAAGAACGTTCTTGTAACCTCTCTGAAGATGGCTCATGTGAGCCGAAAGCTTAGAAGGAATTAATAAAAAAATTATCCAAATGTTGGAGAATTTTTGTCTTTATTTTCAACTGAAATTAAAGCCAAAATACTATGTTTAGAATGGCTCATGATTAAACATAATAGACATTCATTGTCTGTTATATATAACAGTATATGTTTAGAAAATTATCTGCTGCCTCGATACACTATATATATATATATATATATATATATATATATATATATATATATAATTTCTGAAAATGCAATTTCGTTGTATACCTAATTCAGGGAGAAAATTCACCCTTTTATCAGCAACGATTCAAAACAAAAATTTAATAATTCAAATATGTTACAAAAATTCACATACCGGGAGGAGCCTAAAAAAATATCCATACACAGGAAGTTAAAATTAAAAATTAAAAATAAGCCGGGGATTAAGAAAGAAAAAAATTATTTAAAATTTGTTGTCCAAACATAAAAAGGGACAGAGAAAAGGATTCATTTTATCGATATTAGAAAAAAAAACTGTTTGACTACGTCGGTATCAAAGAATAAAGGGTAAAAATAAAACCATGTCACAGGATTAAGGAGTGGGGGTGGGGGAAAAGAAAAAGAAAGGACAAATGGTTTAGACGGTGTAAAGTTAACGCTTAATTAAGACATGAAAAAATATTCAGTAACCGAGATAACGGCTTCAGATGGTAAAACGAAGGGAAAAGTTAAATATTTCTTTTAAAAAGAAAAGGAAACAGGAGGGAGGAATATATCTCTGTTAGAAATTTAAGAAAACAAATTGGTTTAAATTATTAATAATAATAATAATAATAATAATAATAATAATAGGGTTGGCTTTTGTAGAGGGTTTAAAATTTACTAATAGAAGTAAAATAAAAATAAAAGTGGGGTAATATTAAATCGTTTCACCTCAAACAAGACGAGACGAGACTGCTACTGGTACGCAGATTGTTACAATGAAAAGAAAAAAAATGAAAACCAAGAAAAAAAAGTAAAACTAAAAAAGATACCGGAGATGACAAAAAAATGATAGGAGAAAGATGTAAATCAAAGAGATAGAATATGGCAATTAATGTTGCGTTTAAACTTTTGGGAATAGTATCTATTACGAAGCAGTGGAGAGTGACAAGAAGGGACTACAAATAAACTTTAAGAAAACTGAGTGCATGGTCATCAGCAAAAGATACAACCCAAAATGCCAAATACAGGTGGGGGATAACAGAATCAAACAAGTACAAGAATTTAAGTACCTAGGAAGTGTTCTAACAGGAGATGGAAAGTGCGACACGGAGATCCGAAGGCGAATTGGCATGGCAAAGGACGCGTTCCAGAAGATGAGCAAAATACTAACACACAGGAAAATCTCAATAGAAACGAAGAAAAGAGTGCTAGACTGCTACGTGATGTCAGTTCTTCAATACGGCAGTGAATGCTGGACAATATCATCGAAAATGAGGACAAAACTGGAAGCGGCCGAAATGTGGTTCTACAGAAGGATGCTAAGGATATCGTGGACTGAGCATACAAGCAACGACGAGGTGTTAGAAAGAATGGCAACAAAAAGGAAATTGATGCTGAGCATCAGGAAGAGATAATTGAAGTTCCTGGGACATGCATTGAGGAAGGAGAGCCTGGAGAACTTGATACTGACTGGACAGATAGAAGGAAGGAGAGACAGAGGAAGGCAGCGGATAACATATTTGCAGGGCCTGATCAGGTGGATGACGGAACGGGGGTTGCCAAGAGCAACAGGAGCAAACATACTCTGAGCCACAAGGGATAGGGAGACGTGGAGATCCATGATCGCCTACGTCTTGAAGGGACAGGGCACATAGAAGAAGAAGAAGATCTATTACGAAATCAAGTATATGGAAGAGAGTTCAACTGCTTGGAGTGTAAGAAAAGAATCTGATAGAGTAGAAGTTGTACTTAAATTTGTCTGTTTTAAAGATAAACGGGTTTAACCTAGAAGACAGTTTAGTAGCACGAGCAAATTCACGTGTTCTAGACACAAAGGAAATAAGCTCGTCATAACAGAAGCCGTGAAAATATTTGTAGAAAAGACAGAGGGAAGCCATATCCCGACGGTAAGGAAGTGACTGAATTCGAGCTGCTAAATCTGGATTTATTACGTTGCCGATCTTACTTTGGAGTTTGTCGAGAACCCCGAATATATAGTGAGTGCACCCGACCAGATATAGAAACAATGCGCAATATATATATATATATATATATATCCGAGTGAGTATAGAATGAGGAGAGAAAAGAATTTTTTTTTTCCCCGTCCAAAACATGAATTTAAAACAGTGCTCGATATATGATATATAGAGTTGTGAATATTTATTATAAATTATGTTTTAGAACATGTACATAATGTTTTCTATATATGTCCTCTTCTCTACATCCATATGGTGGTTTCAGTGTTTGGACTCAAACACATCCTCGGGAGAAGTAAAGAGTAAGAGTTTGGTATCATTCTCTGTTCATATTTAGTTTCAAACTCTTACTCTTTACTTCTCCCGAGGATGTGTTTGAGTCCAAACACTGAAACCACCATATGGATGTAAAGAAGAGGACATATATAGAAAAGATTATGTACATGTTCTAAAACATAATATATATATATATATATATATATATATATATATATATATATATATATATATAAGATCTATTCAATACCCATCATCACGCAACAGGTTCCCAGTTTCTTGAAACTAGTGTATTATCTAAAAGAACAATTATTTATCACAGAGCGTGAACTCAGAACTTTGAAAGAAATGTTTCTTTTTATTTTTAATATAAGATATATGTCATGCAACCAAATAATCAGTCTACCTTAGAAAATAGCCAAGAACAGGATTTTAATACGTTATTTGCTTTTATTTCGTTTGTTTAAAATTAAGTTTCATTACAATGTCACATTTAATGTTTTAAAAATTAATTTTTGGGGGGAATCGTTAAAATTTAATTGTGCACAAATAAAAGTATTAGATTATTCATAAACTGAATTTAACCATTTCACTTGTATAAATTCTTAAATCTTTTCGTCAAGCAAAACATATGTTATAAAATTACAAATCCAAATCTGTGTTCTAAAACCATTATTTGTTCATACCCGTTTTCATTATCAAATGCCTTTTTACTCACACACGTAAGAGATTTGCTCATTCTGAGTTACTTCCCTTTACTAAGATGTTAGCGTTGTAATCTGCTTAGTGTAGAATCTTAAAAACATTTTTTTTTTCGGTCGGTACAATGAGACGATTTTTTGTTCGACATCCTATTCGATTATCAATACACAAATTAAATTAATTTACCTTTTAATTTAAACAATTTTTAAATATTAAATATATACCCATCCACTGACAGTTGTTTATTTATGTAATTATTTACTGATAACATATTTTGTGTTGGCCGGATTTAGTGATTTAATTGTTTATAGGTATTGCGTACAAGCATTTTTGAACCGACTATTCATTATATCCATTCAGTACAATGAATTGAATTAATAGAAATATACAACTGTGTGGCAATTAAACATTTTGATCAAGCGTTTAATGAATTTAATAAAGTCAATTAACTGGAGGTTGATATAATTGCTTTGAAGATGTATAATATATTACTTGAAAACTGAAATAGTATATATGAATAATATTTTATTTTATAATCAAATCGGGCATGGATTAAAAGATGATTTAACTACAAGTTTTGTTTGAATTACGTTCCACGGAATTAAAGCACACACACACACACACACACACACACACACACACACACATATATATATATATATATATATATATATATATATCGGATTCAAAGATGGATGAATTACGGGACTTCCTTCAATATGAAGTGAAAAGAATTATAAAATAATAAAAGTGAATAGCATATTTTTATCAGAATTTTGTCGGATTGAAAGATAATATGTTGCTGTAATATCAATTTATAGTAACATAAAAAAAGAACGAGAATAAAGTCTTTTAATCAAATGCAGGTCGAATTTTAATATCTTCTACGTACCTGCAATATTTTCGATCGACCAACTTTTTCTCTTAATGAATATCTTATCAATCGTTTCCAGTTTGGAGAAGACTGATGATTAACTAGCCAGCCGCAAAATCCATTGGCACTAAATAGAGTATTGGTGATTCTTTAATAATTTAACATTGTTAAACTAAAATCCGGTGTAAAAATATCTTTCGTTTTGTTCATGCAGGAAGTATAAGCAATGTTTATTTTATGGCTTTCATGCTGGTACACACCCACACTCACATACAAACACACACACGCACACATTCGTATATATGTTATATATATATAAATATATGTAAGCACTTATATATATATATATATATATATATATATATATATGGGTGCTTTGTCTGTGTGTTTGTATGCGAGACTGTGTGTACGTGTGCGTATGCATGTATGTATACGTGTGTAAGTAAATGAGTGCGCGCCCGCATACGCGTGACTATGTGCATGCGTGAGTGTGTTGGGTTCTGAGTGTGTGTATGTATGTACGTATGTGTGCCGATTCATGGGTATGTTGTTGTCTCAGTCATTGTGCGTGTGTACATATGTGTGTGTTTATATGTGTGTGTGTCCAGTGTCCGTGTGAGTACTTGGGAATACGCGTGCGCCCGCACCCGCTTGTGTGTGTGTGTGGTGTGTGTGTGTGTGTATGTGTGTGAAACAACTGGTGAATTCCCATGCAGGCTTTGCACAATCGTGCTGAGTGCGTGTGAAAAAAAAAGGGAAACGATTCTATTGTTAATTTTCCACTCACTGCCTGCATTGTTTACACTATTTCTAGTTTTTGATTCTTCGCTTATTCCTTTTATTGTTCGTAATCTTCATGTCATCTTTCGTATAATTGTCTTTGTTTTCTTTCTGTTTCTTTCTTTCACATTTTCGTGTTTTTGCCTTCCGTTGATGTTTACTCATACTTACTTGATTATTGTGCTTTTATTTTTTTTTTTTTTTACAAACACAGCCTCTCTTTCATTTTATCGTATTTTCGATTTTTTATTTACCCACAAGTCATCTGTTCATTTCCTTTTATTCTCATTATTTTCATTACTGTGTCCCTAGTTTTATTTCTTAGATTGCCTCTTACTGAACTGCTTTCACTATCATTTCATTCTTTTGCTATCATTTTTTTTTCTTTTTTTTAATTAAGTTTCCCTTTAGGCAACAAGCAGACGTTCAGTCTCTTTTTCTTTCTTTCGTGTTTATGTTCCCTTTCTGAGATTTTTTTTTTTGGGCTCTTTATTTATTCTGTTCTTTTTCATCATTTCTAGGTTTTCTTCTTTTCTTTCATTGCGTCTGTTTTCTTTCTTTCTTTCTTTCTTTCTTTCTTTCTTTCTAGGCTTCTATTATGTTGCTTGTTTCTTCTCTATTTTTTTTATTTGACATTATTGTTAATTCTTCATTTCCCTATCTCGTCTTTGTGCCTTTTCAGTCTTTCTTTCTTTCTTTCTTTCTTTGTGTTGCATGGCTTTTTCTTTCTTTCTTTCTTTCTTTCTTTGTGTTGCATGGCTTTTTCTTTCTTTCTTTCTTTCTTTCTTTCTTTCTTTGTGTTGCATGGCTTTTTTCTTTCTTTCTTTCTTTCTTTCTTTCTAGGCTTCTATTATGTTGCTTGTTTCTTCTCTATTTTTTTATTTGACATTATTGTGAATTCTTCATTTCCCTATCTCGTCTTTGTGCCTTTTCAGTCTTTCTTTCTTTCTTTCTTTCTTTCTTTGTGTTGCCTTACTTTTTTCTTTCTTTCTTTCTTTCTTTTTTTCTTTCTTATCTGCATTTTCATTGTTATTTTTTTCAAGACAAGTCATTGTTTCATTCACTTTCTTTACACTTCTATTATCTTGTTGTCTCTTTCGTTCAATTAATCGGGTTTTACCCATTTAATTGCTTTTCATTTTCTTCCTTATTCTAAGCCACATTTTTACATTACTTGCTTTTCGTCCCTCAGTTATTACACCTCCTTCGCTTTGAGGCTCATCTATATCATACATTCATTCGTTTATTTTTCTTTTTAAATCGTTCGTCATCACTGATATTTCCTTCTACAGCTATCACAGCATACACTTGTTCGATCTCCCTATTTGATTTTGTTCACATTCGCGCTCATATTGATATTTATTTGTTTCTCAGTTTGTGGGGTAGAGGAATATTGTTTTCTAGAAAGGCCTATGAAATTTAAAACTGCTCATGATGCTGAGAGAAAAAAGGATAATATTATGGATGTGACAAATTGGAAACCCGATTTTTTCTCGGAAACCGTTTCTGATATGTTTCTGTCAATTTCAGATATAATTGTATTGAAGCCATTAAAAAAAAATGAAAAAATATATTAGACAGAACTGCAAAAATAATTTGTTCTAAAAATAATGCATTTTTCAACAACTGAAAAAGTTAAAGAAAGACAGTGACCTTAGAGATGTTATTCTTTCTAAGCTTGTCATAATAAATAATCAGTTCGTTAATTTTATCTACGAAAACTGTTCATATTTATTTTACAAACTAATTTTTATATATATTTTCCTAACTAATCATAAAACAAATATTAGGAGATCTTGACAAAATACTTTTTCATCCTCATTGCAAGGAAAGGCACAACATTCTAAAAATTACTATTATACAAAAGAAACAAACCACATTAAGTACATTTCAACTAATGAGAAGGTATCTTGAAGTGTGTATAAAAAAATTAATATTTATATTTTCTTCTTCTTCTTCTTCTTATTATTATTAATAATAATAATAATAATAATAATAATAATAATAATAATAATAATTAGTAGTAGTAGTAGTAGTAGTAATAGTATTACTAGTAATCGTCTCACCGCGACGGCAATTCTGAGAAACTTTTAACAGATGCGATGAAAGAAAATACTTGAAACGATGCACTGATATTCAATAAAGCGAAGATGAAGAATTCACAAATAAATGGTGACCAATGAACCGTATAATTAATACGTGCTATTTTTTTTATAAGTTTTAGACGTTCAATCGTATCTATGATTTATTGATTACCCTTGGCATTATATAAGTTGCTATTTGCTCAATATATTTTACTTTTAAAAAATAATATTTACTATAACAGTGAAATAGAGATTTTTCTTGGAAAGAAAAAAGATCAGCAACCGAACAGCAAAGTCATTGATATCAATGAATATTTCAAAACAAAGTTGTAGTAAGACAAAAGTTGTGAGTGTCTCAATAGAAAGAACTGAACATGTAAGTCTGCAACTTAAAAAAAAATAGGATTAAGTAACTGATTAATTAAACGTTTTATTTTGCTCGATAAATAAGTTAGGCAACGTTGAGCCTGGCCCGTACTTAGATGGGTGACCGTTTGGGAATGACAGATGATAGATGTGCGTTGTGGTGCAGTTGATTTCTCGGAATGAGAAATCAGGGAGCCGAATTCGAATTTCGGTTGAATGCTCTGCAGTCACTTACTCGCAAATACCATTGGGATATGTATTAATCCATCCCTTCCCTCCAGTTATGGGTTAAATAAAAGGACAGATTGGGGTTTATAGTTTTGGCTGGCAACAAGTTTACCAGACCAGGTAGTGGCAACTTGTTGCGGAATAATTAAAAAATGCCTACATAAAACGCTGTGGAGCGCATTCAGGGCACAGTGAAAACAATAATATGGTCATCCACTATCTTCGGCAAGATTCGCGTATGTCGTGCCACCGGACCCAGATGAAATGGGAAGCGAGAGTGAGGCTGATGATCATGCAACACTCTCCGTCACTTAAATCTAATTTAAGCGCAAGTAATGATTTCTACCATCACTTCAAAGCCCTGTAGCGATGGCCAAGTGAGAAAAAGTGACCGGTGTGGATCCACTAGCGATCGCTACAACAGGCTCTTCTGTGCAAATACTAGCCTTATCAGCACCCACCAAAAACCCCTTACTGACTAGAAGTCTTTGTCTTCCTCGCCTGCAAGGGACGAACATATATATATATATAAGTGATGTAATATTCCATAAGCTTAGTAATTTAAGTTGTTTTGTAATCTTGTTTGGGTTAACAAAATCACGTCGTGATTTCCCTTTGTAACTTTATTAGGTTGAACAAAACTCGGCGTTACATTTATAAGTTGTGCTTCAGTAAAAGCAATTTGGAAAGTCAAGTATAAATACGCCTTTGAACAACAGTGCGTTTAACACTTATTTTCTCTCACTTTACTCCAGCGAATGCCAATTATATACGTCATATTGTTACATCTCGTAATAAGTTGTAACAAAAGGAAAAAATGATTGACCAAAGCAAAGAGCTAAATCAGAGACAAATATTTAATTTACAAAAATACAAAATCATTTTTTTTACAAATATACCAATTTTACATTCAAATAAAATATAAAATGTTTACTTCTGGCAGAGTGATGGGTAAGTGTTACAAAGGGGAAAGGAAGGTGTCAAGTATCTTTACCCAGTTAAGCTAGAGAAGTAGTCTAAGTGCTATACTTTTTGGAAATCTTCAAATGTATATATAAAGAATAATTATTAGCTTTGTCAATGAAAGAGTCAAAAAATCTATTTACACATTTAGTTCCATGAGGTTCTCTTTCAGGTTTTAGTTGGTCGGCAACTTTTACTAGAGATACTTTCTACTGGATATACAAATCCTGAATCGGACCGGAGTTGATAATGTCAGCAAATCTTTTTAACAACTAACTACTCTCTTCCACAAACATATTTTTATAGGGGCTAACAACTAATTTGCATATTTCTAAAATCATCTCGATTATCAAATTTAGGTTTGGTATATTAGGGTTTTGGTTATATGTAGGAATTCTAAGACCGGCCATGTTTTTTTTTTTTTTTTTTTTTTTTATTGTTCTCTGTCATTCCCCTGCTAACTGGACACATGGCTTGGAGTGATTCCCCCCATCACACTACTGTCTGTTACTGCTTACTCTCAAGGTAACTTAATCTCCCAGAACTGTATAGAAAAAACAAAATGAAGAAAATTTTTGAAATTTTCTTAACTTTTTTCTGTCAGCCAGCCAGAAACTTGGTGAGTTTAGCCAGTGTGATCTTATTTTTGTATTAACTTGTTATTCATTTTGATTTGTATTTTGATTTGTATTTTTTTATTTTATTTTATTTCGGTTCTTATCTTTTCTGTCTAACTTTTGTGTAAATTGTTCTCAATTATCAAATTTAGGTTTGGTATATTAGGGTTTTGGTTATATGTAGGAATTCTAAGACCGGCCATGTTTTTTTTTTTTTTTTATTGTTCTCTGTCATTCCCCTGCTAACTGGACACATGGCTTGGAGGTGATTCCCCCCCATCACACTACTGTCTGTTACTGCTTACTTAAGGTAACTTAGTCTCTCCAGAACTGTATAGAAAAAACAAAATGAAGAAAATTTTTGAAATTTTCTTAACTTTTTCTGTCAGCCAGCCTGAAACTTGGTGAGTTTAGCCAGTGTGATCTTATTTTTTGTATTAACTATTTATTCATTTTGATTTGTATTTTGATTTGTATTTTTATTTTATTTTATTTCGGTTCTTATCTTTTCTGTCTAACTTTTGTGTAAATTGTTCTTAATTATCAAATTTAGGTTTGGTATATTAGGGTTTTGGTTATATGTAGGAATTCTAAGACCGGCCATGTTTTTTTTTTTTTTTTTTTTTTTTTTATTGTTCTCCTGTCATTCCCCTGCTAACTGGACACATGGCTTGGTGATTCCCCCCATCACACTACTGTCTGTTACTGCTTACTTAGTAACTTAATCTCACCCAGAACTGTATAGAAAAACAAAATGAAGAAAATTTTGAAATTTTCTTAACTTTTTTCTGTCAGCCAGCCTGAAACTTGGTGAGTTTAGCCAGTGTGATCTTATTTTTTGTATTAACTATTTATTCATTTTGATTTGTATTTTGATTTGTATTTTTATTTTATTTTTATTTCGGTTCTTATCTTTTCTGTCTAACTTTTGTGTAAATTGTTCTTAATTATCAAATTTAGGTTTGGTATATTAGGGTTTTGGTTATATGTAGGAATTCTAAGACCGGCCATGTTTTTTTTTTTTTTTTTTATTGTTCTCTGTCATTCCCCTGCTAACTGGACACATGGCTTGGAGGTGATTTTCCCCCCCCCCCCCATCACACTACTGTCTGTTACTGCTTGCCAAGGTAACTTAATCTCTCAGAACTGTATAGAAAAACAAAATGAAGAAAATTTTTGAAATTTTCTTAACTTTTTCTGTCAGCCAGCCTGAAACTTGGTGAGTTTAGCCAGTGTGATCTTATTTTTTATGTATTAACTATTTATTCATTTTGATTTGTATTTTGATTTGTATTTTATTTTATTTTATTTCGGTTCTTATCTTTTCTGTCTAACTTTTGTGTAAATTGTTCTTAATTATCAAACTTAGGTTTGGTATATTAGGGTTTTGGTTATATGTAGGAATTCTAAGACCGGCCATGTTTTTTTTTTTTTTTTTTTTTTTTTTATTGTTCTCTGTCATTCCCCTGCTAACTGGACACATGGCTTGGAGGTGATTCCCCCCCCCCATCACACTACTGTCTGTTACTGCTTACTTAAGGTAACTTAATCTCTCCAGAACTGTATAGAAAAAACAAAATGAAGAAAATTTTTGAAATTTTCTTAACTTTTTTCTGTCAGCCAGCCTGAAACTTGGTGAGTTTAGCCAGTGTGATCTTATTTTTTGTATTAACTATTTATTCATTTTGATTTGTATTTTGATTTGTATTTTTTATTTTATTTTATTTCGGTTCTTATCTTTTCTGTCTAACTTTTGTGTAAATTGTTCTTAATTATCAAATTTAGGTTTGACTTTTACTAAGTTAAAACTTAGTTAACTTCAGTCACACATTTATTCTTTTTTTTTTTTTATTGGAGTAGATAGTACCTTCTATCGCCCGGTCTTACACTCCATCCCCTTCTTATGGACAGGAGTAGAGGTGATCGCCTTGTTTCTTGTTTAGGAAGGGGTTCCCGGTTCATCTCTCTCTTTTTCGGTCTTTATTCTCTTTTCCAATCTTTTCACTCTTTTCCTTTATTATTTTATTTATTTTTTTATTTTTATTTTTTTTCAATTGGAGTAGATAGACTAAACTATCGCCCGGTTCACACTCCACCCACATCTATTGAACAGGTGAAGAGGCTCATCCCTTGTTTCCTGTTTAGGATGCGGTTCCCGGTTTTCTCTTTTCCAGTCTTTTCACTCTTTTCCTTTATTATTTTATTTATTTATTTTTATTTTTATTTTTATTTTTATTTTTTTTTTTTTCAATTGGAGTAGATAGACTAAACTATCGCCCGGTTCACACTCCACCCACATCTATTGAACAGGTGAAGAGGCTCATCCCTTGTTTCCTGTTTAGGATGCGGTTCCCGGTTTTCTCTTTTCCAATCTTTTCACTCTTTTCCTTTATTATTTTATTTATTTATTTTTTTTTTTTCAATTGGAGTAGATAGACTAAACTATCGCCCGGTTCACACTCCACCCACATCTATTGAACAGGTGAAGAGGCTCATCCCTTGTTTCCTGTTTAGGATGCGGTTCCCGGTTTTCTCTTTTCCAATCTTTTCACTCTTTTCCTTTATTATTTTATTTTATTTTTTTCAATTGGAGTAGATAGACTAAACTATCGCCCGGTTCACACTCCACCCACATCTATTGAACAGGTGAAGAGGCTCATCCCTTGTTTCCTGTTTAGGATGCGGTTCCCGGTTTTCTCTTTTCCAATCTTTTCACTCTTTTCTTTTATTATTTTATTTTATTTATTTATTTATTTATTTTTTTTTTCAATTGGAGTAGATAGACTAAACTATCGCCCGGTTCACACTCCACCCACATCTATTGAACAGGTGAAGAGGCTCATCCCTTGTTTCCTGTTTAGGATGCGGTTCCCGGTTTTCTCTTTTCCAATCTTTTCACTGTTTTCCTTTATTATTTTATTTATTTATTTATTTTTTTTTTTCAATTGGAGTAGATAGACTAAACTATCGTCCGGTTCACACTCCACCCACATCTATTGAACAGGTGAAGAGGCTCATCCCTTGTTTCCTGTTTAGGATGCGGTTCCCGGTTTTCTCTTTTCCAATCTTTTCACTCTTTTCCTTTATTATTTTATTTTATTTATTTATTTATTTTTTTTTTTCGATTGGAGTAGATAGACTAAACTATCGCCCGGTTCACACTCCACCCACATCTATTGAACAGGTGAAGAGGCTCATCCCTTGTTTCCTGATTAGGATGCGGTTCCCGGTTTTCTCTTTTCCAATCTTTTCACTCTTTTCTTTTATTATTTTATTTTATTTATTTATTTTTTTTTTTCAATTGGAGTAGATAGACTAAACTATCGCCCGGTTCACACTCCACCCACATCTATTGAACAGGTGAAGAGGCTCATCCCTTGTTTCCTGTTTAGGATGCGGTTTCCGGCTTTCTCTTTTCCGTTCTTTTTACCCTTACGTAGCCCCTTGCGCATCAGTGGCATTACCGCCTTGCTCGGGGTGATATGATTAAAAAAAAAAAAAAAAAAAAAAAATCTTTAGATTTTTCTCGAACATTCTAGCACCTTGCAAACGTCCTGTTTCTAGATTCTCTACTTAACAACTACTTAAGGAATTAAAATGTTTTTGGAATAACAAGTAGGACTCAATAGAATCCCTTACTATAGATTTTAACTTTTTGTGTACATTTTAAATGTTTTTTTTATATATAAATGCATCTTCTTAAGAATATGTATATATTGTTTTACTCGTCACGTGATTCTAGCTGCAAGATACTTCTAATTACTTAAAGAAGTGCTCGACTGTGTTTGCTCTTTCGTGATCCGTGTTCAAAGTGTCGGCAGTGACATTTTGTCCTATATAACAAGTTAATTTATCTCGCCTCCCAGTATAAGTGAGACAGAAAATATATAAATGAATATACATTGAGAACTATTATTATTATTATTATTATTATTATTATTATTATTATTATTATTGTTGTTGTTGTTGTTGTTATTTTAACGATTCTACACAGGTAATTTGTAATTTTTGCTGTTATCACAGAATAAAATATGTAAACAAGTGATATTAGATTTGTATATATAAATCTAGCCCATTTTCGGTGCAACTTTTCAAAACTTTGATATAATGTGCGCAAATCTGTAAAATATTCGAGAAAAATTTACATTCGCATCACTATTATCGTTGAATGAACGTTTTGATCAGTCCTGAATTATCCTTCGGCTACAGACAAAGTGAAAGACTGGTAAGGCTATATATTAAAAATAAAATCTGAATTCCTCCTTCAGATATTTGAAGGTTTGAAGTAAGAAAAATATCAGATGAAAACAAATTCATTTATTCGAAAATAAACAAATATATATATATATATATATATATATGTTCATTTCAAGAATTGAGTGATTTCTTTTAATCAGAATTTTATATTATATTTCTCAATACTTCTAAGATGAGGTAGTATTTGCAGTATTCAATACACGGTTGGATGGTAGATTATATATGTGCATGATGGACTTATACGGGAAAAATACTGGCTCTACACAGTGAACCGACCTTCCTAGCATCAGATTCAGCTATGGATTCGATGTAGTCATTCCACTTGAGGTCTGCTGAGAGAGTAAAGCCGAGGAGGCGCAGCGTTTTGCTTTCAGGGGTACTGTTCTGATTCATGTTCATGCGGGGATAAGAGCAATTGTCTATGGAGGTTAACAGATATCAGCATCGTTTTCGATCCATTAAATTTCACAAGCCATTTCTTACCAAATCCACTACAGTTTGGAGGTCATTTTCAAGCTCAGCAGCAAGGTTCGCTTTGTCAGCTTCAGCGGATTTCTGATCGAGGCTGGAGTAAATGATGTCATCTTTCTACGGGTGAAATGACAGAATGTGACCGTAACTTCTATGAGGCAACAGTTTCTTCTATCGAGGTGCAGGTCAACTTATCACTACCAACACCGTCGACTGCAAAGTGCTAAATCAGCCCGGCAATTATTTATTACTTGGACAAATCACTACCGGGACAACAATCACAAGAAAAAACATAACTTTTTTTTTAATAAAAGAATAAAACTAATTTATTAAGAATTAAAACCTTAATTAATGAATATTTTTTTAAAATAAAGCATTTGAAAAAATATGATCTAGAATACGAACCAGTGTTTTATGTTTTTCTTTCTTCACTTATTTAACAAATTAACTCAGAAATAAATTTATTTTTTAATAATGTAAATTAACATAGAAATAATTCAGTAACACATACTTGTTCTTAAATAGTGAATGTAGTAAATAAATTAAATCGAATGCAAACAAAATTAAGTAGATTTGTTTTTTTTACGTAAAAATGATAATATTCATTCGAAAATATTTTCTAAAAGAATAATTTATTAATTTACGATTTACTTTATAAAAAGTAATTCAAAACAAAAAATAGATCATATTTTGCATAATATCTTTTTAATTGCTTTATTTGAAGAAAAAATCGCTAATTAATGTTTAAACTTTAATTAATTCACTTTATTTGGTTATAATAGTTTGTTATTTTCTGGCGCTGTGTTGTCCTGGTGTTGAGTTGTCCAGGTGCTGCATCGGTGGTGTTGAATAGAATGAATTCTCTCTTCCCACCTTATATTTGGTCAAATGTCAACAATGACAAGAAATTTCTAATACCAGATTTTATTTTGGTAAATATGATTTCGTCTGTGCACATGTGATCACAGATCTGTAGAATTCAACATTTGTTTATACTTCTGCCTTTATAAGGCTATCTATGTTGTTAATTCTTTATATGCGTTTTTGACATGAATGTTGTGTTACAGAAATAGTAATTAATTGTTTTTCTTATAGTCATTGGCCAGACGGTTTTTATGCTTCATTGTTTCTCTAAAATTACTTATTCAAATCAGAATTAAGATTCATATCATGCCTAATTGAACGATTGGTTTTCTTTTTTTCAAAGAAATTTCTTTGACTGGTGGATTCTTTCGTTCTCATTTTTTCCCTAGTCCTCTGTTAGATTCTTTGTTCCTTTCTTGTTTTTTTTTCACTCTCCTCTAATATTTTTCTTTCATGTAGCCCCCTGCACATCAGTGGCTTTACCGCTTTGCTCGGGGTGATATGATTAATACACACACACACACACACACACACACACACACACACACATATATATATATATATATATATATGTATATATTATAAATTATGTTTTAGAACATGTACATAATTTTTCTATATATGTCCTCTACAATCATATGTTTTTTCAACGTTGGGTGTCCAACGTATCATCAGGAGGAATAAGCAAGAACTGGAATCATCCGCTGTTTATCTTTGGTTCATTGTTGTTGTGGGAGTTATTGATAATGAAGGGAATATGTCTTCCGTGTTGACCGTTAGACTTTTGAAGAACTTGGTGTGTAAGTGCTAAATTGTTGATTAATGGTATTATCTGTTGGAATTTACTTTTTTATCGGTCGGGTATGAAGACTTTTCTGAAAGGGTGACAGCTTTCAGCACTCACGTGCCGTTCGCGAATCGGTCGACGTGATGCTCACTTCTATATTTAGAAAACATTTAACGCGCCATCTCTACTACTGAATAGTGTCAAATTAATAGCGGTGGAATGGCGTTTAATCAAAAGGGCTTCTTTATATTGTAATCTGTCAACGATTATGTGATTTAAAAATCATTTTTTATGAAGTAAATGCTTTTTAACAGCACTTTGATTCAATAGGTAACATGTAAGGTATATACTTACATGGGGTTGTAGTATGTCTGATATAGGTAAAAGATTTGCGACAAGAAGCTGTCTAGTGATGGATATTGAAATTTGTATACCATATTGATCATCGCTTGTTTTGATTTAGTGGGGTTATTTTGATTAGTAAGGGCAAGGGTTTGAGTCCTACATTTTCTGTAATATATTATGAAATTTACTAGTTTTTCAGGGTTTCTCGCAAAAATAAATGCTTTGATAATTTTCTCATTTATCCAGCTTATAAAAATTCCGCATTAAAATATGTTGATGTGTCGTTATTGTGTATATAATACTGGTTGAGTATTAAAATAAATTAGAACACATAAATCTTTACATGTGCCACGATTTCTGCGTTTTCAGAAAAATTTTAAAATTATTAAATTCCCTGAATGAAATTTTTGTTAAACAAACGTAAGGAAGTAACGTCTATCTTCCTTCATCGTCTTATATAAAGTGTAGTTTGGGCGCCTGCATATATATATATATATATATATATATATATATATATATATATATATATATAAATGCAGGCACACAGATTTGGCGTATTCTGCCAGCAATTTATCTTTCATACAATTTTGATTCTAAAAAGTACGGACGTTATTTCTTAAGAATTCACACACACACACGCACACACACATACACACACACACACACACACACACACGTGTGTGGATAGAGCAAAATAAAAAGAAATAAGTGCGCTTTTTTCTCTTTGATTTTTCTCTCTCTCTTATATATATATATATATATATATATATATATATATATATATATGCTTGCAATCAGATAACGCCCAACAGATAGGAAATCTCAAGTAAGTTGAACCGGAAAAGAAGAGAAGAAATAGAATATAATCTCTACTGCATCAGATCATGAACCAATCGGATAAGGAAGCAAAACCGAGTGCAAAAATAATTCTAAAAAATAACATGTACAGGTCATCTTCAATGAAAAAAAGGTTGACTTAAATGCAAAGAACCCGTCACACACACACACACACACACACACACACACACACACACACACACACACACACACAAAAAATACGAAGCTGATTAAGCGGGATCACTTAAGGGAGCAGTCTTTAGATTTTGGGTCGCTTACTGAGGAATTAATCTTATTAGCCTTTTTGTGGGCCTTATATTTATTCTCTTTCCAGCAGAAGAAAGAAACAATGAATCTACTTGACAAATTTGATCAAATTTCCAGTGATAAAAGTACGGCAAAACAATGTGGGGCCATTATGAAATAAATATTACTCAGTTCAACAATAGGTCGCAATCGGCGTAGAGCCATCATTCCGCTCTCTCACTCTCTCTCTCTCTCTCTCTCTCTCTATATATATATATATATATATATATATATATATAGATAATATGAAAGTAAATAAAACCAACGCATATTTAGACGGTTATAAATTAAGATTTCTTTTTGGTATTGTAAATTGACTGATATCTTCTTGTAGAGACCATTGAACGTAAATAAATTCATTCAGAATATTTTTTTAAATATTAAGAGAGAAAGTAAAGCTTATATTATTTAAACAGGAAATAAACTGAGAACAGATAAATCAAATAACACATAATTTTGCGTCTGTCTAATTAAAAAAAAATTGTGTATGTATATATTTTCTCATGGGATTTAAATTTATGTACGCGTGTGTAAATATGTGTAACTTTGTATTGTGCGTGATCTGATGCAACTGTTCTCAATTTATTTCTGGTTTAAATAATACAAACATTATTTCCTCTGTTCAAAATTTTAAAAATATTTTGAATGAATTTATTTTTCAACGGTCTGATCGAGACGATATAAGTAAATTTACACTACCGAAATAAATCTTAATTTATAACCGGCTAAATATGCATTAAGTTTTTCTCTCAATATTTTCTAATGCTCTAGATAATATCCATCCTGCTGTCTATTAATAACTAATTAATAAATTATACTAATTAGATAAAATGTTTTGAATTATCATCTCTCGCTTTAAGGGCCTGTCATTCTTTCTCTCTCTCTCACACACACTCGCACTCTCACACACACACACGCACGCACGCGCGCACACACACACACACACACACACACACACACATATATATATATATATATATAATATTTTAGAGCATATGCAAACTACACTCTACTAAAAAGTGTACAGTTTGTTTCAAGATTGAAAGAACAATATCGCATCTGGTATTTAGTAGTGATGTAAGAAACGATATTTTTTAAAATAAATTTATGAAAATTCACTTTCTTTTATTGGCTAAATTTTTCTTACTAGGTAAAGAGGATCGGAAAGATGAGAAAACAATAAGAGAAATAAAAAAAGGAAAAATTTCCATAAATTGCGTTTATTCAGAAGTACATTTTGATGCTGAAATTTCAAAATTCTATTTTTTCTATTGAACGTCTTTCTTCAGTAGTTTCGGGAAAGAGATGCCTGATACCTTAAATTATGGTTAGTAAAATAGAGGCCTATGTCTATAAAATTTTTGTTTCCGAAATTCCGATGTACATTTTATATTTTTCTTTGTTTTCTTTAGGGAAGATGGTAGCTTGATCAAACACATTTGTAGATGTACATTTACCTCCAGACAGATTTTTTTCTGGATCAGCAATTACAGATGGGTGTAATCGCGTGTTCTGCATTAAATTCTCCAAAATTTGGTTATTATGAGCGCTAATAATGTTGTACAATTACTAGTACATGAATATATATATATATATATATATATATATATATATATATATATATATATATATATATATATATTAATGTTCACTCCAAGGAATTAAAGAAGCTAATAAGACGCAAGTGAAATAACATTAAAAAAAAAAGAAAAACATCAATAATAAGAAATAAAAATTAGATTATAACAGGAATTAAGTTGAGGGATAAGGATTAACAATGTAAACGGAATTTCGAAAGAAGAAACACCTAGCAGAGAACATACGGATATATCCCACCCACCCATTCAGAGTCAGGTTGGCGAAATGCAAACGACAATTCTACTCCTGCAGCTACTTCTCTCGCACTTCCCACCTGTGGAACTCGCTCCCATATTCTTGCTTTCCTGACGGCTACAACCTCCAGAAATTTAAATGCAAAGTCAATACTCATCTACTAACCACTGGACTCTAGCTCTCTCCCCACCCCCGTATAACCTTCCCTTTTTCTCCACCTATGTATATGTCATCGCACCTGCTTTCTCAGCTTTCTATTGCTCCTTTCTAACTAGTTTGTACTACTCACTCTTTTCTAATTAATCTTTTTACAGTTATGTAGCCCCCTGCACATCAGTGGCATTTCTGCCTTGCTCGGGGTGAAATGATTAAAAAAAAATCTAGTTATTTCTATTGTAAAATGATTCGAACTCGGATGTCAGCATAAATATATATATATATATATATATATATATATATATATATGTGTGTGTGTGTGTGTGTGTGTGTGTGTGTGTGTGTGTGTGTGTGTGCGTGTGTGTGTGTGTGTGTTTGGCAGAAAATAATTTTTGAATGAAAAACAGAATGTAATATGGTAGATATTTCAAATCGTTCACATATACAAATAGAAAAATAGATGTCACGAAATTCAATTATTTATAGAAATATATTGTGAAATTTAATGAAAGTTCATGCCTCCGAAGAATAAATTCGACACGTGCATAAGAAACACAGATTCGCTGACATCACACTGCAAAGACCTAGTAAAAGTCCCCAGTGGAACGTTCTCCAACCTTGCAAAGTTATTTGCAAGTTCTCTCCAGATACTGTTCTACCAATGAAAACTAATCATGTAAAAATTGAGTTTTGGAGAAGTACAACAATTAATTTATTATTTTTCCTCTCGGGAATCTGTGGGAATCAAACCGTCGAAATATAGTTCAACCATATTGATGGAGTATTTTCCAATTATGCTCTTCGTTTTCATTAAATATGTTATCGCATTTTAAAACCTTTCTTTTCGGCCAAAATCTAAGTTCACATTGGATTATTTAGTTTTTTCTTTCTCTCAGTCATTGTTTTGCATGTTGCTGGTCAACTTTTTCATCTATAAAAATTATTACCATTCCAATTACAAAAATAATCTCTATTATAATAGCAGTTGTGTTCCGTCGCTACTCTTAAAGTAGTGACAAAAATACCTTCTCGCGGAGGTCAGGTAAAATAATTCATAGGTTTACAACCATTTAGGAATAAAAGGAAGTCTGGTGAAGGCTTACAAGAAATGTAGGATAAAAGATAAAATCTCGAATGCTTCATTAAATAAAAACAAGCAACCTTTTTGATTATTTCAGATAAATTACGTCAGAAAAATATCAGTACTATCAACCAGACTGCAGCCATCACAAATCGTGAGGAATATTCCGAAAACTCAGAAAACGCATTCAACATGCAGTATAAAAGTTATCTCTTTTTATATTTCATTTAACTATCGATACATCCGTAAAATCATGTCCACACACACACACACACACACTCTCTCTCTCTCTCTCTCTCTCTCTCTCTACATAGATAGCGATGTACAGACATAGATAGATAGCAATGAAAAAACAAAAATAGGTACATATATAGATATGAGCAGACATAGATAGATAGATAGATAGATAGATAGATAGATAGATAGATAGATAGATAGATAGATATGAATATATATATATATATTTTTTTTTTTGTCATTTCACTCCGAGCAAGGCAGAAATGCCACTGATGTGCAGGGGGCTACATAACTGCAAAAAGATTAATTAGAAAAGAGTGAGGAGTACAAACTAGTTAGAAAGGAGCAATAGAAAGCTGAGAAAGCAGGTGCGATGACAGATACATAGGTGGAGAGAGTAAACACCTGTTGAGGAGGCACCAGTGACTTAAGTTCGTCCGAGCAGAAGCCATGAAAGTATTTATAGAACAGACAAAGGGAGGCCACATTTCGACCATGGGGAAGTGGCTGCAGTCGAGTCGCCAGATTTTTACTTATCACATTACAGACTCTCCTTTGGAGCCTGTCAAGAACATTGAGGAGAACGGCAAGGGCGCCTGACTATAAATGGCAGCAGTACTCCATGCACAGCCGGATGGTTGATTTGTATATATGCAGGATGGATTCAGGCGAAAAAAAAACATCCTGGATCGACATAGTGACACAACCTATTTAGCAGTAGATTTTGATATGGATTCAATATAGTGGTTCCATTTGAGGTCTGAGGGCAGGGTAAGTCCGAGGAGGCGTAGTGTATTGCTCTCCGGGAGAATCGCTTGGTCCATGCTTATGGAAGACAGACAACAGCTTGGTCTTAGATGAATTGAAGTTGACAAGCCACTTCTTGCGCCAGTTCACCACAGAGTGTAGATCCCGTTCAAGGTCAGCAGCGAGTTTATGTCTGTCCGCCACGGCAGGTTTCTTACTGGTGCGGGAGTATATTGTAGTGTCATCTGCGTAGATACCTACTTGGGACTTGATCTCATCTGGGAGGTCGTTGATGAAAATAAGGAAGAGCGTCGGGCCCAGCATTGGTGCTGTAGGACAAAGAGGCACGCCCATTCAAACGACCTTCATTTTGCGGTTATTTAAGAAAGACTGGATTAGGTCAAGCAGGAGACCGGTAATACCGTAACCCCGTAGTTTGCATAGGAGGCCAGAGTGCCAAACGCTGTCGAAAGCCTTAGAGATGTCCAGAGCAACCGTGCGAGCCTCGTCAGACTCATCGAGGGCCTGTAGCATGTACTCCGATACGGTTGTTAGCAGGTCGGCCGTGTACCTGGCAAAACGGAATCCATATTGCCTGTCAGAGAAGAGTCTGTGGGCAGTGAGATGATGAACTATTTCAGCATTGATTATGGCCTCGAATACTTTCCTGAATATCGGTGGAAGACTGATAGGGCGATAGTTGGATGGGTCCGAGGGTTCACCACAATTCTTAAATACAGGAAAGACTGAAGATAACTTCCAGCATGCAGGAAAGCAGGAAGCAGAAAGGCAGTAGTTAAATAGTTTGGAGAGAACAGGGGAAGGTTCAAGAGAACACCTCTTAAGGACTATCAACGGGATTCCATCGTCTTCACACGCCTTATGGGCGTCGAGTTTTGAAATTACGCGAGATTGTTAGATACGAACAGAAATAGATAGATAGAAAGATAGATATGAACAAATATAGATAAATAGGTCGATAGATAGATACATAGATATGAACACACACACACACACACACACACACACACATATATATATATATATATATATATATATATATATATATATATATAGCCCGGCGTTGCTCGGGTGTAATGAAAGCTTTAAAAATATTCCATGGTCTTGGAGCTCAGACTCTTTGGACTTTGACACAGAAAAACGTAGGCTCTTAAGACTAAGAACTAAATTTATAGCTGAAATGAACAGGCATAGATAGATAGATAGATAGATAGATAGATAGATAGATAAATAGATATGAACAGGCATAGATAGATAGATAGATAGATAGATAGATAGATAGATATGAACAGGCATAGATAGATAGATAGATAGATAGATAGATAGATAGATAGATAGAGAGAGAGATAGATAGATATGAACAAGCATAGATAGATAGATAGATGGATAGATAGATAGATAGATAGATAGATAGATAGTGAACAGGCATAGATAGATAGATAGATAGATAGATAGATAGATAGATAGATATGAACAGGCATAGATAGATAGATAGATAGATAGATAGATAGATAGATAGATAGATATGAACAAGCATAGATAGATAGATAGATAGATAGATAGATAGATAGATATGAACAGGCATAGATAGATAGATAGATAGATAGATAGATGCGAACAGGCATAGATAGATAGATAGATAGATGCGAACAGGCATAGATAGATAGATAGATAGATAGATAGATAGATAGATAGATAGATAGATATGAACAGGTAGATAGATAGATAGATAGATAGATAGATAGATAGATAGATACGAACAGGCATAGATAGATAGATAGATAGATAGATAGATAGATAGATAGATAGATAGATAGATATGAACAGGCATAGATAGATAGATAGATAGATAGATATGAACAGGCATAGATAGATAGATAGATAGATAGATAGATATGAACAGGCATAGATAGATAGATAGATAGATAGATAGATATGAACAGGCATAGATAGATATATAGATAGATAGATAGACAGAATGATAGGTAGGTAGATAGATAGATAGATAGATAGATAGATAGATAGATAGATAGATATGAACAGGCATACATTGATAGAAATGAACAGTCACAGATTGATAGATAGCTATGAACAGGCTCAGATAGATAGATAGATAGATAGATAGATAGATAGATAGATATGGACAGAAAGGATAATGTGTAACTAGAATAAATTACCTGATTTGATGAAAAGTTTGCTCGTCTTTATTTCATGAAGCATTCGAGATTTTATCTTTTTCTTACATTTCCTGTGTTGCCCTCTGTAGACTTCCTTTTGTTCCTAACGGGTTGTAAATCTTCTATGAATTATTTTACCTGACCTCCTTATCTTTTCCTGTTCATATCAGGATTTGTTATGCTTGCCTCGCGTGCATCTTTAAATCAGTCCTTTCTCATACATTTAAATGAATCTCTTCACGACACACGATTTACAAATCCAAGCGTCAAAATCTTCAAGTGACTCAGACATTGCAGTTCACACATAAATAAGACAAATTCTCTCAATTATTGTACCAATATTTTATAGCAAGGCAGATGTGTATAGTTACTTCCATTCTTTTGAGTTGTGATTTAAAAAAAGATATCAAAGAAATCGTTCAGTTCATTATAAAATTACTAATGTCATAGAAGAAAATTACTGAATTTTCAACATCAGCAATTATTCATTTGGAATATTCCGGCTGTCGTTGTCATCTTTGTCGAATTATCCACGACTTTCGGCTGTTGTACTGTCTGACCTTCTTCAGTTGGCTGGAATTTTAAATGAAACCCTTTAATTCGATCGCTAGGATAGATTGTTTTCGTTCAATGAGTAATGTCACTTCCGAATGTTTTAGTTATTTCCCTTTAATTCAACTCTCTAAGTTTTTTGTAACCAGATATTGAACTCGCAAGGTTTTGGGTCAAATCAGTGTATCAAAGCAACGCTTTAATCGACTTGGTTATGTGACCTTGATTGTTCGGTTCAAAATCACCTGGAGACGGTCGAAACGTTGTGAATATGGCAATAAAGATGCGGACAACCGTCCGAATATTTTCTATAATTTCAATGCCTTATTTCTTAAATATGTGCAAACATCAATAATGTGTATATATTTTATTTTCAAGATTGGTATTTTAGTAGAGATATCATGTAAAATACGTGAACAAAATCATCGCACATGAATAATCATTTTCTATGACACAATCAAATTTATATTTACATACCCCGTTGCTTTTTCTTACGTGCTGATTGATTTACAAAGACATCATGAGATCATGAGATTGTTTTTTCAGCAGTGCGTTTTTATTTTGTAAGTTGATCTATAAAATTCTCAAGTGACACGGAAAAGAAAATACAATTTTCGATCAGATGTGCTTTGTGATGCTGTGGATATCGACTCGGAAAGAGAAATCGAGTAGCCGAGATCAAATTCAAGCTGAATCCCTTGCATTTACTTACACACAAATACTCTTGGGAAAGGTATTAATCCGTCTCTTCCCACTAGTTATGGGTTAAATAACAAGACAGATTGGGTTCTATAGCCTTGGCTAGCAACCAGTCTACCGCAGAAAGCAATGGAAAACTATTGCGGGATAATCTTCTGCCCAGTCAGTCATGTCTTTTTTGAGACATGATCGCCCAAAGCCTGTATCCCGTATGGCACTTAACTGACTGACTGAATATAATAGTTGGAGACATGATTAAGGCTTCTAATGGGCATGAAATAGAGGATCAGTTTTATATTGTTATAAAGTAATAAACTGATCCCCAACTAATTACTACGTAATAATATAGTACATCTGTCTTCCTCTAGCTATGAGACGAATAACAGGCCAGATTGGGTTCAACAGCCTTGGCTAACAACCAGTCTAGCACAGAAAGCAATGGCAACCTACTGCAGGATAATCTTCTGCCCAGTCAGTCATGTCTTTTTCGAGACATGATCACTCAAAGCGTGTTACTCGTATGACACTTAACTGAATCGCACTTAAGATTTCATGTCTTACTGCTCTCGAAATAAAAAAAAACTTAGCCAAAGGAAAATGGAAATAGCAATGAAAACAAACCATTGAACAGTTCCACGCTTTCAGTTTCGTTTTGGGCCATAAGATCTGGTCAGCTTGCGTGCTGCAAAAATGAACCGAAAAAGAAATAAATAAAAACGAAAGAAAAAAAATAAACCGGAAGTAATCGTAATTGCCTCTTTTCCGGTAAATCGCCATCGGTTTATGAGACGAACGTTTCATCAGGTTTTGAGATAATGGCTCCAACATTCCCCGTTTTTAAGCGATTCGCCTCGTTGCAGGTGATTTGCGAATGAGTCAGCAACAGATGGTCACCAAAGATATTCTCTTTTCCAAACATATGCTAGGATTTGCAGTAGAGTTTCTTTTCACAAAGTCATTAAGTTCTTTGCTTATCAAACGGTTACAAAGTGCAGTGTCTATTTTCATATTTATCTTGGGGGTTGATGTACAAAATATGCAGGCGAAAAACTTTGATAGAGAGTTTAAAATTTTCTTAGCAATACAGAATTTAATTATGGCGTGAAAAACGAAGATCTTCGAGTTAAAACAGCAAGAAAAAAATTAGCAAACGCACCTCTATTAACAAAACCTTGACCGAGGATAAATGAAAAATTTTAGCACCGATTAAAAAGAATACAATATAAAAGCAATAGTAATATACTTACGACAAAAGGTTTTTAATGCAGGCCATATTAAGACCAAGTAGCCACCCCTTGTGTTTAAACAGTACTGACTGCATAGAAACAATGAAACATTTTCCAAAACTTCAAGCTGAAATTCAGTTGTGTGATCTTCACAACACAGAGAAAATATTTCTATATGCTGACGGTCAGTCAGTTAAGTGCTATACGTGATACACGCTTGGGCGATCATGTCTCGAAGGAGACATGACTGAGTGGGCAGAAGATTATCCCGCAGTAGGTTGCCATTGCTTTCTGCGGTAGACTGGTTGCCGACCAAGGCTATAGAACCCAATCTGTCCTGCTATTTAACCATAATTGGAAGGAAGAGACGGATTAATACCTTTCCCAAGGGTATTTGCGCCTAAGTGAATGCAATGAATTCAAATGTAATTCGAACTCGGCTCCCCGGTTTCTCTTTCCTTGCCGATATCCACTGTACAACAAACTGACGGTACACTGACCATTATTTGTTAGGTAGTCGGCAACTTCAGACCTAGATGCAACAGACTTATCATTTAGCTGAACTCTACTGCGAAACCCGTCAACTACAGTTCGTGCTTACATTTTCTTGCAGTTTAAGATATTTTAATGATAAACCATTATTTTTCATTTTAAAATTTATTTTTATTTAGAACGTAAGTAATTATATCTTTTCAGAAGTTCGTTTTCTATTTTGTGAATTGGCATGGTTGCTTGCTAAATAAGTTGAAATTATTTCACAATATATACCCCACAGTTTTCACATGATATATATCTTTCTACTAGACTGGCTTCCACATCCGGTTGCAAAAATCCTAGTATCGAACAGATTGAATTGAAATACATAGAGAATAAATATTATTAAGTGAATGGAATGTTCATGGAATTTGAACTCGGCATTCCGGTTACATCTTTCCGCATAGATAAGATAAACATTGATTTACGTGAATTTTATTGTAGTACATTAAAAAGGCATCTCGACTTTTATTAAAGAATTTTTTTTTAAGTGGATTTACGCGATTTACGTGGATATTATTGTAGTACATTAAAATATTAATTAAACATCAAAATATTAATTAAAACATTAAAAAAATTTACGAGGATATTTTTGTAGTATATTAAAAAGGCATATCGGCTTTTATTAAAGAATGTTTTTTTTTACGTGGATTTACGTGTATTTACGTGATTTACGTGATTTACGTGGATATTATTGTAGTACATTAAAATATAAATTAAACATTAAAATATTAATTAATATTAAAATATTAATTAAAACATTAAAAACAATTATGTGGATATTTTTGTAGTATAGTAGAAAGGCATATCGGCTTTTATTAAAGAATGTTTTTTTACGTGGATATTATTGTACTACATTAAAATATTAATTAAACATTAAAATATTAATTAAACATTAAAATATTAATTAAACATTAAAATATTGATTAAAACATAAAAAGATTAAGAGGATTTTTTTGTAGTATATTAAAAAGGCATATCGGCTTTTATTAAAGAATTTTTTTATTACGTGGATTTACGTGGATTTACGGGATTTACGTGGATATTATTGTAGTACATTAAAATATTAATTAAACAATAAAATATTAATTAAATATTAAAATATTAATTAAAACATTAAAAACAATTATGTGGATATTTTTGTAGTATATTAGAAAGGCATATCGGCTTTTATTAAAGAATTTTTTTTTACGTGGATATTATTGTACTACAATAAAATATTAATTAAACATTAAAATATTAATTAAAGCATTACAAAAATTACGTGGATATTTTTGTAGCACATTAAAAAGGCATCTCGGATTTTATTAAAAAATGTTTTTTTTTTAATCGTATCACCCCGAGCAAGGCGGTAACGCCACTGAAGTGCAGGGGGCTATATAAGAGTAAAAAAGGTTTAATTAGAAGAGAGTGAATAGAAAGACGAACCAGTTAGAAAGGAGCAAGAGAAGGATAGGAATACAGGTGTGATGACAGTCGCAAAGGTGGAGAGAAAGGCAAGGATATACAGAGTGGGGTGAAAAAAGAACTGGAGTCAAGAGGTTAAGAGATGAGTATTGACCTTGCATTTAAATTCCTGGAAGTTGTAGCCGTCAGGAAAGCAAGAATAGGGAAGCGAGTTCCACAGGCTGGAAGTGTGAGAGAAGATGCAGGAGTAGAATTGTCGTCCGCATTTGGTTAATCTAACTGTAAATGGGTGGGACCCAGTTGCTAATCTGGTTTGCTCCAGTAAACACCTGTTGCATAGGCACCAGTGACTTAAGTTGGTTGGAGCAGAAACCATGAAAGTATTTATAGAACAGACAAAGGGAGGCCACATCTCGTCGGTGGGGAAGTGGCTGTAGTCGAGCCGTCAAGTCAGTATCTATCACATTACTGATTCTCCCTTGAAGCCTGTCGAGAACACTGAGATGAACGGCAGGGGCGCCTGACCATATATGGCAGCAATATTCCATGCACGGACGAATGGTTGATTTGTATATATGCAGGACGGATTCAGGCGGGAAAACATCCTCACCCGACACAGTGACCCACCATTCTTAGCCGTGGATTTAGCTATGGAGTGGATTTAGCTATGGAAAATCTCAGTGATTTTTTTTCTCTGTGGTTCCCATTTACTTTTCCAAGGCATCTGACGGAAAATTTAAAGATTAATAAGATCCCCATCGTGTTACTTACGTTTCACTTGCGTTCTATTCATGCTCGCTGCGTTCCATTCGCTTTGTTGCGTTGATTTCAACTACAACCGTTTTCTCAAGATAAGCCACTTTTACTCAAAGACTTGAATTGTTTTTTTTTATACTTCATACATGCATATATTTTTTAAACATTAAATAGAACAGATATACAGTCGAACTATTTTAAAATATTTTTAAACCAAGTCTTTCGATTTTTTTTTCAGAAATAGCTTTCTAGATAACTAATAATAATAACAATAACAACGGCAACAATAATAATTATAATTATTAATATTATTAGGAGAAAAGCGCTATTTAAGAAAAAGCTAGAAAAACATCGCAGTTTGGCAATGTTAAACAATATTTCAGGAGCATATCTGCCTTGTGCAAGTTATATGCTTTTTAATTCAAGTATAAAAATATACAAATCTACAAAAAGTCTTTGGCCAAAATTGATTATATTATAATGACAAAACGGTAATCAACGTTAGAAGACAAGAATCGTTTGTACAGAGACTTATCGTTTCTTCTAGATTTATATATTTTTAAACTTAAATCGTTTTTTTATACTGCTCTATTCATAAGTGTTAAAATATTGAAAGAGTTACGTGGGTGGCTGTTTGTGACGCTTGTTCTCGTCGACGGTCGTGACGGCACCAATTGTGACACTGCCACCCAGTTGTCTGATTGATTCGGTCGCTCGCTGGTTCGGGAACGAATTCCGCTGCGATGATGTCGAAACGGCATCCGCTGTGTCGACGCTTTCGGGCCGCTGTTGCTGGTTGTGATGATCTCGTCAAAAAAGCTAGTTTTCAAGACGTCTATTGCAAGACCGGACCACTGCACACGTTCTGATTTGATCTCAGAAAGTCGCGTTGTATAAATTCAGTAGCCATCTTTCCACCAGACCGGACACTTGTGTACACTTGTGGTTAAAAATAAACAGGGCACCAAAACAAAATAAATAAAATAAAATAAATAAATTAATAATGTCGAACAGGCCGGGGGAGTTACGAAGAAAGTTTTTTCAGATATTCTCTATAATCAGGGCTGTCAATTCCCTATGCAACTTCTAAAATAACAAAATCCTTTCGGGTTCTTATCGGAGTTTAACGGAGTTTACCGAACTAGGGCGAACGAATAATCAGAAATTTCGATTCTCCCATGGTTACAAAAGAAATAATAACGTTCTTTCGGGATTCCTATCGAAGGAGTATTATTCAACATTAACTCTTTAAGTCAATGGGCGGCAGGCTTCACTCGACATTAACTCTTTAGTCATAAGTTCTGTGATAGGCGACTGGCCGTGGGTCATGGCTCCCCCAGTTGGGAACCTTTTTCCTTGGTCGTTACATTTCGACTCACAAAAACTACTCTCCAGCCAACAACTACTGATTTTTCTCGCCCAGTCCGGATTTTTATAAACATCCCCAATCCTCTTGGGGGATTTGGCCGACTCAAAGCTTTTGACCAATGAGACCGTTTTCCACCCACACGATTTTTGGGGAGCCATGGCTCGACGAATGAAATATCAACAGCTCACATGACGTCATCTTTAGATTTTTTAATTCCCACAATTTCTGTTCTCAGAAACATCTGTGGGGTGATCTAACCCTACTTGACCTCATCAAGTAAATCCTGACATTTTATTATGACTGCGACCATTTTGTCAAATTTCCACCTAGCCAAAAATAATGCGTATCATATATGAAAATGATAGAAAACTATATTTCTTTCTCTCTTTTTCAAATTGTCAGCTAATTTATCTATTCCCCGGATTTTATAAGTACATGATATTATTAAAAGTGTTTTTTACATAAGCTCACATCGCGAATCACAATAAAGCACAACTAATATTACCACTAATATCAATTCCTCTCTCTCCGTTGCATTAAACCAAACAAAAGAAAATATACCAGCAGGAGACAGTGTCACACGTCACTCATTTTTGTTTTTATTATGATTAGTACATTTACTATTAATTCTTATACAATCTTATATTATATGTAAATTATATTTAACAATTATCCTTATATAATCAGATATAGATTCTTCTGTAAAAATAATTTAACTTTGCTTTGTTTTCTTTTCACAGCGTAAATGCGACCAATATTGGCCGGATGAAGGCTCCCAAGTAGCTGCAGGAATCACAATAGAATGTCTTGGAGTCGATAAGTTGCCTGACTTCACAATACGCACATTTCTTCTGCAAATGGTAAAAATTTATTTTATATCCTAACAGTAAAACAGAAAAGATTGAACGATAAAAATGCAAAAATTATGCGACTAGTAAGCGAAGTCTCAAACATAAAATCCAGAAAAAAGCAGAAAATATTATTTGTAATAAAAAATTAACAGAATTGAAAAAGCTGTAATATTTGTGTTTCTCTCCTGGGAAATTTATACTCAAGCTGTAAATTTATTTCTGATTTTTATTATGCTTCTGTATCTTCAGTTTTATTATGTCATCAAAACGATAAACAATTTTTTTATTAGTCTTTCTATAAAATAGCTTCTTTTAAATTTTGTTTCGCCGTTTCAGAGTGGTGTGTCGAAAATTGTCAAGCAATTTCACTATACAACATGGCCGGATCATGGCGTACCTAAATTTGGTAATTCACTAATTTTGTTCCGACAAAAGATACGTGCGTTCGACCGGCTCGACAATGGACCGGTTATTGTTCATTGCAGGTAAGTTCAAATGTATTTTTCTCAAAGTAAATTTTCCATTTAAATTTATAGTTGTCATTTATTTCAGTTTCAATGTGTCATACGTGATACACGCTTGGGCGATCATGTCTCTTTCTATCCATGATTGACTAAACAGAAGATTTTCTTGCAGTAGATTGCCATTTATTTCTGCGGTAGATTTGCTATAGAATCTAATCAAACCTGCTACTCATCCCATTGCTAGAGGGAGAAGAGAGGTATTAATACATTCCCAATGGATTTTTTGCATAAGGGAATGCAACGAATTGAACTTGAATTCGAACCCGGCTCTTCGATTTCTCATTACGAGCTAATAACCATTACACGAAACCGGTCATCCATCATGTAGTTACTTGGTTTATTCCAAGAAATCCAATAACATAGACTTATTTCAGTCAGTCAGTCAGTTAAGTGCCATACGGGATACACGCTTGGGTGATCATGTCTCGAAAGAGACATGATTGACTGGGCAGTAGGTTGCCATTGCTTTCTGCGGTAGACTGGTGGCCGAGCAAGGCTATAGAACCCAATCTGTCCTGTTATTTAACCCATAACTGGAAGGAAGAGACGGATTAATACCTTACCCAAGGGTATTTGTGCGTAAGTGAATGCAATGAATTCAAATGGAATTCGAACTCGGCTCCCCGATTTCCCGTTCCGAGCCGATATCCAATGCACCACAACGCACAGTCTTATTTACTGAGATTTAATTTATTGTATATCATGATAAAATCTCTGCAGCGATCAGAGAAGAGTAATTTTTATTGAGGAAATTAATTTAAAAAAATATAAAGGGAAAATATGCATTTTTGTAGTGTAATGGTTAACAAGTCGGAATGGTTGATTCCCTGACAGTGTATACATAGATTTAATCACCCATCCCCAGCTAGGGGTTAATAACAGGGCAGGTTAGGTTTTTTTTTTAACTCTGATTGGCAGCAAGTCTTGGAGAATAAATACTCTAAATCCAAAATTATTTTGGCATGGGGTCAGCAAATGCAATTCGTATGAATTTATTTAAAAAAAGAAACAACAGCAGAAATGACGATCATGTTGAACCCGGATGTCTTTGCTCTGTGGGAGAGTACAAGATCCTCTTCTTCTGTATGCCGTGTCCCTTCCGGATGTAGGGGTTCATTGCCATCCACATCTCTCAATCCCTAGTGTCTCTCAGTACCTTTCACTTGTTTCCCCACGCAAATCCCGTTTTTCCATCCACTTGCACAAGCCCGTCAAGTATGTTACACGCTGCTTTCTGCTGTCTCTCTTACCATCTCTCTGAGCTGTGAGTATCAGATTCTCTAAACCCTCTTTTCTTATTAAATGTCTTAAGAACATTGGCTCTCTTCTCCTGATGTTAAATATTATTTTCCTTTTCGGTTCCATCCTCTCCAAAACCTCATCGTTGCTCAGATATTCAGCCCGTGCTATTCCCATCATCCTTCTGTAGATCCACATTTCGGTTGATTCAAGTTTTTTCTTTGATGAGATTGTCCAGCATTCACTATCATATTGAAGAACAGACATCACATAGTAATCTAGTACTATGCTCGTAGTTTCTAGAGACATTTTCCTGTCTCTCAATAATCTACAGCTTCTGGAATGCATCCAGTTCGACTTCGGATATCAGTGGCGCACTTCCCAGTTATTTAAATTTCAGTAACTGCTTGATTTTAGTATGCCCCGCCTGTAATTGGCATTTTGTGCTACTCTTTTTACTGATGACCATGAATTCACTTTTCCTTGAATTTAATTGTAGTCCTTTCTTTCTACCGTCTTCAGCTCCCTTCTGTCGGAGGTCTTGTAGTTTTCTTCTCGTGTCTTCTATCAGTACAGTTAAGTGCAATACGTGATACACGCTTTGGGTGATCATGTCTCGAAAGAGACTTGACTGAATGGGCAGAAGATTATCTCGCAGTAAGTTGCCAATGCTATAGAACCCAATCTGTCCTATTATTTAACCCATAACTGGAGGGAAAAGACGGATTAATACCTTTCCCAAGAGAATTTGTGCAAGGAATTCAACTGGAATTTGAACTCAGCTCCCCCGATTTCTCGTTCCGAGCCAATATCCACTGCACCATAACGCACATCCCCTGTATCAACTGCGAATTTTATATTGTTCAGATTGTAGCCGTTGATGACGAATCCTGGCATGATTTCTAGGCCCTTAGAAGAGTCTTGCTGTGCAACTTGAATAGATCTGGTGAAAAGACACATCCTTGTCTTACACCCATCTGTATCTTTGTATATCTGTTGAACTCGTTTCATCTCCGTATGCAGACGGTTTTTCTGCCAGTAGAGGTTCTTGATTACTCTGTCTTTCCCAAATGTGTCTAGGTTACTGAATCATGTATTTAAAAGAGAAAATTTGAAACTCAAAAAAGTCGAAAATGCACACAGACGAAATTGGACCAGAGCCGTTAAAAACAAATTTTAGTACAAATTATTTTAAAAAATTACACCCAAAATAAATTTATTTTTATTTATTTTTTTTTTAATCATTTCACCCCGAGCAAGGCGGAAACGCCACTGATGTGCAGGGGGTTACATAAATGTAAAAAGATTAATTAGAAAAGAGTGAGGAGGACAAGCTAGTTAGAAAGGAACAATAGAAAGCTGAGAAAGCAGGTGCGATGACAGATACATAGGTGTAGAGAAAGGGAAGATTATACAGGGGTGGGGAGAGAGCTAGAGTCCAGTGGTTAGTAGATGAGTATTGACTTTGCATTTAAATTTCTGGAAGTTGTAGCCGTCAGGAAAGCAAGAATACGGGAGCGACTTCCACAGGCGGGAAGTGCGAGAGAAGAAGCTGTAGAAGTAGAATTGTCGTCTGCATTTGGCTAACCTGACTTTGAATGTGTGGGACCCAGTTGCCAGTCTGGTTGCACGAGTAAACATCTATTGGGGAGGCATCAGTGACTTAAGCTCGTCCGAGCAGAAGCCATGAAAGTATTTATAGAACAGACAAAGGGAGGCTACATTTCGACCATGGGGAAGTGGCTGCAGTCGAGTCGCCAGATCAGTACCTATTTGATTCCGATTAGACGAAAAAAACAACTTTCAGTGACCCTTCTCATATTGCTTAGCGGCTGAAAAATAAGCCCAGGCTATGATACGACCACGTGATTAGGCTTGATTTTATTATTTGCGTTCTGGTTCAGTGAAAAGAACAGAGGAAAGAGATAGTGAGTGAGAGAGAGAGAATTTAGTCAGAGACCCACCTAGACATTATAGAGAAGGAGGAGGAGAACGGGAAAAGGTAGAAGACAACGGTAACAACGACAATCAAACACTCAAATGGACTCCTAAAATTAACGCCGATAAGTATATTCTTTCTCTGATTTTTAGTTTCTGTGTTTTTCTAAAAATAACATCCATCTCACTCCTACTCTCTCTTTCACCTTAAACTGATCGACTCTTCTTCAACTTCACTAACTCAACGTCTACAAAAAGAAAGAGAGTAACAGAGACGTAACTACTAATTGTTGATACCCACAGCGAGACACCTCCTATCACCCTAACTCCCAATTATTCCCAGAACACTCTCATCTACCCAACCCTCATTCTCGGTATCCTTACCCGCCTATCACCCACCCTCTGACATTTCCTATATTTAACCATTCTTGGTATCCCTACCCGCCTATCACCCACCCTCTGACATTTTCTAGATTTAATCATCCTTTCTCCACTCTATGTAGCCCCCTGCGCAGTAGTGGCAGTGACATGCTTTGTTCGGGGTGAAACGCTTATTAAAAAAAAAAAGCAACATTGACTTACCTGTTTTCTGCACAAATCATTTTTCACTATCAGAGTCTGAATCCTTTGAACATTGAAAGCAATTTACTACCCTAAAAAATCGGGAACTAAAAACGAAAATTGTATATTTTGTGCATATAATAAATATATGATTCTTTCAATTTTTCTCCAAACATTTCTGATCGTGTTGTATTTTCTGAAATTTGTATTGTATTTTGCGGACAGGATACTCAACCTGAAATTCTCCTTTAATTCGGGTATTCTACACCCTGCAAGAGTCTACTCGATATTCCAATAAAATTAAAGAAAGGGCAGAAACCAATATAATTATGATTTTAAGAAAACTAACATCATCGAAAAACCAGGGATGAGATTTATATACAATTTTCTATCTGATGTGTCTATTTAAACGGGATGTGCGTTGTGGTGCAGTGGATATCGGCTCGGAACGAGTAATAAGCGTACCGATTTCGAATTTCAGTTGAATTCCTTGCATTCACTTACGCACAAATACTCTTCGAAAACGTTTTAATCCGGCTCTTCCTTCTAACTATGGGTCAAATAATAGGACAAATTGGGTTCTATAGCCTTGGCTGGTAACCAGTCTACCGCAGAAAGCAATGGCAACTTACTGCGGAATAAGCTTCTCCTCAGTCAGTCATGTCTCTTTCGAGACCTGATTGCTCAAGCGTGCATCATGCATGGTCTTTAACTGACTGTTAATTCGTTTAATTGTTTAAATAAACAAACATGGCTCGTATTTACAGGTGAATCTTTTGATTTTGTATCAGTTTGTTTTGTTCGGAGGCACGTCTAGAACAGACTATTCTATATTCAAGTTCATTATCTCTATAACAAACTTGTTATAGCTGATCTATGCACCGAATTGTTCAGGATTTACTGATTACACTTCTAGAAATTTTATAATGTATTCAGAGTAGGAGACATTTCATTGCCAGTTCATTGATTTTGCTTTTGAAAATATACATCTTGAGTCCTTTTTCTTGGAATATTTAGTAAAAGATGTTGAGTTCTTGCTCAGAAGTATCCATAAACGATCTATGAATAGCTATGTCGTTAGCATAGCTTTTTTAGCCGTCACTATATTGACACGGGTAGGAAAGCAAGGTTGCTGATTTTAATCATAATCGGCAACCGGAAGCGAAACCATTTAATTGACACAAAATAGGCGATTACACTTTATTTAAGTTTTACTTTTGAAATTGCCATTCTGTTAACATCATGTTGGCATTTATATATATATATAGAATAAAATTTCGAATTGCGATTTAAAAATCGAAAACGTCAAAATCAATCGAGCTATCCGCTGGATTGATTTTGATATTTTCGATTTTTGTGGCTAGGATCTTTTCACGTGGCATACATAAAATCAGAAGGCACACTGTCGTAGCTAAATTCTGTTTCAGAAAGTGAACGCAATCAAACGTCTTTGGAAAGAAATCACTGCTTGATGGCGTTGTAATCTAAATCACATGTATGCTAATAAACGCGGAATCAAAACGTACTTTGTCTTCAATCCCCGAAGATTTACCAAATGTTACAGATCTTAAATTGGTATCCGTTTCCTATTTTCTTTCATGTAGGGTGAGGCAGAGCAACGTGCTTATTTGGAATAACACATAAAACAAAAGTAATGCAGATATACATGTAATTCTTTAAACAGCATCAATTACAACATTTAAATTTTATGTTTTACAAGCTTTAAAGCTGACATCAGTCAGATGGCGTCCATTCTGCTCAATACATTGGGTTAATCGTACTCTGAAGATTCGGTCAACACTTTCCATTATAACGGTGGGTATGTTGCCGACAGATTGACGAATGTTATTCTGTAGGTGAGACGGGGTATTAGGACAATCGTTTTAAACAATTGACTTCAGGTAGCCCCATAGACAATAGTCACAGGGTGATAAATCAGGGAACCGTGCTGTCCGATGCAAATTGCCCCTCACAGAGATGTCCTGGAAAATTCTGCTGCAAAACTGTTATTGACACGCGCGCTGTAATGCGCACTGAGGTTCCTGTAAAGGAAACAGAAACAAACTTTAAATCCCGCAGTCTCGATTAAGCCCCTCCCGACTATCATCTGAGCAACCATCTTCTGCTGTTTGTTATTTTGTTTTTTTTTGTTTTTTTTATAAGCGTTTCACCCCGAGCAAGGCATTTCACTGACACTACTGCGCAGGGGGCTACATAGAGTGGAGAAAGGATGGTTAAATATAGGAAATGTCAGAGGGTGAGTGATAGGCGGGTAAAGATAAAGAGAATGAGGGTTGGGTAGATGAGAGTGTTCTGAGAATAATTGGGAGTTAGTGTGATAGGAGGTGTCTATTGACCCTACATTTAAACACCTGGAGATTTTAGCTGTCGGGAGAGCAGACTTGTGGAAGGGAATTCCACAGGCGGGAAGCGCGAGAAAAGAAGCTGTTGGAGTAGAATTTTATCTGTTACATCTTATCTGTTTAACTGTTAAAGGATGGGACCTAGTTGCTAATCTAGTATCTCGTAAATTCGTGCTTAGGCGGCACCAGTGATCTAAGTTCATCGGAGTAGAAGCCATGAAAGTACGTGTAGAAGAGGCTTTTATATACAAAGAGTAAATTATTGTGTTTGGGGAATCCATTAGGCTCGGGAAATATATGTATGCAATGCAGGTATTTGATATAAAAATCCTCTCTAAACTATTTCACCTTTCTAATATAAATTACTGAATACTATCTATTAGATTTCCTAAACTATATCAAAATCTACATATCTTTTATGTATTAAATAGATTATTTCAAAAAATAGTTTGTATATTGTAAATTTTTTAAAAAAGAATAGAAAACACAGAAGTGTACTCAAGCAGATACCTCAATCAGTGTGAGTTATTACAATAATATCTGGTTATAAATGACACTCATTAATTCTCTTGACATTACTTTAGATACGAAAATAGATTTAGCAGTTAAGAGTATCTAAGTTTCCATCGACAAATCTGCATTCCATAAATGTATAATTGAGTCGTTCATGGATGAAAGCTAAAGCACACCTATTTAAAGTTTATTCTGACAAAATAAAATGACGCATATTTGAAATTTTTTGGAAAGATCAATGACTTTATTAAGTATACTGAATTAACAAAGCGCTATATCCCTTGATAAAAAGGTGTTTAATTAAATACGTAAGTCCTGGGCATGACGGTAAACTATATCTGGCAGCAAGGCCTCTGATTTGGAGGTTGTGAAGAACATGGAACCACCTCTTGATGTTGTGCTCAGGTCCACCCTGACCCAGAGTAGTAGCACCTGTTAGGGCCCCAGTTATGGGCAAATAGTTAACCCACGACCAAACTGGGGTTAAAACATTATGAATGCTTAGAAATACACAGTTATAGAAATATATACATTCAAATAGACTTTTGTAGAAAAATATACATTTTTGAAGGAAAAATATTGCCAACAAAACATTTTTTCAGAGAAAATTATTACCATAACACATTTTTGAAGAAAAAATATTATTTCCAGGAAAATATTTTTGAATACAAAAGTGGAGGATATTTTCAGTTTTCTAAAATAAAAAGGAAAAATAAACAAAGAATCCATTAAAATCTGAGTAAATCAACCTTCTCACTATAACCGAACATAAAAAAAACACATACTTTAAAACCCCAACTTTTTGGCATTAAATAACCCACAGAAGTGTTGATATGCCATTAAACAAAACTCAAACTCAAATACGTTTAAGTATGACGCTTATAATAATTACATTTTTATGCATACTAGGTGAAAAAGTATTTCGTAGACAGAATAACGTCAGCATTAATTCCATGTGTATCAGCAAAACCAAAACCCGATAATAATTAGTTACGAAAATGTATCCAGCAACTTTAAGGAAACAACATATTTAAACAATCATGAGAGGTTCACAATTATCACACTTCATTCATTTCAGCTTTTTGCTAATTTCCAGACTAGTTTCCATTTTACGAAATTTCTATCATTCTGTTTTATTCAGTCTAACCCTAACCCTAACCCTAACCCTAACGTTAACCTTTATTATTCAAAATATTGGCTATTAACCTTTTAGCAGCAGAACCATTTCCCTCTGTCTTTGACTTTGGCTCATTGTCGCAACCTTTGAGATTCATTTTTCTTATTGGGCATTAATTTTAGTACACTTTATCTGATTCGAAATCTTACCTTTTTCACTTGCTTTGTTATTTTGTTCCATTGTTCATCTATAAAACTTCTTATTTCATTTCATTATATCTTTGGAAAATAATTTCTTCTATAAAATATATTTTGGCATCGAATATTTTCAGATCAGTGCCCCCACCTACGCGCTTCCTTCCTCTCTCGCTATCTCTCGCTATCACTCACACTCACTCGAATTTTAGTATTTTCACGAATGTCTATCTTAATAAGATCAAAGGATATTTTGATTGTCTCTCTCACTATACACACACACACACACACACACACATATATATATATATAGCGGTGACGACGGAATCCCGGTGATAGTCCTTAAGAGGTGTGCCCCTGAACTCTCCCCTGTTCTCTCTAAACTGTTTAACTACTGCTTTTCTGCTTCCTGTTTTCCTGCATGCTGGAAGTTCTCTTCAGTCGTTCCAATTTTTAAGAATTTTGGTGAACTTTCGGACCTATCCAACTATCGCCCTATCAGTCTTCTATCGATATTCGGGAAAGTGCTCGAGGCCATAATCAATGCTAAAATAGTTCAACATCTTACTGCCAACAAACTCTTCTCGGACAAGCAATATGGCTTGCGCTTTGCCAGGTTCACTGCCGATACGCTAACAACCTTTACGGAGTACATGCTCCAAACCCTCGATGAGTCAGGCGAGGCTCGTGCAGTTGCTCTGGACATTTCCAAGGCTTTTGACAGGGTCTGGCACTCTGGCCTCCTTTGTAAGCTACGGGGTTACGACATTACCGGACGCCTGCTTGACCTAATCCAGTCTTTTTTAAACAACTGCAAAATGAAGGTCGTTTTGAATGGGCGTGCCTCTTCATCCTACAGCATGAATGCCGGTGTCCCCCAGGACTCTATCCTGGGCCCGACGCTCTTCCTTATTTTCATCAACGACCTCCCAGATGAGATCAAGTCCCAAGTAGGTATCCACGCAGATGACACCACAATATACTCCCGCACCAGTAAGAAACCTGGCATGGCGGACAGACATAATCTCGCTGCTGACCTTGAACGGGATCTACCCTTTGTGGTGAATTGGGGCAAGAAGTGGCTTGTCAACTTCATTGCGTCCAAGACCAAGCTGTTGTCTGTCAACCATCCCAGACAACCTCTCCTGCCTCCCATAAGCATGGACCAAGCGATTCTCCCTGAGTGCAATACACTGCGCCTCCTCGGACTTACACTCTCTTCTGATCTCAAATGAATCCGCTACATCGAATCCATAGCTAAATCCACTGCGAAGAAGGTTGGATCACTGGATCGATCCAGGACGTTCTTCCGCCTGAATCCATTCTGCATATATACAAGTATACCATTCGACCCTGCATGGAGTACTGCTGCCAATTATGGTCAGGCGCCCCTGCAGCTCACCTCAGTGTTCTCGACAGGCTCCAAAGGAGAGTTAATAACGTGATAGGTGCTGAATTGGCGGCTCGACTACAGCCACTTCCCCACCGACAAAATATGTCCTCCCTTTGTCTGTTCTATAAGTACTTTCATAGCTTCTGCTCAGACGAACTTAAGTCACTGGTGCCTCCTCAACAGGTGTTTTCTCGTGCAACCTGAATGGCAACTGGGTACGACAATTCTACTCCTGCAGCTTCTTCTCTCGCACTTCCCGCCTGTGGAACTTGCTCCCATATTCTTGCTTTCCTGACGGCTACAACCTCCAGAAATTTAAATGCAATGTCAATACTCATCTACTAACCACTTGAATCTAGCCCTTCCCCCACCCCGTATATCCTTCCCTTCCCCCCCCCCCGCTTGCAATTGTCATCACATCTGCATTTTCATCTTTCTATTGCTTCTATCTAATTGGTTTTTAATCCTTTTCTCCCTCCTCTAAATAATTTTCTTTCAGTTATGCATCCCCCCCGGCACATCAGTAGCATTTACGCCTTGCCCGGGGGGAAATGATAAACACACACACACACACACACACACACACACACACACACACACACACACACATATATATATATATATATATATATATGTTAGTATATAGCCCATTATTTGTCAGTCTATCTCACTAAGATTGTACGTCATTTTATCTATCTATCTATCTATCTATCTATCTATCTATATATATATCTATCTATCTATCTATCCTTGTTTATATTTTCTGATCTCTATGCATTTAATTATCTATCTATCTATCTATCTATCTATCTATCTATCTACCTATCTATCCTTGTTTATATTTTCTGATCTGTATGCATCTATCTATCTATCTATCTATCTATCTATCTATCTATCTATCTTGTTCTTTCATGAAATTCTTGTATCTATTTTAACAAGTTTATAAGTCATTTTGTTAATCTGTCTAAATAAGTTTATAGGTTATACTACCTTGCCATCTATTTCTCTCACTCTCACGCACACACACACACACACTCAATATATCATTTTGGAATATATTTTAATTACATTATGGATCAGCTGTTTGAAACTTAATTATATTAAGAAATTATTAATTAATATTAATATCATTATTATATTATTAATATTATGAAAATATTTGTTTATAAAACAATATCTATGGCTATAACAATAGTAAATAACTATAGCCGTAACCATTAAATGTGTACTATAACTATATCTATTAGAATATTTATTATTTCATTATTTAGATAATTATTTTATTATTATTAATACTGTTATTCATATTGTAACTATTAATTAATTTTTTACACACACATTTTCTTTCTTTCTCTCTCTCTCACTCACTCGCGCGCGCCCTCTAAATATATCGTTTTCAAATATATTTTAATCATTTTATGAATAAGTTGTATGAAACCTAATTATATTATGAAGCATTATATTATGGATCAGTTGTTTGAAAGTCTACCTCTGCATATAGAATTTTCAGAATTATAGTGTATTTCAAATGTAAATAAATATTATTAATATATATATATATATATATATATATATATATATATATATATGTATGTATGTATGTATGTATGTGTGTGTGTGTGTATGTAATATCAATCAGCTAGTTGACAAACACTTATCTGAAATTTTAATATATATATAAAACGACGTGTCTTAACATGCTCTGACAGAAAACTCATATTTTCATAAAAAGATTTCTCGAATCTTCGGCCCGGTATATATATATATATATATATATATATATATATATATATATATATATATATATATTGTTAAAATATAACCTACAATGAATGTCTATTATGCTTAATCATTAGCCGTTCTAAACATCGTATTTTGGCTTTAATTCCAGGTGAAAATAAAGTCAGAAATCGTCCAACATTTGGAGATCTTTTTATTTTGATGGTTCTAAGCTTTCGGCTCACATAAGCCATCTTCAGAGAGGTTACAGGGGCGTTAGCATAAAGAGATCCATCATCAAAAAGATTTTATCTTGTGTTGACATAAAACATTGCTAGAGAACGATAAGAGTCGCATAATAGCAGACATAGTTCGTAAATTGTAATACAGTTCTATGACGTCACATCGCGTGAGAGACGAAAATGTTAACAGAACCATATGTCTAAATGCAATGTAAAGTGTGGCGACCAGATTGAAATGTAATTTTATTAAGTGTGGGTTGTTTTAATTCAATATAGATGGCCTCCAATATCTGAAGGTTATTTTACTGCGTGTATGCTAGAGAATCATTGTGTTATAGACTAATATCTGTCTAATAATAACTACATGACTTTGTTTTTCAAAGAAATGTTGTTTAATTGAACTATGATCAGAAAGGTGGTAGGTAAGACTACAGGAGAGCGTGGTTGTAGTAAAACCAATATATGTAGTGAGTTTATTATTAGTACCAGAGGTACAATCTCTGAACGGGCATGTAAATTGATACACTACATTGGTTTTCTGTAGAGGATTTAGTTGTGTGGTTGTAGGGTTATTAAAAACTGTGAAGTCAATTGTTTTAATTTTTTATGATACATGACGGTCTTAATTTGATTATTATTATTCAGTTGTTTAACATTTCTACCTATATTGGACAATTTTTTTCTTTCTTTTCACCTGAAATTAAAGACAAAATACTATGTTTAGAATAGCGTATGATTAAGCGTAACAGACATTCATTGTCTGTTATATTTAACAATATATGTATGAAATATATATATATTATGGACTTCGATTGCGACGTACTAGTGTCTAACTCAGTTAGACTGCCACACAAATATTTCTTTAGAGTGGTGAAGGCTTGTGTAGCACCATCCACACTTTTTGGAACTGTTATTAACAAACAATCGGTGCAGAAGTTCGCCACAGATCGCATGAAAAGTAGACCTCAGTAATTTAACCCATAGCTGAAGGAAATGGACGGGTTAATACCTTTCCTAAGGGTACCAGTGCGTAAGTTATATATATATATATATATATATATATATATATATATATATATATATATAACCACGTATCTTAAAATTATCTGACGGAAAATTCATGTTTTGCCAAAAATATTTCTCGATCATTCAGCCCAGGATATATATATATATATATATATATATATATATATATATATATATATATATATATATATATCGAAATAAAATGCGTAGCTTAATATTATTTGACATTCTAAAAATGAAGCAAGCGCTTTCGCTCTTGGGAGTAAAACCGTTTGCTTCGTTTTTAGAATGTCTAATAATATTAAGCTACAATCTTTTATTTCGATAATTTTATTTTGTTCCTATAAAACTTTATTGCATTCACTTACTCGCAGATACCCTTGAGAAAGGTATTAATCCATCTCTTCCTTCCAGTTATAGGTTAAATAACAGGACAGATTAGGTTCTATAGCCAGTATAACGCAGAAAGTAATGGCAACCTACGCCGGGATAATCTTTTGCCAGTCAGACATGTCATCCGTGTGTCATAATTATTGAGCCTGTGGCCACCAATGACGAATTCTGGCAATAATTTTATTTCTCTCAGAATCGTTTCGCAGTAAAAGTTGAAAAGACCCGTTTAAAAAAAACATCATTTTCTAACGACCCTTTCTATTTTCGTAAAACTGCCGAATTACTTTCCTCTCCGTACGCAAGCGGTTAGCTACCAATAAGTGTTCTTGTTTATCCTAATGTCCTTTCTGAAAATATCGACGTTGCCGAGCATCTTGAACAAGACTTTTTAGAGTACTTTGTCAAATGCCTTTGCATATTCTATAAAGCACAGATGATGGTCCTTCTGAATTTTTATTGCTCTTTCAGATGGCATTCTTAATATGAATATCGCATTCCTTGTTCTGGTATCTTTAACGAAGCCACACTATCCTTGTCTTATCTCTAGGACAATTCTGCTGCGCAATCTATTCATATAAATCCGGATGATGAGTTTTGTTATGTGGCTCATTAAGCTGATTGTTCGGTGGATTTCACATTTCTTTGCGCCTCGCTTGTTATGTAGTTTTATTGTTGTGTTCGGCAATCTTCGTCGCCACTGTTGTGTCGTGAGTAAGAATAAATAACTCAACAACAGGAATAGGTTAATTGTTGTATTCCGTGAAAATAGTATTTACAAAGGTTATTAGTATCCAATACAAGAATAAATGTTAATCGTCCCAACCGTCGTAAGACGTAGTGTGAGCAATGGGTACTTCCGGGTCGTCACCGGAAGTCTACGACTGACTTGTCGATCGGCTGCTCGGCGCACTCTCCTACGTAGATGCCACCATTACTTTACATAGTAATGGAATAGTCCATTATAGCCGAATAGGCGCGGGCGTCCCAACAGTTTTGAAATTCGATCTGCTTAGATTCTCCGGTATATCGCCACTGTTGTAGATTTCGTGTTTCATTTATATGATACTGTCTCCGACAAATCCGTCGAAAGACGTAAGCATCTCTATTACAATACCTTTAGGTCCTACTGGTTTGTTTCTGTTTGATTAAGCTAATGCTGCTTCCACTTCAGTTTTTGAGGTTTCTGGTCCGTCCGTATTTCTGTGTAATGCTGGTTTCTCTCTATTTTCGTGGAAGAGATCTCCTATATATACCTTCTATCTCTGAAGTATTTTTTGAAGTGTCCCGTAGTTTGCTTTTATACATCCTGTTCCTGAGTAGGTCTTTTTTTTTTTGTTAGTACCTTTATTTTTTATACTGCACATTAATACCAACTTAAATTCCTAGAAATGTAATAACTTCCGCTAAAATATGAAGAACTGCATCAAACGAAAAGCGCGGTATCGAATGCGCCAAGACGCGGAAAGAAATGAGCACAAAATTCCGTATCTACTCATGTAAATTGCGAATTTTTATCATCAATTTTTGCATATAAATTAGATAGTCGTACGTTACTTTTGGTGAAGTGGATATCGACTCAGAATAAGGAATCGTAACGCCGAGTTATATTCCAGTTAAATTTGTTGCATTCACTTAGACGCAAATACCCTTAGGAAGTTATTTATCCATTTCTCTTCCGCCGCAAGCAACGGGTTAAATAACTACGCTAATTTTGTTCTACAACCTTGGTTGGCAACCAGTTTTCCGCAGAAAGTAATGGCAACCTACTGTGATAAAAGTTTTTACCCTGTCATTCATGTCTCTTTCGAGACTTGCCCGCCCAAGAATACATAACGTATAGCTCTTCACTGACAGACTATATACACAGGTATTTTATCTTGAGAACTTCAAAATTCATATTATAATTTAAGGTGTCACACTATATATAAAATCGTCTTATATAAGATTTTATACGGTTATTATATTCTGAAACTTTCTTCTCCTCCTCCTCTTGTCTCGCACCTTTTTATTATTGACAAAGTGTTATAACAGAAGACGAAAAATGCGACACAGATATCCGAAGGCAATTGGTATGGCGAAGGAAGCATTCTAGAAGTTGAGTAAACTAGTAAGAAACAGAAAATTTTGCTCGAAACAAGGAAGAGAGTACTGGATTGCTATGTGATGTCAGTTCTTCAATATGGCAGTGAATGCTGGACAATATAATCAAAGATGAAGGAGAAACTTGAAGCAAATGAAATGTGGTTCTACAGAAGGATGCTGGGAATATCATGGATCGAGCATGTGAGCAATGATGAGGTCTTGGAAATGATGGAAACAAAAATGAAATTAATACAGAGAATCAGGAAGAGACAGCTGAAGTTCCTGTGGCATGCAATAAGGAAGGAGAGCTTGGAGAACCTGATACTAACAGGCCAGATACTGTGAGGGAGAGACAGGGGAAAGCAGCTAATAACATATTTGAAGGACCTAATCAGGTGGATGATGGAACAAGGGTTGCATGGTGTAACAGGAGAAGATGTGCTAAGAGCCACCAGGGATAGGAAGACGTGGAAAGCCATGATCTGAGGGGACAGGGCACAGAGTAGAAGATATTTCCCTCAGTAATATTTTATCGTTTTCTACCATTCACTCCTAGTAATAATGTTATTTTTCCTTGCCTCTCAGCAATATATATTAGACATCGATATTTCAAAACTTTATCACCAGATCAATTCCCATTTCAGTTACGCCACGCTATCAAATTCAAAATTCTGCTTTAACCGGCAGCGTTCAATTTCATTTCATAGCATATACTTGTCACCTCTTGGACCTCTCATCCATATAAACGCTGACCACTCGAGACCATCTCGTTTTATGCTTATCATGTTAAATTTCTTTAGTTATAACTTCTTCTATGGAAAATGCAAGTCATGGCTTGAAACTCCTCCACGTCAATAGATGATTTCAGTGCAAGACAGAATGGATAAGTGCGTGCGTGATCAAAAGCAAATGTAACCGTGTTTCTATATATGGTTCCTATATATTGCTGGCGTGCATAATTATGATCGTGCCTTTATGGCTGTCACAACTCTATACTTTGCAACAATTTACACATAAATTTAAGCATGCCAACCGATAAAGTCTTGGTAAGAAAAAGACACATGACAAGTGGCAGGGTACTGTCTTAACTTATTTCAATCTGGCGACATGAATGAAGTGATTTTATGCGAGAAAACTCTTGGTTTTATAAAATATATGCAGACAACTCTGCATTGTGTTATCTCTGTACAAGTGTTCTCCAGTAGATTTATAAGGATAAAGAAAATAAAATAAAATGCTAAGCAGAAGCAGAATATCGTACAATAGACTTTCATTTTATAGAAAGAGGACATGTTAACAATATGTAGAAGTGTATTAAATGCCTTCTCTCCTAGTTTATAACGATAAATTATTAGATGCCATAGAAAGCTTCTGTTATTCCAAAGTGAAGCTACACGATGAGATAAAAGGATGAGTTTCGGGCATGGTTAAAATCTTTACTTCGGGGGCTCTCCCAGAAATCGGTTACTGTATATATGCGCGCTTCATTGATTGTTAGGGATTGTAGATGGCGTTTAGAGCATGATTATGCTTTAAGTACGCATGATTAATTTTGATGCTAAAATATCATCAATGTATATTCGTGTATATATATATATATATATATATATATATATATATATATATATATTTATGTGTAAATTGTTGCAAAGTATAGAGTTGTGACAGCCATAAAGGCACGATCATAATTATGCACACACACACACACACACTTATATATATATATATATATATATATATATGTGTGTGTGTGTGTGTGTGTGTGTGTGTGTGTGTGTGTGTGTGTGTGTGTAGAAGGAGATAGACAGACAGTTACATGCACATGTTTGATCTGGCGTTGATAAAAGAGTGCTTAATGCAATATAACAGAGCTATTAAGCACGACTCGGAGTCGTAGGATAATATATATATATATATATATATATATATATATATATATGTATGTGTAAATTGTTGCAAAGTATAGAGTTGTGACAGCCATAAAGGCACGATCATAATTATGCACACACACACACACACACACTTATATATATATATATATATATATATATATATGTGTGTGTGTGTGTGTGTGTGTGTGTGTGTGTGTGTGTGTGTAGAAGGAGATAGTTACATGCACATGTTTGATCTGGCGTTGATAAAAGAGTGCTTAATGCAATATAACAGAGCTATTAAGCACGACTCGGAGTCGTAGGATAATATATATATATATATATATATATATGCGAGAATGTGTATATATATATATATATATATATATATATATAATTCGTATGTGATATATATAATATTTGTATATGATATATACTATTTAAATATGAATACATTTAAATATGAATACATTTAAATACATAACGATATATATATAAGATTCATTATATATTTTCTATATGTATGTTGTATATATATATATATATATATATATGTTATTAGAAAAATGCTTATATATTTTAAAATGTGTAAGATGTAAAAGATGCACATCCACACACTCATAAAAATGATATACACTACAACACATTCAACTCCTAGATAAAACGCAATGCTCAATGGATATTTCTTTACTGTGCAAATCTCAAATGGGGTAATTTTTTTTTTTTTTTTTGCGGTTAAAATCTTTGTTTCTTCAGCTTTTTTCTCGATGTATAATTATTATTTTCTGCTTCCCTATAAATATATATAACGCCATAAATAACGACATCTGATGAAGTCTTTTTGAAAGGACTAAACTCTTTTTATATATATATATTTCATTCTTTGGCAAAAATAATTAAATAAATAAAATAATAATAATAATGATAATAATAATAATAATAATAATAATAATAATTAAGACACTAAAATATTGAAGAAAATTTCTACAATAAAAGCATCAAGTATTTTTTTCATCTATGCATTATTTTGACTCCTGAAAACTCAAATGTCGATAATTTTTACATAGTTATCACCAACACCACCATTAAGTCTCGATGCTATCAGCATAATTCGTCCTTTAATAAAATGCACAGAAATACCACATCCTTCTCTAAATAACTTTGGTATTTATAAAGAAGTAAATAAAACCCCTACCGTAAAATGGAAAATATTAAAAACTTAGATATTAGCTAAAATTCAAATACTTTCTAATAATTACAGATTTTAAATAATAGATTTATAATTTCTTTGTCAATTTTTGATTTTTCTATTTTCTTTGTTTTTTCTTTCAAGTTTAGTTTAATTTTATGTTTTTTTTCAAGTCTGATGAACTCATATTAAATTAGTTTGAAAATGATAACGATGTAAAATTGTGATTTTATTTTTCAGAAAACATACTTCTGAATGTAATACATATATATATATATATATATATATATATATATATAGACAGATAGATAGATAGTGTTTCTATGAGAGAAATTGTGCGTGCTAGCAAGAGAAAGAGAGAGAAATAGAAATGATTATACGGGTAGGGAAGAAACAAGTCGATAGCAATCGATTTTACACAATTGATTTAATATATTTTTTCTTTATAAGAGAAGACCGTAGTTCTTATCTAGTTTTAGATTTCGCGAACCCGATTGAAGACTTCGATTAACCGCTGTGCAAAAATCGTAATTTGGTTAGTATAATAAAAAACATTTTTAAAATAATCTAATTTAATGCATTTAAGTTTTTTGATTTTGATAGATTTTTTGAACTTGGATTGCTAATTAACACAGTGGCTGTAACATGCATCCTGGCGAGTTTGATTTCTCGGAACAAACGATTGATTGAAATTAGGTTGTAAATCATTAAATAAACGCTATCGTTTTTCATTTTAAACATTGAAATACTCAAATATGCATGAATAAATGAGGTATAATTGAAGGGTTTCTATATTGGATGCCAGTAAGTAATACTGATATTTTCAGGTTCAGGAACGATTGGTTTATGCTTCATTGGAGATATTTTTAATATTTATTTGTGGCTGAACGGGATAGTTTCTTATGTGACATTGGCAAAATTAAATAAATAATAATAATGATATTTAATAAGCACAATAAAATATTGAAGAAATTTTTACAATAAAAGTGTCAAGTATTTTTTTTATCTATGCATTTGTTTCACTACTGAAAACCCAAATGTCAATAAATTTTACATATTTATCACCAAAATCACCATTAAGTCTCGATGGTATCAGCGTAATTCGTCCTTTAATAAAAATTACAGGGCGGCATTTAAAAGAAATAAATAAAACCCCTACAGTAAAATTGAAAATATGAAAATAGCTGGAACATGTAAATCCTTAAACAATTCCTGTTTCTTGTGTTTACAAGAAAAATTACAAATTATCAAGTTTCATAAATTAACCCTGCCAAAAAAATGAACCGAATTAAAAGTCAGTTGTCAAATCTTGTTCTACAGGCCAGTAGATGTAAAACGAAAAGATGGTCGGGATTTACGCTTCAGTTGTGACACAAGGTCGGTTTTTAACGTGAGGAACGTGAGCGATCAAAGATTAACCAGCCCCCGCTTACGCGGTCACTGGGTAGAAGCCTGGGCTTAATTAGTCATTGCTTGTCAAAACTGTCAAAAGCTAGTCTTAGTTGGTCATTGCTCCCAAACCTGACCGGCGAGCAGGTAGTGAGTATCTGAGAACAGATACTACATTTTTGATTTACCCTACTCCCCCAGAGAAGCGAGTTGTGACACAAGGTCAGTTTTAACGTGGGGAACACTCAGGCCATTGGGCAAAGTTTACCCAGCTCTTGCGGTAACTAGGTACAATGCTGGTCTTAGCTTCCTCGCCGGCGAGTAGGAAGTGAGCATCTGAGAACTGCTATTACACTGTGATCCTACCCGCCGGGTCAAGAAAGGCAAGTAAATGTAAAATAAAAATACAGTTTAAATATGAAAAAAAAAAGCCTAAACCCAATTTAAAATAATACTTAAACCAATTAAAACAATTTTGGGGGGTTAATTCATTTCGTAAAGGTTATTAGAAATAATTTCGTATACATATATATATATGTGTGTGTGTGTGTGTGTGTGTGTGTGTCTGTGTGTCTGTGTGTCTGGTCACTCGTATTCGATGAAACACGTCTACCAGGGAGGCTAGCTAATCTCTATCGTAGAGGCCTGGTCAGGCAATGTTGTTTGTTCAACAATGTGTTTGAAAAATTTTTAAGTTTAGAAGCATTATTTCATGCTTTGTTTGACTGTAAATCCTTCGTAGTGAAGTGACTAAGCCACGTCAGTTCAATCCCAGGGAAATGTGTTTTGAATTCTGTAAGAGAATGTATATTTTCCAAATTAGATTTTACGATTATTCAGGCCAGTGTATATAAATAAATATACTGTTTAATTATAAAAACAACACAGTATCTACTCAAATACAATTACCCATTAAAAATAATGTTCAAGCTAACAAACAAATATATATATATATTTATATATAGGAAAAACTACTAAAAAGTTGTAAGTTTAAAAATGTATTTTTTAACAGTATTTATTTATTTCTATTATTATATTTGATATTTCAGACCGTCCTCGGCCTTTCATCAGAAACAAATAATTTTAAAATTTAAATTAGAAATGTATTTCGCGAGAGCGTTCGTGGAGAGATTGTTTACATCACGTGACGCAGAAAGCGGCAGATTTTTTAAAAATATTTGTAAACGTAAACCGATCTTTAATAATACTTATAAATTCTGTTTTAGAGAAAAAGTTTTTAAGTGCATCTAAAAAATGTTTAGCTATTAAAATATTTATAAAGATTTAAAACACCTAAGTCTCTATTTAACCCTAGCCTGTGTGTATTTAATTTTAAAATCCAGTATTTTTCTTTTTTTTCTGCGTGAGTGTGTAGAACTAAAATCGGAGTCTATTAGTAAACATTTGCAGTTTTCTATATATATATATATATATATATATATATATATATATATATATATATGATTAATACAACGTCGCGATCATTAGAGTACCGTATAAATATCTTAATTATAAAGGCAAATGTCAATTTTCTATCAGTACCTGTCGAGTTCATCACATATTAAACTTAATGGCAAAGAGATATATTATATTAATATAAATTTTAACTCTGTTACTATTAATCAAGCACTATTTATTAGTTATATTAATCAATGTGTGTTATATTATATTCATATTTATGTATGACATATCTATGTGTGTGCCTGTAAATATAGAAATATAATTCTAATAAAAAATAAAGAATAAAAACAAATAAAAAAGCTTTTTCTTTACCACGGCATTAAATATTGAAACAACAATTCTTAAATTTTTTCAGCTTGACTTAATCTGGCAAATGGCTAAAAAATTGAACCGCCTAGGGATGGTTTATCCTATCTCAATTTTAATGAGTGTTGTCATTTTTTTAAAATCATTTTACCCCAAGCAAGGCGGTTTTAATGCCACTGCTGCGCATGAGGTTATAGGAGGAAGTGATGAGAAAGAAGTGTTAATTGTAGGGTATGTCAGGAGGAGAGTAATAGACGGATGAGAATACCGGCGTAAGAGGAACGGAGTGGATAGAGAAAAGATCTCGAGAGAAAGGATGCGAGTTAGTGAGATAGGAGATGTCTATTGACCTTACATTTAAATTCCCGGAGATTATAGCTGTCGGGGCAGCAAGTTTATGGAAGAAAAGAAGCTGTTAGAATAAAAATTGCGGTTACATTTTATCGACTTCACTGTAAAACGGTGGGACCTAGTTGCTAGTCTAGTAGCTCGTGCAAATTTATACATAGGGGCACCAGTGAGATAAGTTCATTAGAGCAGAAGCCGTGAAAGTATTTGTAGAAGAGGCAAAGGGAAGCCACATATCGCCGGTGAGAGAACGACTGCAGACGAGCTGCCAATTAGGTATCGATCACATTACTGATTCTCTGTTGGATTTTGTCAAGAACCTCGTGCTGAATTGCAGAGGCACCGGACCAGATATGGCAGCAGTATTCAATACATCGACGGATGGTAGATTTATATATTTGCAGGATGGATTCGGACGGGAAAAATTTCCTGGCCTTGCACAGTGAACCGACCTTCTTAGCAGTGGATTTAGCTATGGATTCGATATAGTCATTCCACTTGAAGTCCTCTGTCGAGCTATTCATCTCTGGTTTCTCTACATAATCCGAAGGTGAATCTGCAAAGTAATCGATCTTAATCTGGTGGCTCGGCCCTAGTCATTTTCTCACCGACGAGGTGTGGTTTCCCCTCTGTCTCTTCTACAAATAGTTTCACGGTTTAGCTCCCTGGTGCCCCCTCGAGCTGATAGACAGGCAGCTAGCTCATAAACTTTTATCGTCAAATCAGTCAAATGTAGCCACCACTTCTTTAACTGCTTCGTTTCTCTCACATCGCGCCTGTCGCAATCTGCTCCGTATACTTGCTTCCCTAATAGCTACAATCTCTAAGAGTTTAAATGCAACATCATTGCCATCTCTTATAGCCTTGACTTATATTCTTTGTTTTTATAATGGTATCGCCCCAAGCAAGGCATTATACTGGCACTGATATGCATGGGGTTACATAGGAGGGAAGTTATGAGAAGTGAAAGAATACGGTAGGTGTCAGGAAGCGGGTAAGAGAGCTTTGAGAATACTGAATAAATGAGATGAGAGCATTGGAGAGAGGATGTAAGTTAGTGAGATAGGAGATGGCTATTAACTTTACATTTAAATTCTTAGAGATTGTAACTGTCGGGGAAGCAAATAAACGGAAGGCAATTCCAAAAGTCGGAAAATGCGAGAAAAGAAGCTGATGGAGTAGAATTTGCGTTTACATCTTAATGATTTCACAATAAAAGGTTGGGACCTAGTTGCTAATTTTGTGGATCGAGTAAATTCGGATATAGGGTTCACCAGTGAGCTAAGTTCATGAGAGAAGAAACCGTGAAATTACTTGTAGAAGTGACACAGGGAAGCCACACTGCGCCGGTGATAAAGTGACTGTACCCGAGCTGCCAAATCGAGATTAATCACATTGCAGATTCTCCGTTGAATTTTATCAAGGACCCCCTAGGTGGATAGCATGAACACCCTACCAGATATGGAAGCAGTATTCAATGCACGGGCGGATGGTAGATTTGTATATGTGCAGTATTGTTTCAGACGGGAAAAACTTCCTGGCCAGACAGAGGGCCTAACTTCTTAGCAGCGGATTTAGCTATGGAATCTATGTAGACATTCCACTTGAAGTCTGTTGTGAGAGTTAACCCGACGAAGCGCAGTGTTTTACTTCTAAGGAGACTAGCCTGGGGGTAGAAGCAATTGTCCGTGATGATTCATAGATAGCAGCTTCGTTTTAGAGGCATTAAAATTCATGTGCTATTTCTTACCCTAGTCCACCAAGGATTGGAGGTTCTTTTCAAGCTCGGCAGTGAGGTTTGCTTTGTCAGCCTCGGCAGATTTTTGATCGAGGTGAGAGTAGTGTCATCAGCGTATATGTATAATTCTCTCCTCCTTTCTCCCACAGAACCTGTATTTTGTTTGTTTTTGCTCTACTCTCACAAAATTCTTTTCTGCACAGGTTTCCTATCATTCTCTTATTTATTCCCGAGACCTCTTCTAACCTGTTTCTCTTTTCTTTCGCTCTCCTCTCATGTAGCCCCCTGCGCACCAGTGGCAGCACTGATTTACTTGCCGAGAAATGATTAAAAAAAATTAGTGAAATTATAAAACTAACTGTTTCAACAGTGACAATCGCACTGACATTGTCATGAATAAATTCTTGATTCACTGTGTGTTTGAACAAATACCTTTGTGTGGAGTGTGATCATTAGATGAGTTACGCCAAGACTTGGAACTATGGTATTAAAAATCCCGCCTCTCACACACAAAAACTTGACTGTCGATTTAGGATTTGGAATTGGAAGCCTCTTAACTAAAGGTTTCCATTTGAAAAAAACTACAGATTCGAACTGAATAGACGGCGGAAAACCGAATCGAAGCACGGCAGGAATGGACTTTCTATTAATGTGCCGGGTTTACTGAAACGTGTTGTATAAGCGTAAATAATGACTCGGTGGAAGATGGAGACTGTCTTCTCGTCGGTGTTCTACCACCTGCCATCAAGGCACAAGATCTGAATAAATATTTGCACACTCAATACACCACTGATTCGAATGCTTTGTCACCAGACTATTCCAGATGAAGAAGCACGTCAGAAAAAAAAGAAAGACAGAAAGCAGTTGGAATTTAAACCATCGGAAAATTATCCAGTAGTCTATTTTGACTTCAAGAATTGTAAAAGAAAAAATATTAATGCCAGTGTGTTTGGTAATATATGCGGATAGTCGAGTTACGGGTTTGAAGTGGGTGTTTGGCGTTAGATTTTCACAGAGATAAAGGTAGGAGATAACAGACTGGACAAACGAGGAAATAAAAAGAATCGCTTGAGAGGGAAGAAAAGTAATCGAAATATTTCGGTGAAGTCCAGACTTTGACTCACCCGACGGTGAGTTATTTTTACTCAAAGCTATTAGATTTTGCACTCACATGTCACTACCAACAATCGCATAAATAGACAAAAACATTAAAAATTTATATAAAATATATGCTCATTCTCGATCTATCTAATAACAAATGTTCAATTATGCATTATTACGAGATTTTTTTAATATATATGTATTTACTAGTAGTTTAGCCCGGATTCACTGGGGTAGTTTAAGGAATAATAAGAATAAAAAAACATGAATTTACATAGCAAATACTTACAAAACGTCCTCCCTCGTCACTTTTATATATATATATATATATATATATTAGCAGTTTAGAGCGGTTTCAATCGGGTCGTTTAAGGAATAATAATAAAAAAAAAGATGAATTTACATACTTACACAACGTCCACCCATGGTAAATGGTATCATGGCTGAGAATAAGAACTACAATTATACCTACTTAGAGCCAAACCCGAAGCAATATCTAAAATAAAAGGGCTGAAAAAATAGACATAAAGGTAGATAAACAGACACACACAAACATCTTGCCTTATATATGTGTCTACGTGTCCATTAGCTATAGGCTCCGAAATGGCTGAACGGATTTTCTTGAAAATTTAAACAGTTTTACTTTAAGCGTTCTTAGCTAGGTTTTATGTCAAGGTGCCCCCGATAAATATCGAAAATCGATAATCAAAAAAGTCGGGTTATACAAGGAGTGGTCCGATTTTAATCAAATTTGATACACTCAAAGACAAACATAAGAAAGTTTCAAGGTTGCATATTTTACAATAGGGCAGAAAATCGATAAGATATATAAGGCAATATATTTCGGTTTAACTGGAAACAACTGTTGTTTTTTAGTCTTTCATGCCAACGTCCAAAAGAGTCATAGCTCCAGGACTATGGATCAGTTTTAAAGCTTTCATTACACCCGAGCTACGCCGGGGTATATATATATATATACACACACACACACACACACACACATATATATATATATATATATATAACATGGTTTACCCCAGTTTTCCAGTTTGTGTTTCTGTTTTCAGATCCTTTCAGAGTCTTTTCAAAGTGCATTATCGCCCTGTTTCAATTTAATTTATGGCCATTAAATTATTTGTGAGTTCGATACTTCCTGGTTGCTACCTCTTTAAGCATTTAAAATGTCTATGAATATGTCTTTTTGAACTGTTCACAACTTATATCGCTTTCAGCAAATATCAATCTATATCCAACGATGCTAGCTGATTGTTGGACCAAGTAACCGTTTATCTGCCAAAGCAAATGTCTACTACAAATATACGCCGAATATGATTCTAATGCATCTCTTCCAAATACAGTCTTATTACCTGTCCAACCTTACCTTATGGCATTCTCGAGTTTTTCTTAGAATGATTAACTCTCTTGACAACTACTTTCAAACAACTTTCTGACATTTTTTCAAACACTGCTGACATTTTTTCTCTCCAACAACCTGTATATCAACACTAGCTCTTTCCGATATCAGGGATAAGTCTGTCATAAATCTTCTGGGAGTAAGCCCGTATCTACCGTAGCTATCGGTCGGCTGACAGCTTATTTCTATTTTTTCAATAACATTTCCATAAATATGGTCTTCCGAAGTGTATTTTTATTTTTAACATTCAAGTTGTAAAATTCACTGGGAAAGTTTGTGTGATGTATTTTCAAATTATACTTTTTAAATTATTGGATTTATCATTAACTATTTGTAGCTATTGTGCCTATAATAAGAGAAACCACTAACGTATCAATTGTCAAACAAGTAAAGAGTTGTTTTTATAATTTTTACAGTAAGGTACACCCTATACAAGGCTCTCAGTTGGGGGAACTCAAGTTAGAGGGTTACTTAAGGTGGTAGTTTTTACCGGTAGGAGAGTAGGTCACAGTTAATCCTAAACTTAGATTTGTGAAATATCCTCTGAAACGTCAGATTCACATAGTAGTGGTTAGCAGGTATAATCTGTTTGAGTGTAACTTACTTCTCACTGATGAAGTACAACAGAATGTAGGTAGCTTGCTGCGATATAAGTGGCATGACTAGTCTTGTCGTGAAAATGAGGCTTTGCTGAGTAAAGAAATGTAGTTCGTCAGAACAGTTTTCGTTAAAGAAGCGATACAGCAGCGAGAGACTGAACACAGTCCACCTTTGAGACAGAGGTTGGTAGGTGGAAAATAATTCGTCATCCACAAGCTGGAAAAGACGATCAGTGCAGCTTCCCCACCTCCCAAGTATCACAACTGTACTCAGTTCATGGCCTTATCTGGCTCTTGTAAACGTAAACGATAGCCCGTTGAGTCTGGTACTTACTGGAGAGGTACAGGGAAAGGGCCATTTGACCTAAATCTTTTGCGCTGGACTATATATACGAGTTCCACTGGAGGTCAGTTGTGAGTTTATGTTTATGAACCGGTAATCATTCAAGGCAGTGTGCCTTCCAAGCGAGCATTCGCTCACCATGACTGGCGGTAGTTTGGGGTAAGTTAAAATAGTATTGCTGTATTATAATAGGATGAATAGAAATGCGCTTACAAAATTACATCAATTATGCATATTGCGAAAATTGTATGCAGCTGCTATTAAATAATTTTGTGAATAATCCTGGATAATTCCAACCTAGACCAGATAAGAGAAAGATTAGTAATGCATCTCGAAATTTTCAGTTTCCATTTGTATGAATAACAATGGAAGTTGTTTTTTATTTCAAGATATGACTATTTTGCTAATGAGGTGCCATAATGCAGAATGATTCGGTTTGTAAATACGTACGATAAATCTATAGATTTTAACTGTAAGACTTGTTTGCATAAGAAGATGCAGGAATACCGAATTGTGCAGGCGGTCTGTTCACTGAAAATGAAGTTATAACTTGTGAAGGAAATAATCTTTATTGGCGGAAGGGGCAGAAAGATAAAATTGGGGTGGTAGTTCAGATTGAGTTTTAAGTGGAGAAGATTTGAACATTTACTGTGTCCTATATGTTGTTAAAAGGAGCGATCAGTTATATGTTAATTTGATGATGCACGTGGCGTCATGGCTCAAGAAAAAAAATTACATTACCTCACAATTAGAATTCTGAAAAAAAAAACTGAAATAAATAAAAACGAAGGGATTGAAGGAAAGCAAAAACAAATGATTAATTATAAAGCAACATATTAACAGTAATAAAATATGCTGCATTTTTATCAATAAAATAAACATCGTAAGTTTTGTGCTTGAAGTTGAACACATGCCAAGCAAATCAAGCAGGTATAATAATCCAGCTATCTGGGTATTGTACTAATAGCTAATAGAGACTGTAGAAGAAATATCAAAAGTCGTACAGATATTTTTTTTAATCGTGTCACGCCAAGCAAGGCATTCCACTGCCACTATACAGCAGGGGGTTACATAGAGCGATTGCGTATGGGAAATGTCAGAAGGAGGGTGGCAGACGACTTAGGATGTACATAGGGAGAGAGTGGTGTGTGTTAGTGTGTTAGGAGGTGTCTATTTACCTTACATTTAAACTCCTGGAGGTTGTAACGGTCGGGGAAGCAAGAATGCGGTAGGGAATTCCACAGGCGGGAAGTGCGAGGAAAGAAGCTGTTGGAGTAGAAATTTCGGTTACATTTCATCGGTTTCACTGTAAATGGGTGGGACGAATTTGCCAATCTAGTATCTCGTGCAAATTCACATCTAGGGGGCACCATGGATTTAAGTTCGTCAGATCAGAAACCATGAAAGTATTTATAGAAGAGGCACAGGGAAGCCACGTCACGCCGGTGAGAGAGATACTGCAGGCGGTCAGCCGAGTCGGCATCAATCACATTACAGATTCTTCGCTGTATTTTGTCAAGAACCCCGAGGAGAATAGAAGGGGCACCCGACCAGATGTGGCAGCATTATTCAATACACGGGCGGATGGTGGATTTATATAATTGCAGGATATATTCAGACAGAAAGAATTTCCGGGCCCTGCACAGAGAGCCGACTTTCATAATCAAACAATGTTCTTCAGAAACAAGGCAAAGTATTAAAGGTAAAGATAATTTTGTTAGAAAGAAAAGAAAATTTGAACTGTTCAGTTCAAACCGGAGACATGCTTGGGCGATCATGTCTCTAAATAGACTGACTGGGCAGAACATTTTCTCGCAGTAGCTTGCCATTAATTTCTGCAGTAAATTGGTTGCTAACCATGGCTATACAGCTCAAACTGTCTTGCTATTTAACCCATAGCTGGAGGGAGAAAAGACGGATTTCTACCGTTCCCTAGGGCAAGTGAACGCAACGAATTCAACTCAAATTCGAAATTGTCTCTCCGATTTCTCTTTCCGAACCGATATCATTATCTAAAATTCACTATGGAAGGGACTTATGGAGCATATCTTCACAGGAAATAAATATTAAAGCGATAGTGATGTAGTTCTATAAAAATGCTCTGAATAACATGTACTAAACATTGCAGTTACGAAGAAATTTTCAGGAAAATATTTACAATCAGAAAGATACAATTGAAAAGTTATTTACAGTTAATATGGAAAGAGAATATTGTGTTGAATCAAACGCACTATTTGTAATATTGTAATTTAATTCTACATGCGACCCTTCGCAAGTTTTGACGTCAGATTAAAAAATTAAAATTGCTACCGGAACAGTAACAGAATCTCGACATGAAACAAGCGGACAACATAAGATGTTGTGTTTGAAAGAAACAGCTTACCTTGTTTTGTAGTTTTTCAGCTGTTTTTGAATTGTTTCATTTCCAGATAATGTCGGGTCATCAGGAGAGAATACGCACCGTTTCAGGGCTTTCTAGGATGAAGGCCCCGAAACTTAGGTGGATAACTTATAACCCTAGATGGAATTTTTTCTCCTAGAAAAAATTCCACTTAGGTTGATAAGACCCAGTCTGTGTTGATATTTAGCCATAGACAGTAGGAGAAACTATGGATTCAGACCTTTCCAAAGGGTATTTGCACGTAAATTAATGTAACAAATTCGACTTGAATTCGATATATGAGGGCGTTCAATAAGTTCTCGCTGTTTTCATGCAGATGATTTTCACAGAATTTCATGCGAGTAATTTCAGATTTTAACACATTTTTAAGAAAGATGTCTGTCACTTTGCCGAAGTGTAAACAACTTTGCATCTCATGTCGGATTTCAGGCCAAAGAAAACGTATTTGCGGGGAATTTTACGGCAATACTTTTTTCAAAAGAAATGTGCAGATCTATCACACCGGATGCTTTTTGCGATTTGCGGCGACTATGCCCTGTCGGAAACAACATGCAGGGAATGATTTGGACGGATCAAAAACAATGACTTTGATGTTGACGATAAAGAACGCACTTGCGCACCGAAAATATTTCAAGACGAAATTGGAGGCATTACTTTATGAAGTTTCTTGTCACACGCAAACTGAAATTGCAGAATCGTTATGAGTTGACTACACAACAGTTTTGAAACGTTTGAAAGCATTAGGGATGATACAAAATCAAAGACATTGCGTGTGGTACGAGTTGAAATCGAGAGACGACGAAAGGGGAATTGTCACGTGTAAACAGATGCTTAAACGGCAGAGAAGAAAGATATATGCATCATATCTTGAACGCCGATAAAATGTGGGTGCACTACGATAACACTAAGCGTAGAAAATGGCGGTTTCTGCCCAGCCATGCATCAACATTGGAGCCAAAGCAGAATATCCATGATCCGAAACTTCGGTTTTGCATATGGTGCGATCAGCTATCGACTACAAATGATGCGTTTGAGACGAAAATAGAAGAAAAACATCCACTGTAAGAGCTGAGAAACAACAAAGGGATTTTGCAACATGTCAACGCTAGGCCACATGTTGAAAACCGAGTGAAAACCTATTGCAAACGCTTAAAGGTGTTGTCATACCCATCGCGCTGAATTCACCAGACATTGCCCTGTCTGATTTTCACTTATTCAGTTTGATGGCACATGGCCTGGCTGAGCAGTACTTTCATTCTGAGGAAAATGCCAAAAAGATGTAAAATTAGTGCCTAGCGATGCATAATAATTTTAGCGACATATTTCTATTTTTTGTAAATAAAAATAATCTTTTAATGACAAATCAGCGAGAAAGTATTGAAAGTCCCAATATATATATATATATATATATATGACATAAATGTATATATATATATATATATAAAGGGAAGCTCAACACGTCACTTCAAGTGGTTATAAACTATAGTTCATTTCTATGAGCTATTGAGCTAAATAGCTCATAGAAATGAACTCGAAATAAAGTGTTAAGTTTCCCTTTATATATATAATTTGCTCTGGATAACATCTGTTGAGGTCTCTATATAGATATAATATTTAATATTTTATATTAAGTTTATCTTGTTGGATTATCCTCACCGTTTCCCGACTAGACATATATATATATATATATATATATATATATATATATATATATATATATATATATATATAATCACAACATTATATTCTGAATTTCAAAATTGAGATATCATCCTTGTCTATTCTCACTTGCGTCCATGCTTGGAAAAATGAAGCAACGATATATTTAATCATTTGGTCTGTATTTTTTAAGTTAAAAATATCCACTAATTTATTTCGATTAGTGCACTCATCTTGATATCAATTTTCTAATATTTATAATAGCTCTTGTAACACAGTGAGATATTTCATATATTGAAAGTGATTGGGTGTATATAAACATTTGTGTCTGTTAGTGTGGCTTCCCTTTGTGTGAACAGAAAGAGCAATAGAAAGTCAGTTCGAATATTGAATAAAATGATAATATCCTTTAGCAACTTCAATTGTAATCGTATGAATGGGTAGTTGCTGTTAGTTCCCTGTCAATTCCCAGGTTGGAAAAAAATTCAATTTATCAGTTTCTTATAATTTCCCATTTATAATTTTATATAACACTGAAAACTTGTTATCCTTTACGGCCTCCATTCCGTTTTTAATTTTTCTAGTTTCCCTTTTTGCTCTTCCGTTTCCGATTATTGGTTTGGTTTTCTTATCATTTCTGTTGCTTGCCGTTTTCTGAATCTCGTCTTTCAAATTTTATATGTTTTCTTTTTTTCTTATTCCGAATCGAGCTTCCATTTAAGATTTTGATCCTGCTTCTTTTCAGTATTTCTATTGAGGATTTGAATTCCTTCTTTGGGAATGCCATTAACAGAAGCAAACTGAATATTTTATACGAGAAGCATTCTTTTTAATAATATTTCATTGATACCGACGGAGCAGAAGTAGAAAAAACAACCAAAGACTTCTATTACAATTATTTACTTTTTTTATAAATAATTTAAAAATGAATTCCTCTTTAAGAATTAATGAAGTCTCAAAAGTCAAAATGAATAAAGAATATATCAGCGTTTACAACAAATGGTTTATTGTCAAAACCAGGTTATAAATTTATAGTGTATAAATGCACTTAGCGAATTAAGAAAACAGCATAATGGAAACGTATAGAAACGCATAGATAAAGCTTTATGAAAATTGTGGTGGAGCGGAAAAGTAATTCACCAGCTGAGTGAAAATTTATGCTCAGATTTTCGTTTATTTTGATCTAATATCCTTTCGAAATGCAGCAATATATTTCCTCGCTTGTTTAGCTATAGAATGTATTGTAGTGTAAATTAGACTGACTGACTTCTTTATGTTCCGTGTTCCTTCAGGACGAAGGCGATTATGGAAGTTTACTTACCTCTGTCCGTTGTCGCTCTTAATATTTTACTTTTTGGTGTCTCTCCTAAACCCCGCTCCACCAACCAGTTGCTCGAACCTAATAAATATATCACGCGCTTCTTTCCTCTGCCTCTCTTTCCTTCTACTCGTCTTGTGAATATTAAATTTTCCAAACCACTTTCCATAATACACAACCCATAAATATCAGATCTCGCTTCCTGATGCTTAATATAAGTTTTCTCGTTTACCTAATCTCCAACAGCTCGTGATTTAAGTGCTTGGTCCATGATATTCTCAGCATCCGTCTGTAGAACTACATTTCTGTTGCTTCTATCCTCTTCTTCATTCTTGAAGAGATCGTCCAACATTCGCTGTCATATCATCATCATGTCAACCGTTACACCCAATGGCGTGTAGGGCAGAAACTGTTTGTTACTTTTTCCGTTTTTATGGGGCAGTGTTGTTATCCCTGCACCTGGTATTCTCAAACGGTCACCCATCTAAGTACTGACCAAGCTCGATGTTGATTAACTTCGGTGATTGGACGAGAACCGGTGTATTCAACACTATATAGCCGTAAGCTCGCTGCCATATAGTAGGACAGATATGACATAGCAGTCTAGCACTCTTGTTTGTTTATAATGAGATTTTCATGATTCTCGGTGCTCTGGTAAGCTTTTGAAATGCGTCCTTTCGGCATTTGCCTCTGTAACTATGACACTGTCAGCTCTATGCCTTCGGGTGGAGAGCGCTCTTTGCTTCCGAGAAGAGAGCACTAACCCAGTCGTGGTTCCGCCGAAGGGTAGAATCACGACTGGAGAAAAATAGACATATTTTTTGGCCTGGCTATATGCGTAGGAAGGTTGGTAAATACTGTCTTGCTAATGTCTCTTCGTGTCTCTGTTTTGCAATTTCTCTGAGGTTAAAGCAGATCCATTTGTAAGACAGGATGACGCGATTCATCGATGGCGTCAACCTGTCCGCCACTGGTGAATGATAGTAGTCAGTCTGTCTTATAGTTCGAACCGGGACTCAATCAACAGCTTCACAATCTCAACCGATTGATATCAAGGAAGAGAAATTGTAGCTTTTAAATAACACAAATTAGTTTATTTTCCATAGTAAATATAGACGCTAGGAAATATAATACATTCAAGGACAAAAAGATACATCTTAAAATACTAATTCTTCTTTCGTTTGTTAGCATGGACGTTATGCCCTGCCAATAACTTATAAATAATGAAAGATCTTATTTTGACCACGTTACGAGGAAACGTCGAAAAGACACATCAGAAACGCTGCTTGTTATTCCTGAATGAAAGAAAAGGAAAATTGAAGAGGCGATAACAATCGGATGTGTAAGATCTGTATTTGCCTAGACTTCTTTGATGAGGTAGTATTTACATTATTTACATTATGTGAACTATTGTCATTATCTTTTCTACGATGTTTGCGACTTTTCGGCATTTGTACGCTTCGATCTTCTTCAGGTGTTACGAATCTCAAACCACACCTTTTATTACGATCACTAGAGTACATCATTCTAATTCCATTTGCGATGCCACTTCTGGTAACCATGTAGTTATTTCCCTTTTACTTAACTCTTCTAAATTATTTGTTTACCACTGCTGTACCTTGGTATTGAGCTCACACCTCATTGTCTCAGTGCACTGGAACTAACAAACGCCTATATCTACACGTATCCTTGAGGATATATATAAGATCTGCTTCAGTGAAATCGGAAAAGCTAAATACTTCTCATCTCTAAATAATGACACGCATTCACGCTTATGATTGTTATTTCAATAGTTTGTTAAAGTAGTTAAGGTTAAATATTTACCAGTGCGATAGAGGAAATTTCACGGGTATTTAATTTTTTTTAATAATCGTGTGGCCCAAGCAAGGCATTTTACTGCCACTGTTGTGCATGGGGTTACATAGGAGGAATGTTATTAGAAAGGGTGACAGGTTACAGGGAGTGTCAGGAAGAGAGTATGAGAACGAAGAGAATACTGATGAGAGTGGAGTGGAAGGAGAAAAAAAGCATCAGAAAGAGGAGGTAATTTAGTGAGACAGGAGTTGACTATTGACTTTACATTTAAATTCTTGAAAATTGTAGCTGTCGGGGAAGCAAGTATGCGGAAGAGAGTAGAATTTGCGCTTACAATTTATCGGTTTCATAGTAAAAGGGTGGGACTTAGTTGCTACTCTTGTGACTCGAGGAAATTCATATATAGGGGTTACCAGTGAGCTAAGTTCATCGGAGCAGAAGAAGTGAAAGTATTTGTAGAAGAGACACAGAGAAGCCACACTGCGTCGGTGAGAAAGCGTCTGTATCCTAGCTGCCAAGTCGGGATAGATCACATTACAGATTCTACTTTTGATTTGGTCGAGGACACCTAGGTGGATAGCAGGAACACCTGACCAGATATGGCAGCAATATTCACTGCATTGTAGATGGTAGATTTATATATGTGCAGGATTGTTTCAAGCGGAAAATCTTCCTGGCTATACACAGAGGAACGACATTCTTAGAAGCGGATTTATCTATGGATTCTATATAGTCCATCCACTTGAGGTCTGTTATGAGAGTTACGCAGAGGAGACGCAGTGTTTTGCTTTCAGGGAGACTAGACTGATCCATACTAATGGAGGGTAGGAGGGATTGTCTGTGATGCTTAATAGATAGCAGGTTCGTTTTGGAAGCATTACAATTTACGTACCATTTCTTACCCCAGGCTACTAAGGATTGGAGTTCCGTTTCAAGCTCGGCAGCGAGGTTTGCTTTGTAAGCCACGACAGATTTTTGATCGAGACGAGATTAGACCGTAGTGTCGTCAGTATGTATGCTTACTTGGGATCTTATTACATCCGGGAGATCGTTAATATAGATTAGAAATGGTCAGGAACTCGTAAGCTGCTCATTAATTCATTAACTTTTGAATTGATAATCATTAAGAAATTCAAATAGGAAAACTGTAAAATTGTCACTGATATTTTAACTGGAAATTTCTCTTAAAAATTCAATCACGTTTTGTAATGAAAGTAATAATTTAAAAAAATAATTCAGTTAAACGCTAACAATTTTTAGAATTCTGATGCACTAATCATTGCATTGCATCCATACATTCTTCATTAAGAAAAAGATAGATTTTACAGAAGTTTTCAATGCTCATTAGAGCTAATCAAGAAATTTAAATCATGAGAACTTAATACAACTCGTTAAAATTAGCAAAATTAGGACCACATAATTAGGATTCTTTAATTCTTTAAAATCAACAAAGTTATATTATCGCTAAATCGTCTTTAATTTTGTCTGTTACAGTTTGCTGAATATATATATATATATATATATATATATATATATATATATATATATTCTCGAGGATGAATGATAACAAATTAATCCTTGGAACCAGTATTAATTTATTACATCATTAGCAATCAGTTTAAACAAACCTGCAAAACGATTGAAAGTTCCCTGTGTCACCTCATGAAATCAGTCGTTTCTCGATCGAGTAGAAAATTCCTTTAAATTGCGCGTATAAAACTAGATTTTGGTATACAGTTAGAATATATATATATATATATATATATATATATCTGAGTGTGTGCAAAAATATACTCAGATATGATCTGAATTAACGACATGATGGTTAAATAAAAAGACAAGAGGAAAAACTATACTTAACTCGCCTCCGCGTTTCGTCTTGTGGTGGATTTTATCAAGACAAAATTCGAAATGAAATTACGTATCTATAAACGAACAGTGTTGGCAACTATAAAAAAACGTCCACAAATTATTCAAAATATTAACAGAATATTTTAGTTCATGTGTAGTGCAATGTCACGAGATGTTGAAATAAATAAAAGTTAACCGTTTTCCTTGGACTTTTTATTATGTATTTTAGTCTGTTTCACTACCATATCCATAAGAAAAGGTGAGATTAGGAAAAAACTGGAGTGAAAATTGATATTTTAGTAGTACTGGATGGCGGCGCTCTCGACATTTTTCTTTCTGAATAAATTACTTACTATTTTTATTAAATTGTAGTCGAATTTATTTCTGTGAATCACTAATGCCTTCGTTAGATTATTATTAGTGATGTCTCTTTTGTGTTCATATATAGTTTTTTTTTTAGATTTTTACATGTTTCTCCGATGTATATTGAGGGACAATTATAGCAGTTTATTTTGTACATACCTGCTTGTTCATTATTATGATTTCATTTTTGTTTTTGTTTTTTTGCTTTCTTTAGATCTGACTATGTCCATAATAGTTTGCGAGGTAGTTGTTACTATGTGTGTGTTTTTTAGATGGGATAAATTGTTTTGGATAGTAGATCCAATGGAGTATATATGCACTAAACAGTGTTTACCTTTAAATTTGACCATGAACAGTTATATTAGAATGTGCTCAATACATATTTAAAGGAAAATTAAGATTTGACGTGTAGAGTGATTAGATATTAACTTAGGGAAGATCAGTCGGTTACGCTATATTGGTTTCGAGTGAGTTCTATTTTAATGTATTTATTTCGTACATTACTATTTATAATAATAAATATAACTTTATATATGTGAGTGTATATATGTGAATATGTGTGTGTATTTTTAAGAATATTTTATGCAATATTATTATAACTATAACAATTTCATATCATTGGCATATTTTACTTTTTTGAGGTCTTAAAATATATAAGAAATTCACTTCAAATTTTTGCTATTGAATGAAGGATAACGTGTACATTACGTTCATATTATTATACTTTATTATTTATAATTTATTATTATTATTATTATTATTATTATTATTATTATTATTATACATATAATCATTAATATAATGATTATCTTATATTATAATTATGCATATATTATCTGATATATATTATGATATTACATATGTTATATGATTTATATATTTTATGTATTATGATATATATATATGTAATTATATTATAATTATTATTATTTTTTATTATTTTTTATTGTTATGATTTATTTATTATTTCTTCTTCTTATTATTATTATTATTTATTATTGTTATTCATTATTTAATTTTTTCGAAGTTTTGAAAATATAATAAAGGATTAACGTAAATAATTTTGTTATTAAACATATACACAACCTTCATATTATTATTCGTTTATTTGCTGTGTTTTGTCAAGCTGCGGACGTCAATAGCACTCCACATTTCCTATATGTATTAGTCCAAAGCAATGTTTTTTAATACTATTTGATAAACTTACCAGTACCTGTTCTACCATACATTTACACAAGCTATTTATGTAGGACAGTATGTCTCATTATCTCTTCCTCTTGAAAACAATATGTGCCATGACACTCAAATTTTATCCATACTCGTATTAAACTTTATGTACTGCTGATCTTTCAACTATTCAATTCTGTTGCGAAATACAAATGACCTTAAATGTTTTCCTTTAAAATATCCTCGTTGCTTGCTTCTATCTTTCGAGATGTCCCGATCTCATCATGTCTCTTTCGTCTCAAATCACATTTTTATCAACAGCCATAAGAATACAGGTTTAAAAATATTGCAAAGCATTCCAGCAATAATTATCTTTTTTTCTTAGGGAATTCTCTTACTTTTTAATATTTTGTTTAACTTACAGCCTGCATGATTCGTAGTTCAATGTACCTTCGAAATCAAGTGTCATTTCTTTTTTAATCTGTTCAAATAATTCCCAAATCGTTAAATGCCTCTCTTTCAACAGTCGTTTTATTTTTTTTTTTTTTTACCTTCTGAAGTTAAATTTTTATCTCTATCCGTCAAATTAAGATTGCAATCCATTTTTAAACTTCAACTTTACTGTCAAATTATGACTTTGAAATTCAGGAAATTCTCTACTGCCATTTGTTTATTATTTATTCAGAACGAACCAAATTTCTTCCTGTCAAAATATATTTAGATTTCAGTAAATATTTTAATCATTTCACCTCAAGCAAGGCAATGAAGCCAGTAAAATGCAAGGTGTTACTGAGCTTTGGAGGATATGAGAAAAAAACACGCTATTACGGAGAGAAAACGATGAAAACTAAAAATTAAGGAGAGAGAAAATAACTGTGATTGACATTGCACTTAAATTTTTAACGATCAAAGAAGTCGCAAGCAGTTTTCCAAAGCGAGAAGTGAAATAGAAGAAATTTTAGCAAAGAACTTACGGTTACATCTAGCCATTTCACCTGTAAAATGAGGATATCTTGCAGTCAATCTAGTATTTCACTTTAATTCATAAAGTCTAAGTATCATAGAGAAAATTTCATTAAGATAAAAACCATGGATGTATTTGTAGAAAAAGGCAAATGGAAGCTATATTACAACGGTGAAAAGCGACCGAATTCGAGATGCCAGGTCCTGGCCAATAACATTATAAGTATCGATAAATCATGAGATATATAATAACATATCGTATTTGACTGTTCTCTAGTCGATCAGAAATATCTAGACAGAATATTTATTTTAAGAATGTTTGTTGTAATCAATTGTTCTCTATTTTCCTAGATTTGTGACAAAGGCAAAGAAATTAAATTTAAATTTTGTTTCAGTTTTATGAGTTATTCTAAAAAATAATAAATAAATCTCACTCATCGCCATCTACTAGTAACTGCAGGTTTATCCCTTTTTACTCACCGTCTTTAGACCTTGCTCGATTTTAGATCCTTGTGCAACGGTAAGCAAATTCCTTTTATAAACATTTGCATGTAAATTCTGTCTTCAGTGGCTAATTTATAAAAATAGTTATATTTATTAAATATATCTACATTTATGTACTATTTTGGTTCACTTAAAAGCGCCTAACGAAAGGATTAATGTAGATATTTTTAGAGAAACCTTCATCAGTTAACTACTTCTTATCTTATGCAATCCACCGAGAGTGGCTACTTGTCTTAAAGGGTTAATCCATAGCAGTGCATATGCAAATAATGCTTGATGCATGGTGAATTTCCACTACTTTTCGCATTCTTTTTTGGATTTTCTTCTGAAATCAAATTGTTTTCAAGACGTAAAATTAGACAACTCCAGCATTCAAATATTACCAAGAGATCTCGATGCTGGTGAAATATGTGGATTATGTTTTGAATATGGCCTACAAAATTCTGTCACTGGTTTAGTGTTTTTCTTTATCATATCACCCCGAGCAAGGCGGTAACGCCACTGATGTGCAGGGGGCTACATAAGAGTAAAAAGGTTAGGGGACTACATAAGAGTAAAAGTAGTAGGGTCTACGTAAGAATAAAAGTATTAGGGTGCTACATTAGGGGGCTAAATAAAATATTAGGGGGCTAAATAAGAGTAAAAAGATTAGGGGGCTACATAAGAGTAAAATGATTAGGGGACTACATAAGATTGAAAGTAATAGGAGCTACGTCGTAAGAATTAAATGATTAATAAGTGAAATTATTCAAATAAGTAAAATGATTAGAGGACTACATAAGAGGAAAAGTATTAGGGGGCTACATAAGAGTTAAAAGATTAGGGGGCTGAATAAGAGTAAAAAGATTAGATAGAAGAGAGTGAAGAGAAAGAGGAACCAGTTAGAAAAGAAAAAAAGAAGGATGGGAATACAGGTGTGATGATAGTTACAAAGGAGGAGAGAACGGAAAGGATAAACAGGGTGGTGAAAAAAGAACTCGAGTCAAGTGGTTAAGAAATGAGTAGTATGTGACCTAACTTGAAAAGAGTCTGATAAGGAAGTATTATAGCAGTCTGGTAAGGTATAGGGGTAGTGTAAATAATTAGTTTCATTTAATAGCCGAATACTTATACCTATAAATATACACTTACTGAGGTAGAACACGTGAAAACCAGGTAGGCAACATACTATACCCGAATGGAAGAGGTAGGCCACATAATATACCGGTAGCAATATCACAATTAGAATTCTTCTTAAGTTGTTGACAGCATATGGTTCTTGTTAATGACTGAAAATTCCGAAACAACATCCGAAAAGAACGAACAAGCATTAACGTTGGACAATTTACCTACAATTTTCTTAATATTTAAATTATTTACGTACGGATTATTACACTAATTTTTGTTGTTATCACAACTATTTCAGAATTTGGGCTCTCCGGCTTGCTTCAGGTGTGGATCGATCCTGGTTACCTACAGGGAAATTTGAATTGAACTCTTTATTTAACCTACAGATGTAGACTGTTCTAGTTCCACTGTCCCCGTATTGGGCTATTTGAACTTGTTCTTATGTTGGGTATTACTCAGTTATTGCTCGCCTGTTTTTCGCCGACTCCAAGAACACACTGCGCTGCCCAGGGATGGAACTCAAAATTTCTATGTTGCACAAAGCAACCTTTAAGCTACTACGTTCTTGCCGCGTGTCGAGATTCATGTCCAATATTCGAATATTGCTAAAATCCTAAAAATTAAAACAAACAGATCTCGTCGGATGAATCTTATATATATATATATATATATATATATATATATGAGAATTTACAGTTATTCTTAAACAGATAAAACCGCGTACTTTTACACTTACAAAAGGTCATCATTTTCGGCCAACATCTCATTAAAACAATAGTTGGTCAATTGTATAATATCAGGATAAAGAAAATATAAAAGAAAAAGACAATCTGGGCTGAAACGAGAAATTTGGATTAAAATACAATTTAATGTTAAAAATGGAAAGATGAAAAAAGGAGGAAGGGAAATCAAAAGAATAAATAGTTCTAGTGAAAAATATAATTTCACAAACCACATATTAGAGAAAGAAAAAGAGCAAATTTCTCCTTTTTTGAGCACAAGGAAAAATGATGCAATTTAATAAATTCTGCTTGTAAGAAGTGCGGATATTTAGCTGACCGTGCCAAGACCAAATCTAAAACCACTAGTCACTATATTCATGCGTATAATCTGAATTATGAAAGAGGTGTTGACCAGTCGCGGAATCCTGTGCCGTCTGCGTAAAACGTGTATTACAGCTACTCATACCCTGTCTGACGTCGCCAGGAACATGTTGTGCCACATTTGTCAAAAGGCGCTGATTGGTCCCCCTATGTAGTCAGCGTTGCACTGACATTTGAATTTATAAACGATTAAAACATTTGTATATATGGCTGACCGTTCGTGGGGACAGTGAGAAAAAATACAGAACGTGTCTCAACGGCAGATAACCAGGATGTAACACAGGAAGACGCTCTATAAGCCAGAAACAGCTTGCCTCTCCCCAACTATGGCAGTTTCAGATGCACTGGACACAACACGGAATCAAAAATAGGTGGAAACTTAAAAATCTTAACCTTTTCTCAGTCGTACGTTTAATAAGATTTTCCGTGTAACAGTTGTCCCAGATAATAATATTACTGTTTGCTCTTTCTCTATCAAGCTTATCGACTAGCCAAAGTAGAAATTAAATTTCATTTCCGGAATTTGAAACAAGTGGTGTATAGTAAAGCAAATGTAGGTTTACGGTAAACACTAGTGATGATATAACCATGCTTTCAATCAACAAACACATCTAAGGAAGGCAAAGGTCAATCACATTCTTTTCCAGAGAAAACTGAAGTGATGGGTTCAGGGAATTAAGCTGAAGCTCAAAATCCTTAGCCTTTTCAAGGGAAAGGATGACAGGACAAGTATCATTAACTAAGCGTTAATAAAAAGAAGGGCCTATGGCATTTTCATAGTGAAGGTTTTCATAAAATCCCACAAAAATATTAGCAGTAGCAAAATACATGTATTCCATAAATATATTCTCGGGAATGCTGGCTAAACCAGGTGACTCTTATAAAGATCATTTGTAAGTATCAGTAAGATATAAGTTTGTAAATAACTAAACTATATCAAAGAACACCATAATCTTGTCAGTGGAACATACTTCTGTGTCTAATTAAATTGCAAATCTGGAACGAGTCTGGAACACAGAAGACAAATAGTCTGTTATAAAACAACCAGCCACTTAGCCGTTTCATGTTGAAGAGAATCAACCATTGATAAGATGGTTATGAGCGGAATGCTTTCATTATTGACTTGAGTAAGCCATAAATTCGAGGACACTAAGATCCAGTGGGTCTAATAAGATTATACACCATTTGGTGAGAAGTTCATTTTATATATAGAAAGCCGACGCTTTTGCTGGATAATCTAAATTTTGCAGGTATTATCACACTATTAACAGGACCAATTTTACGAAATATTGTCAGATCATTCAACATGATCTCCATTTTCTTAATATAATCCTGTCTCCCTAATATATACAACTAAGACTCTTTATCAGGTTTGTTAATATAAATCTCATTTCTGACTTTTAAAGTCTTAATCGTCTGAAAGCGGAGTCATAACCAAGCAAGAAAATCATGATCAACATGAAAGGAGGAATATTTGCAAAACAAATCTGCCAACCGAGTCTTGTAGAAAGAGAGCTTTTCAGACGAAGTTAGAGTCTGTAAACTCAACTGAGAGTATATTTATCATACGAATAAATGTCTTACGTGATAATGCACACACGTGCACAGGAATCTAAATGTATAGTATGGCCGAGTGGTTAGAGAGTTGGTTTTCTGACAATGAAGATTGGATTTGCATCTCACTAAATGACTTCTTGATGTCATCGGTCTGGAGTCGGCGATTCCATTGTGCGGTACTTTTGAAATGTGACTGTCAACTATACCAAGATCTGGCCCAAACCTTCAGAGTGAAATTGGATAGATAGACAGATACCTTTAAGAAGCCATCAATGGTCGTGCAAGCTCAAAATCCCATGTCATCGTGACAGAGGATTTGAGCGTCCTGGCCTTGTTCAGAGTGTTGTTCACGCCGGATGACTGTAACTAAGGTCCGCTCATCATAGCTGAAATATAAACGGCAGGTGGTTTCTCTAAGTGTTGAACAAATACAAGTGTGCCTGAGCAAGCGACTGGGATAATCTAGCTGCTCTTGTAGGTAGGCATCTTCGGATATCAATGGCCCGCTTTTTATAGAATCTCAAATTCTGTAAACATTTTTTTATTGTTTTTCAGTTATTTCAAGCGAAAAAAAAAAGTGTTAGTGGTTACTGTGTAATATAATAATCTGGCCCGACCCAAGAAGGCTGATGAAGCGTGGGTGTTTTCGGTCATTGAAAGCAGCGGATGTCATTTTGACCCTATTTCCGACAGAGCGGAAATAGCTCAGAGCAAACAGACAGGTGTCTCTGAGAATTTACGTAGGCGTCGTGTAGGCGTCGCGTGATCAAGGCAAAACCGGAAGAAACGAGTCCCCGGTTTTGGAAGATATATAAAGACTGCGAAAACACAGATAAGCCAGTGCCAGTGAGTCTTGACAGTCTCCAGAAGTAGACAAGAAGAGAAGTCGAAGAAGAAGAAGTCAGTCAGCCTCGACAGAAGTCAGTCTCGGCAGAAGTTAAAGAAGTCGAAGAAGAAGCTAGACGAGTAAGCAGAGAGACTACACTCCCGTCGATCCCCCCGTCACCACGTCAACCCATTAGAAGCGCGCTCTCTAATACTCTAATCCCATGTCATCGTGACAGAGGATTTGAGCGTCCTGGCCTTGTTCAGAGTGTTGTTCACGCCGGATGACTGTAACTAAGGTCCGCTCATCATAGCTGAAATATAAACGGCAGGTGGTTTCTCTAAGTGTTGAACAAATACAAGTGTGCCTGAGCAAGCGACTGGGATAATCTAGCTGCTCTTGTAGGTAGGCATCTTCGGATATCAATGGCCCGCTTTTTATAGAATCTCAAATTCTGTAAACATCATTTCTTTGATGAATTTCCTTGCGGAAAAAGATAACGTTTCAATCAGTTTTCAATAACTTCTTCATATTTTCTTTTATTTTCTATATACTGCGCATTGTTTCATTACTGCTGACAAACTGAAATCGTCTGATTGCATATTAAGAGTCGGGATCACTAAGTACATTTTTTATAATCATATTGCTCCACGCAAGGCATTTTACTGCCAGTGTTTTGCAGGGGGTTATATAGAAGGAAAGTTATGAGAAAGAATGACTGGTTATAGACGGAGACAGGAAGTGGGTAAGAGAAGGATAAGAATACTGATGAGAGTGGAGTGGACGGAAAAAGTATCATGAGAGAAAGAGAGAGAGAGAGAGATTGCGGGTTAGTGAGACAGGAGATGACTATTGATTTTACATTTAAATTGTTGGAGATTGTAGCTGTGAAGCAAGTAAATGGAAGGGAATTCCACAGGCGGAAGTGCGAGAAAAGTTGCTGATGAAGTAGAATTTGCGTTTACAATTTATTAGTTTCATATTAAAAGGTTGGGTCCTAGTTGCTAATCTTGTGGCTCGAGTAAATTTATTTATAGGGGACACCAGTGAGCTAAGTTCATCGGAGCAGAAGCCGAGAAAATATTTGTAGAAGAAACACAGAGAAGCAACATTGCGCCGGTGAGAATGTGACTGTATCTGAGCTGCCAAGTCGGGATCTATTGCATTACAGAGTATCCGTTGGATATTGTCAAGGTCACATAGGTGGAGAGCAGGAGCACCCGACCAGATATGGCAGCAATATTCAGTGCATGGCGAATGATAGATTTATATTTGTGCAGGATTGTTTGAAGAGGAAAAAACTTCCTATCCCTACACAGAGAACCGACATTCTTAGAAGCGGATTTATCTATGGATTCTATATAGTCCATCCACTTGAGGTCTGTTATGAGAGTTACGCAGAGGAGACGCAGTGTTTTGCTTTCAGGGAAACTAGACTGATCCATGCTTAACAAGGGTAGGAGCGATTGTCTGTGATGCTTAATAGATAGCAGCTTCGTTTTGAAAGCATTACAATTCACGTGCCATTTCTTACCCCATTCCACCACGGATTGGAGTTCCTTTTCAAGATCGGCAGCGAGGTTTGCTTTGTCAACCTCAGCATATTTTTGATCGATGCAAGAGTAAACTGTAGTGTCGTCAGCGTATATGCCTACTTGTGATCTCTACTTTCATCTGGTAGATCTTTAATGTGAATGACACATTCAATGTAACTTCATCTGAGTAAGTTATAATAATTTATTTAAAAATAAAACTGCTATTTCTAAATTCTCACCGGTGCATATAAAAGGATATTGTTCGAATTCTAGTTGAAAGTATTTCTGTTTATTTATTGTTTTTCAGTTGTTTCAAGCGAAAAAAAAAAGTGTTAGTGGTTACTGTGTAATATAATAATCTGGCCCGACCCAAGAAGGCTGATGAAGCGTGGGTGTTTTCGGTCATTGAAAGCAGCGGATGTCATTTTGACCCTATTTCCGACAGAGCGGAAATAGCTCAGAGCAAACAGACAGGTGTCTCTGAGAATTTACGTAGGCGTCGTGTAGGCGTCGCGTGATCAAGGCAAAACCGGAAGAAACGAGTCCCCGGTTTTGGAAGATATATAAAGACTGCGAAAACACAGATAAGCCAGTGCCAGTGAGTCTTGACAGTCTCCAGAAGTAGACAAGAAGAGAAGTCGAAGAAGAAGAAGTCAGTCAGCCTCGACAGAAGTCAGTCTCGGCAGAAGTTAAAGAAGTCGAAGAAGAAGCTAGACGAGTAAGCAGAGAGACTACACTCCCGTCGATCCCCCCGTCACCACGTCAACCCATTAGAAGCGCGCTCTCTCACTCCTGCCACTAGGCCACACGGTCCATCGATCGGTCATTAATAAAAACACAAGTCATATTTTTATATATATGCGTGTTTGTCTGTTTCTTGCTATATAACAACTGGAACTAAAATAGAATTCTAAGATTTTATTGGAATTATTGAAGAAAGGGCAAATAAAAGAACATGTTTCAAGAAAACAGAAGATGGTGATTGATGTTGTATGTAAATCTTTGATGATTGTAGTTTTAAGGGAAGCAAAAATCAGAAGAGGGTCTCACAGATGGAAAGTTAGAAGTAGAAATGGCGATTGCATCTGATGTGATGTTTGATGTCAGTTTTACATTAATTTTCTTTTTGTTTTCTCTAGATTGTCTTGTATATTTTCTCCCCATTGTCTTGTATATTTACTTTGATTTTTCTGTTCAATTTTGAGTAAATTAATATGTTAGACAAACAGGACTTTACGGTTACTATATTTATTTTAATAAATTAATATCAAGCAAGGAAATAATGACACGGTGGATACTCCTTTGAAGAAAGAAAGAAAGAAAGTATCAGTTTGTTCTATAAATATTTTCACGGCATCTACTCCGACGATCTTAAGTCATTGGTGCCCCTGCCACAGGTGTTTACTCGTGCAAAAAGATTGGCAACTGGGTCCTACCCATTCACAGTTAGATCAACCAAATTCAGATGATAATTCTACTACAGTAGCTTCTTTTCACGCACATCCCACCTTTGAAACTCGTTTCTATATTCTTGCTCACCTGACGGCTACAATCTCTAGGAATTTAAATGCAATGTCAATACTCATCTCTTAACTACTTGACTCTAGTTCATTCTACGTCACCCTATATATCTTTTCCTTTCTCTCTACCTTTGCAACTGTCATCACACCTGTATTTCCATCCTTCTCTTTCTTCTTTCTAACTGGTTCGTCTTTTTTTTTTTTTAACTCTCCTCCTAATCTTTTACTCTTATTTACTCTTATTTAGCCCCCGGCACATCTTTTACTCTTATTTAGCCCCCGGCACATCAGTGGCGTTACCGCCTTGCTTGCGGTGAAACGATTAAAAAAATATGACAGAGAAAAGGTGAAATACAAAAAAGTAACAAAAATTATGGGAAGACAAAAGAAAAAACGTAATAATGGAAACAAATATTTAAAAAAAGAATAATTGAATGAAGGACACAAATAAATAATCTAGCGGATAATACGAAATTTTATATGGGATAGAAACAATGAGGCGATCTAAAAATGTTATCATTTTATTAGATGAAAATTTTCACTGTAATACGCGGTAACGCACACACGTACACAGGAACCTAAAAAGTGATTTAATTTGATAGAATATGCTTTTGAATGGATGGGAGGACAGGAAGGTACCTCACTGGACTATCGCATTGTGATTCTTTAACGATGTGTATGTGTGTGTTCGTGTATGCCTGAGTGCTTGTGTGTGCTTGGTTAGATGTGAGGGTGAAAAATATATTCATCAACTTCGGTTATTTCCCCGCGGCACTAATATCGTCTGCGGCTCAATTTTCGTGGTTTACACAAGAAAAAATAATCCCAAATAACTACAAGATAAATAAAGAAAAAGAATAAAAGAAAAAAAATGTATGAACAACGTTTTACATTCTGCTGAACGTTCTGATAATTCAAGATTAGATTTTTGCTTCAATTTCTAACCTTTTGATACCCGGTTATATGTAATTATATTTTTAAATATGAGCTTTACTTTTTGATTATGGTTTTGTTTGTATTATGTATTTTTCATTTTTTAATTTCTATCTTTGTAAAAGCTTTTGTTTCTTTTTTAAGAAACCACGTCTTTATTTATTCCTTTGACATTTTTCATCATTCATAGATGTTTGTTTTTTATTTTCTTACGTTATTTTTCCAATAATATCTTCTCTATATATTTTGAGCTTAAGCTAATCATCCGATCTGTCATTGAAAGTATTCTTTTGCATGATTATTTTTTAAAAGTGTAATATTTTCTTTGTTTCGTTTATCGTTTGGGTTTTCTTTCGGCTTACGTTCACATTACGTTGAAACACCTGTTCACGTAAGATCGCCGAAGTTAAGCAACGATAAGTCTTGTCAGTACTGAGATGGGTTTCCGCTTCAAAATACTAGGTGCTGAGGGTGATGTAATGTATAATGAGTTGGGGTTGTTAATCAAAGAGCCGAGTGTCACATTCCTCTTTGTTCGTTATATTCATTGACGCGAAAATAACACCGGAAAAGCTAAAACTCCACGTCTTCTTCCCACTAGCTATGCGTTAATTAGTAAGAATTGTATCTCTAAACCATTATTATATCCCTAAAAAAATATTAGATTAAAAAATATTTCTTGTTTAAATAACCCGCAAAGAGTTCATTTTCCGTAGAAAACGAATCAATCATTTACCTTTCATTCAGTCAATCATTTATTTTTCATTTATTCATTAATTCTCCTTAATAATATTTTACTATTTCTCAAATTATTTCACACTTTGGAATTCTTAGTGGCTTTATTGCCGTGTTTATGACTCACACACACACACACACACACACACACACACACACACACACACACACACACACACACACATATATATATATATATATATATATATATTGGTCGTAAGTCTGAAAAAAAACGGCTTATAGGTGTGGTGAGTAAAGTAATTTTGCTAAGTATTTAAAAACATCCACGTTTTGCCTCTAACCTCTTTACATTCAGATATAAAAACAAGATCATTATGCAAAAATAAAATAAGCTTTTTACAATTAATACAAGACATGAATGTCCTCATGTTCTGCGCATACCAGGAAAATATTAGGAGGTAAATAAAATTTTAAAAGAATACAATAATATCTGCTTCACGTCAACCTTTCTTAAGTACTCTCTATAATTTCTTTCATTACATTTTATTGATTTCAATTCTTATTTCACTAAAATGTTTTAATTTAAATTGCTTTCCGAAAATGACCAAAAAATGTTCAATTTGTTCTTCAGTCATTTGTACTGCAAATATCTAACTGCTAACAATTCTCTTGGAAAAAGAAAATATTTAAGAGTCGCAATGATATTTTTTCTAATTTTACACATTTTCAATCAGTTAAGTGCCATACGTGATACGCGACTTGAGCGATCATGTCTCGGAAGGGAGAAAATTTATCCCACAAGAACCAACACGAAATCTATCATTGGTGTGTGAATCGAATATTGCTGCGACATGCTCTCCGATGCTATGTGTAACCTATTCCGATATACTTGAAATATCACAAAATCATCCGTAAATGGATCGATCCTGATCTAATATCTAAAATTCAGTCATTTGCCCAACACTGTCACATAACGTCCCTGTGTTTTTTCTTTTGAGATTTTCATGGAAATTATTCCCAAGGAACATTCCTTTTTGGTACCTCAACTTCTTGAAATTGGCAGCAAAACGTCTTCGTACGAACAGGTAACGAGTTCAGCAGATATACAAAATATAAAGGGGCGTAAAACAAGAATGATTCTTTTCACCGTATCTATTCATCTTGTACAGCCAGACTATTCTGAGGACCCTAGATGTTATGCCAAGATTTGTCATCAGAGGCCGCAATTTGAACAACATATTGTACGCAAATGAAACAGTGCTGATAGCAGACACGGAAAGGTAACTACAAGAAATTCTACGGAAGATAGCTGAAGAGAGTGACACGAAAGAACTACAAATAACCTGCAAGGAAACCGAATGCCTGGTCATCAGCAAAAAGAGCAGCCCAAAATTCCAAATACATGTGGTGGATACTAAAATCAAGCAGGTACAAAAATTTATATACCTGGGAAGTGTTCTAACAGAAGACGGAAAGATTCGAAGGCGAATTGGTATGGCGAAAGACGCGTTCAAGAAGTTGAGTAGAGTATTAAGAGACAGGAAAATTTTGCTAGAAACAAAGAAAAGAGTTCTGGATTGCTATGTGATAACAGTTCTTCAATATGGCAGTGAATATCATCAAAGATGAAGGAAAAACTTGAAACAATTAAAACGTGGTTCTACAGAAGGATGTTGTGGATATCATGGATTGAGCATGTGAGCAATGATGAGATTTTGGAAAGGATTGAAACGAAAAGAAAAGACAGCTAAATAACAGGTGATGGGTGATATTCATACCAGTGTTTGTTTACATATTTTCCATAGTGTTAGCACATTGTCCAGTGTAAATATTACTCTGATCTATCGTGACGTGTCTGGCTGAAGAATTATCTCTGCTATGTTTTCCATCATAATAAAACCTGTCTAAAACATCTCTAGCATTAACCATCTGTAAACTGCTATATGTTGTTTTCAGATATAGCTAAACTAATGTTGTAACATACAGATACTTTGTTTTAATTATTACATACTTGAATACAACAAATACTGTTCTCCCTGAATTTTGATTTCTTATATGCAAGTTCGTTTTGTGTCGACAAATAGGGTATCTCTAAAATCTTGAATTATTACTTCAAGCATAGGCACCAGAGCAAGTACTGAAACGACCCTGATCGAAAAGTTTAAAATTGTAGTAACGAAGCAAAAAAAAAACAAGAAAAGAAAATATAAGCATCCCCAAAACACGGCTATGTTTCTTCAGAATATAGGCGAATTTCTTCGCAAACTGTTTCTCAACTATATTATATTTAAAATGTTGATAGATTAGATAAGATAAAAGAGTTGCTTACTTTTGCCCACACAACTTGTAAATCAGATGTTAGTTGCCGTTCAAGTCTGGAGAGCTGAAGTATAAAAATCATGTCATTCGAAAATGCATTCGTGCCAAATTAGCCACAATAAGAACAGCCTGAATTCGAAATCGCTTCGCCGATATTCGCTTATCCTGTAGATTGTAGACTTACTAATTCATTAAATCATATCCAAACTTAATCTAAAAAATAAAATGAATTATAATAAAAATTAAAAAGGTTTGTCGATTTTTTAAAATTTTTTTTTATCGCTGAGAGCAATCAATATTTTCCACCTAAACGTTTAATGTATTTAATCCACTTTGGGTTCATTTGTAGTATGGTTATGCAATAAACCCAACTTAATAAACAATGGGAGATTTAATGGCCACAAATGTGTAATGAACCGAGTTAGCTTCACATAATGATGGAATAGAATTCACACTTATTGCCCTTCAGAGAAGACTGGTGTTGATGAGAGCGTGGCAGAGTCACACATATACACACAACAACCTACGTTAATTCATGAGCGAAATAAAATTGAATGTAATGTGTGAGGAATTTAGAATCGTGTTTCCATTAGTTCTTACTACGATATTATTACATGATATTATTACATGATATTATATACGACATTATTTTGATTTTGTAAGTTATTATATTTTATTGCATTATATTATATTATATGATTACATGATATAATTACACGATTTTATTATTATGTATTATTACAGTTAATTTCTGAAGCATCAATGGAAAAATTTCTGCAAATACTTACTAAAGAATCCTAAGAATTAGTTTTAATTCTTCGGACGGGATTTAACTTAAAAAAAAAATTATGAACCTTTACCTGAATAAAAATCAACATAATTTATATTTCAATATTTTTATTAAAATCCAATTTCATTTTACTTTTGTATGTAGGAATTCTAATAGCTTCCTTTTTTCACAACCTAATAAAACATTTTAGTTCTAGAAGTAATTGAACGTCAGAATATTTGATAATATTAGCGTCTCTGAATGAGAAATCAAAGAGCAGGTTTACAAATCAAGATAAGTTCTTTATATTCATTCACGAGCAAATGACCTTGGGAACGTTAGGAATGTACCTATTCTCATACAATCTACAGATTTAATAGAACAGACTGGACTATTTAAACTTGTTTGGCAGGTAGGAGAAAATAAACTTTAGATTCAAAGCCTCATAAAGCATTGTCAAAGCACCTATTCTGTAGCCAAGGAAATAATCGCAGAATTCTAAATGACTTTATAATGACCTTTTATATGTAATATTTTATTTTATATTTACTTTCGTTATGTTATTTAATTTCCAATAATGATATATTCATGTATATGCATAACTGTCAAAAGGCATTTAACTTGTCCAACAATATAAAGGTATGTAGATATACAAGAAACAACAAAAAATGTTTCTTTTTATATCATTGTTGTCTCTTACGTCTTCGTTTTCTTCTTTTTTTTTTGTCCAGTGCCGGAGTCGGGCGTACAGGTACTTACATTGCAATTGACGCTCAACTAGAACAAGCCCGCGAAGAAGGAATTGTTGATGTGCATAACTTCGTTCAGCTCATGAGAACACAGAGGGTCAATATGGTGCAGACGCTGGTAAGTACTATTTTTTTCTTCCTTTCATTTTGTTACATTTGTATATATATATATATATTTTGCTTGTAACTATTCTGTAAAAAATTGATGCAACTTTCTATATGTTTATATTCTTATTTCAATCGAACTTGCCGACTCGACCTGAGTAATGGCTCTTCGTGGTCTGCACTACAAAAGAACACGCGATTTCAGTTCAGTATGCGTACATATACGTAGCTTTACTGGACGATAAGTTAATTGCAACTTACCACTAAACAAAAATGTTCAGTTATCAAGCCTAGACAAAAGGTAGATTTTTTTTTCTGATTTTTCTATCTATTCCATCTCAAATCAAAATACTGTGGCAGAATATTCTATTTGCGTACATAGGATAAAACGTATTCCTAGATCCTTGCATGTCAATACAGTGAGAAAGGAAAGCAAGGTGATTTAACACTCTCAGGTAACACTGAATATAATTGAACCTGAGAAAAATCAGCAAGTAATTCCCTTAACGTATTTGATTTGAATTGACGGTAAGGGGAAGAAAAGACTGTGATGGTGTAAGAGGTTCATGGCTCATTACAGGTGAGGAAGACGTGGAAAATGATCTAAGAGTTTGTACACAGACAAAGAATAGTGTGTATGTATAGTCCAGTTTCACCTGCAATTGTTTTGATATATAATATGCTTTGTTTATATGTCACACGAATCTCATAAGAGCTAGCAAGAACCAAAAAAAAAATCTCAAATTTTCTGTCTTTATTAGCAAAGTCAGATGTATAAATTGCACCGATTCCTTTAGCGATTGATGAAACCCTATAAATAATTAGGAATTCGAATTCGGATTTTGAAGGCAAGCAAGCTGACATAGAGACTCATTACAGATCGATTGAAACTAATTTCCTTTCCCCAACTTGCATTACCGTTGACAGAATTGAATATTTTTGTACCCTGAGTAATTGCCATCACTTGGGAGGAGCATTTAAATTTCTTAATTCTACGTTAATTTTTAAAAACAGTTTATTTTCACTAGCTAGATTAACATCATTATTTCTTTTTTACCCGTTACTTTAATTAATATAATTATCATGGTATTTTTTATATATCTTTTTTTTTTCATCGTGTCACCCCACACAAGCAGGTACCGCCACTGATGCGCAGGGGGCTACATGAAAGAAGAGTGAAAGTTTAGGTACGAGGAGAGTGACGAGAAAGACGAACCAGTTACAGGGGATGTCAGAGAAAGGGCAATAGAAGGACGGAAACACAGGTGTGAAGAGAGCTGCGAAGGTAGAGAGAAAGGAAAAAGAACAAGATATATGGGGTGATGTAGAAAGAACTTGATGGAGTCAAGTGGATAAGAGTGTATTTACTAGCCTTCCCACGCAAGGCTGGATGTGACACATGGTCATTTTATTGTGGGTATTCCCGGCCTTAAATAAATACAGTCAAGTGGATAAGAGATGAGAATTAACATTACATTTGAATTCCTGGAGATTGTAGCCGTCAGGAAAGCAAGTATACGGGAGTTCCAGAGGCGGGAAGTGCGAGATTTAGATGAAATACTGTCAACTAGTTTTATTTCTTTTGAACAATATTTCTTTGATATTTTAATCTCGTGATTTGTATATTTTTTTTTCGCTTTTGAAGAGAGAGCGTAGATACAATACACTAGATAATACATCTAGATGAAATTCGAATGCATATCTGCTTTGTATCTGGGAAGCATGGTGAATATCCAGCCAGCAGCGGGCAGAGCATAACTGGTACGATAAAATTTGCTTGTAGATGATATTTTCATTTTTATTTTAGCATTAAGTGTTGACAGAAAATAAAGAACTTCAAACTTCACTTCCATAAGAAGATCGGTACATCAAATTCTTTCTAAAGCTTCATTAATTCCTTTTTTGTGGATTCATTACAATGTTGAAATATATTATTGTTGTGACCAAGTGAAAGTTTTAAGAATTAACAAAACGTGTTATAGAAACATTGTATATTTAACAGTAAATCCTGCAGAAGAATATTACATGGCTAGTGCGTGTGTCGTTTGTCCAGGCGTTCTATCGACTGTACTACCAATGCCTCCTCTACTACTAATCTTATAGTAGGCGGAAGAGTCCAACAAAGACTCTTTAGAGGGGAAACACGACCAGATATGTAAATTTTACTCAAGAACGAGTATATTAAACAGATATGTTTCTGGTTATTAGCTTGGAAAAAGTGTTTAACAAATTATATATTCCTTGTCGCAGTTAAACTCTCCTTCTGCATCTGATTCTATTTACTTCATCTTACTTTATTTCTTAATAATTTCAGAATTATATTACTTAATTCTTTTTTATTTAACCTTCATTTCTGTTTTACTCATTCTATTTTTATTCATTATTTCTTTTTAACTTTTTCATTCTTTTTTCACCATTTCGTAATTCTTTTTAATTCATTCACCAGATTCTTTGCACTATTTATCGTTTTTTTTCTCAATTCCGAATTCATACCCATTCATTCTATCTTACAGATTATTTCATTCATTCTTTATTTCTCTTCTGAATTCTTCTCACATTCATAAATATGAACATAAAAAATTGAAATTTTGATTGTATTCATTTCGTATATTTCTAAAAAAAAATGGCAACAAGTCCGTTTAAAATTTCTTAAGAAAAATATCAAGATTCATCTGTGCAAGCACAAACATCGAAAAATAGTCGATGTTTCCTTGTTTAGGGCAAGAAAATATTTGGGAAAAATATTTCTGTTTTTTTTTTTTTTTGCTTCATTTATCATAAGAGTAAGTTACCATAAGGAAGTAAAACTATTTCATTTCTCAGACTGAACTGATGCGTTGATCTCCGATGGAAAAGGGTTGGTATACTTGTATTTATTTCATTCAAATATTTAGCCGTAACTTTTGTGTTGCTAACACAGAAACTCTGGTCAAATATTAACAAAATCATGAAATTATAATATTGTGCGTTGTGGTGCAATGGTAATAAGCTTGAAACAGGAAATCAGGGAGCCGAGTTCAAATTCCAGTTGACTTCCTTGCATTCACTTACGCGCAAATACCCTTGGAAAAGATATTAATCTGTCTCTTCTCCAGTTATGGGATAAATAACAAGACAGCTTGGGTTCTATATACTTGGTTGACAACCAGTCTACCGCAGAAATTTAAGACAACCTACAGTGGGATAATTTTCGGCACAGTCGGCCATGTCTCTTTCGAGATTATCACCAAAAGTTGGATCACCTATCGTACTGAAATGACTGACAGTTCTGAAATTAATACTGAAATTATAAGAATTTTAAAACTATTACTATTATTAATAGTTCTACTATTACAAATAATAATATTAATAAAATAGAAACAGGAGAAAACAACGCATATTTCCGATACGTCAATACCGACATCATCAGAGCAATTAGCCAGAGATGATTATTAAAATGAGAAAGAATAACTGCTATGAACTTCACCACTATCAAAATAGAGGATACAAAGATGAACTCAACCGCTTTCAAAATTAAAGGCACACTTAAATTGAAACAAGAGAGGTAATTTAGTATTTCAAATGATTTAGTGGTGGTAATTCAGTATTAGGGATTTAAAAGGAAAAAATTAAATTTTATTAATAAAACCGGAAAAGTAACCCAGCAACTCTCTTCTATGCCAGACTGAAGCCCCAGATCTAATCAGCTCGTGTCAGACATGAGGCCAATCATCCATGAATTTTTCATCCGAATCTACTGATCGGGACTTGAGATATCTTTTTCAAGGACAGACAATCAAACAAACAAGCAGACAAACGCGTCCGAATTACAATCCCTCCAACTGATGAAGACAATAATAATAATAATAATAATAACATTATTGTTAAAAACCAAAAGAAAAACACTTGCTTATTAATTGATATGGTTTGTCCAGCGGATTGTAACATAGCAACCAAGGAATTCGAAAAACTGACAAAATATAAAGACCTGGCAATTGAAATAGAAAAAATGTAGAAATTGAAAACAAGTATCGTACCTGTGATAATAGGTGCACTTGGAATGATACAAAAATGGAACAAAAACACATTGAAAGAATCTCTGGAAACCCCAGCTTTAGAAATACACAAAAAAATTGTTTTCTTAAGCTCAGCCCACATACTAAGAAGAACTTTGTCTATGTAACGCTAGGGATGTTAGAAAGATACGAAAAACATGAAATGGAGCCATAACAACTCATCACAACCTACCTTACGTCTTCCTGCAGACTTGGTAGGTAGTGCGACCATAGCAAAAATCGATTTATAATGAAAAATGACATAATAATAATAATAATAATAATAATAATAATAATAATAATAATATAAATGGAATGATAAAAAATGGAACAAAACAACACATTGAAAGAATCCCTGGAAACCCCAGCTTAAGAGATATACAAAAAATTGTCTTATTAAATACAGCCCACACACTAAGGAAAACTTAATCTATGTAACGCTAGGGATGATAGGGAAGACAGAAAAAACATGAAAGGGGGCCATAACAACACGCCACGACCAGCCTTATGTTTCCCCGCAGACTTGGTTGGTAGTGAGACCAAAGCAGAAATCGAAATATGATGAAAAATGACATAATAATAATAATAATAATAATAATAATTATTATTATTATTATTATTATTATTATTATTATTATTATTATTATTATTATGCTGATAATTGGTTGTCCGCATAGTCCATGCCGAATTTTAGTCGTTCAAATTCTAACACGTAAAATTAATCGAAATATATTTGCTTATTTTTCTCATTAGAGCATACTTCAAACTATCTCTAGAGAAAGAAAGTTTAAAATTATTTAAATCGAGTTAATTTTGCATTCCAATGAAAAAGGAGAATTATAAAATGCGTTTCCGACACTTGATGCGTTTTTATTACCGTGAGAGCAAAGATTGCTTACAAACGACAAGAAAAATGTGTTGTGTTGTGTTGTGTTGTGAATGTGTTTTAGCTATTAGAGATCTAGTGAAGTGGTTCCGTAAGTTTAGAGCTCGTAATTGTAACCTTATTATTAACGCTCAGATATTTCCCTCCCAACAGATGACAATCACATCAAGATATTGATTAAGAATAGCCTGCATTCACAACGCGTTAATTGACAGAACCACTAAATTTATCAAACTCCGCCATCCGCGAGCACTTAGGTGACCCTTGGTATTCAAATCACTACGATGTTTGGGAACCATATGATTTGAATGAAACAAATATTTTGGAACATATTTCTCTCTGTGATTTTCTGTATAATTGCAATAAAAATGCGCCCATTGTAAGTAAATTTTGATGGGAGATGAGAAAGGGATCGTTTACGTCAATGTTCAGTGAAAAAGATTCTAGAGTAAGCGACATGAATAAACGTTAGCTACCCACGAAACAGGTCTTCATCCTAGACACACTTGTTGGTGTATCTAATGATATTGAAAAGGAATCCTGTACGATGAGCTTCAGCAATGTAACCAGTCAACTGATTCTGAAAAGTGCTACAAGCAAAAGAATGAATTAACGGTAGAAATTAAATAAAAAACGCGATCAGGAAAGGAATAGTTTTCCATCCGGATAATCTCAAAGCCCACTATTTGTTTTTTTTTGTGGGGGGGGGGGGGCGACACGAAAATATTGGCGGGAATGTGTTACACCAGCCGCCATATTCTCTATTTATTCAGATCCTTACAAAATAATTTCCATGGTAAAAAATTTAAGTTTTGGTTGACATAAAAAACTAACTTAATAAACCACCGATAAACCACTGAAATACTTGCAAAATGGAATCTTTAAATGGAAGGATAAATAAAGCTTTGCAGCAGAATAGTTAATATGAGATTGAATAAATATTTAATGGCAAAATTTCGTTTTTCTTTTTTTGTTTTAATTTCTCTGAAATATCGGCGAAATATTTCGGACAAGCTAATGATATTAATAATAATAATAATATTAATAATAATAAGCAAACACTATGGAAAATATGTAAACAAACCCTGGTATGAACATCAGCCAGCACCGGTTACAGAAATAGAAGATGTCACCATTCTATAGGATTGCACAATCTACACAGACAGAAAAATTGAAGCAAATAGGCCGGACATTGTTATTAAAAACCAGAAAGAAAAAACTTGTCTATTAATTAATATGGCTTGTCCAGCGGATTGTAACATAGCAACCAAGGAATTTGAAAAACTGTCAAAATAAAAAACCCTGGAAATTGAAATAGAAAAAATGTGGAAATTGAAAACAAGTGTTGTGCCAATGATAGTAGGTGCACTTGGAATGATAAAAAATGGAACAAAACAACACACTGAAAGAATCCCTGGAAAGCCCAGTGTAAGAGATATACAAAAATGTCTTATTAAGTACAGCCCACACACTAAGGAGAACTATGTCTATGTAACGCTAGGTATGATGGAGAAGACAGAAAAACATGAAATGGAGCCATAACAACACGCCACGACATGCCTTAGGGCTTTCCGCAGACTTGGTTGGTAGTGCGACCATAGCAGAAATATAAATATGATGAAAAATGACAAAATAATAATAAAATAGAAAAGATGTAGAAATTTAAAACAAGAATCATACCAGTTGTAGTAGGTGCACTTGGAATAATAAAAAATAGAATAAAACAATACATTGAAAGAATTCCTGGAAACCCCAGATTAAGAGATATACAAAAAAGTCTTAAGATACAAAAATATTTGAAATGAAGTCATAACAACACACCATGACCTGCCTTAGTTCTTTCCGCAGACTTGGTAGATAGTGTGACCATACCAGAAATCGACTTATTGGTAGGTGAGAATTATGATGAAAAATGTAATAATAATAATAATAATAATAATAATAATAATAATAATAAAAGCAACAACAAACATTACAATGGTATCGTGGAACTTCATTGCATTTTATCTATGTTTCTAGGCATTCGACGCATTGACATTTTCCCGTCTAATGCTTTGTTTTTCTTTTTCAGTTTCTTTCAGTGCATAATATACGACAAGTAACTCGCCTCTGTGCCTTTCCAGTGGGTAAACTGGAACGACGTCTTGTTATTAAGGTCTTATGTGTTTAAACAGAAAGAAACAATAATAGCATTTGCGTCCCTCTTCATTTAAACTGATGAACAAACTCATATTATCGGCCGTTAGGAAAATCTCCTCGTAGAACAGGTAGACTATCCGAAGGCGAATTGGCATGGCAAAGGAAGCATTTCAGAAGTTGAGTAAAGTATTAAGAAACAGGACAATTTCGCTAGAAACAAAGAAAAGAGTACTGTATTGCTATATGATGTCAGTTCTTCAATATGGCAGTGAATGTTGTATAATATCTTTGAAGATGAAGAAAAAAATTGAAGCGGTTGAAATGTGGTTCTACAGAAGGATGCTGCGGACATCATGGACCGATCATGTGAGCAATGACGAGGTTTTGGAAAGGATGGAAACGAAAAGGAAATTACTAAGCATCAGAAAAAGACAACAAAAATTTCTGGACATGCAATGAGGAAGAAGAGGTTGGAGAACCTGATACTAAAAGGCCAAGGGAAATATAGATAGGTGAAAGAGCTGGATAACATAATTATAGGACCTGATCAATTGGATGACGAAACGAGGGTTGCATGGTGCAACAGAAAAGGCGTACTAACAGCCACCAGGAATAGCGAGATGTGGAAAGTCATGATCGCTTACGTCCTGAAAGGACATGACACATAAAATAAAAAAAAGAATCCCACATAGGTTTGTAATAAAATATTGATTGTAATACACGTTTATACAAATTTAGAATAATCATTTTTCCATCAGTTTTGCGATACATTGTTGCTCTTTTTATAAGTCACGATAAATTGCCGTAAAATATATTATCTCTCGCTCTTTTCTTTTTGTCAACAAGTTTTTACCAAAGACAAAAAAGTATATCGGAAAATATATTGAATTATTTTTTCATCCTACAATTTAAAAGGCAAGTGAATAAATCTCTTATAAAATAAAGTGAAGCAAAACATCAAAATTTCTTCAGTAAAAACGTTTTCAGCAATAATTATTCTAAAAATAACAAACTGAGATAAAAGAAATAAACATTAATCGTTTCAAATGTGAAAATAAATGAAGCATTTATTAATGAAGAAAAGTAAACTAACTGAAATAATTTTTTTCAGTATTTAAAAAAAGATCTATATTTTCTTTTTAAGACATTATGATCTTCATTTATTTTTATTTTAGGTATAAATGATTTTACATTTATGAAAACACTAGCACATAAGAAAATGTTAAGAATATTCATTAATTATCGGGGATTTTGATAAGGTATGGAAATAAATCCGATCCTCATCTATGTACCTGTTCATTATGGCAACATTTATACATCCCTTACAGAAATATTAAAAAGCTTTTTCTCATAATTAATAAAAATTGTGAATAGGTGACTTCGATTTTTCTATAAATCTTATTGTTTAATCAACGCAGAATTTTTTCTGACTGTCATTTGCATGGCTGAGGTTAAACCCCAGGAACGCAAAACACTGCGCCTTTTTGGCCTCAAATTTTTCAAGCGACTTGAAATTGATCGACTGCATCGAATCAATAGCTGTATCTACTCCATGAAAAGTTGGATCACCGTGTCGTACCAGAAAAGATTTCTCGAAGAATCAATTAAATTATTTACATTATTCCGGCTATCGCCCTCATCTTTGCTGTCGTTTTTAGAACGGTTGGGTCGTTGTACGCTCCGGCCTTATCCAGGCGCTAAGAATTTTGAACCGAACTCTTTATTACGATCACGGGCTTATATTGCTCTTATTCCTTGTGCGAAGCTACTTCTGGTAATCATGAGTTATCTCCCTTTAAACTAACTTTCTAAGTTATTTGCTCACTTTGGGATAAGTCACTGGGACAATCTATATCCACTATATCCATCATTTTTACCGTATTGCAATTTTTGATGTTAATGAATTTACCTAAAGATTTTTTACCAGACCTAATATTTCAGTTTTTTACGCTAACGATTTTCTCTAGCATTCAGTATTACTGGTTCCCATATTGCATTTATTTCTATGCTTAGTCGGCTTAGGAGATATTTGTAGTCTAGCATACGTGCTACTTCCTTAAGTTTACGTAGTTTCCAGTGATGTTCTCTATCTATTATTTAAACTTCATCACTTGGGGGGGGGGTCGGTGATCGTCTTTCTCCTTCCATATGTAGTTAGCTACGCCTGATTTTTATATCTCTCCTCGAATTACGTCCTTGCGATGTTCTTTAAGCCTTACCTTAAGGAGAAGGCCTATTTCTTCTTTATATTTTTCCACAGTCAAGTCCACATCTGTTGGGGGTCTTACTTGGGAGATTTACCTCCAAAGTGTAAAATCACTTCTGAAGATCGTCCTGATGTTATATGGACCACAGATCCTTTTCATTTTCTACAATACCTTCTTCATATAGATTACACAGACCGAGGCAATTTTCTCAGAGTTGTTATCCTCATACACCTCCCTTTTCACGTTCGTTGGATTTGTTGTCATGTGCCCTGGATAATTGTTACGTTGTAGGGTACGGCTTATACTGACCATTTCCTGCTCGTATGTCTCTGGGTCGGCGCTGATGAATTTTGCTCGCTGTAGCAGGCAGCGGACGATTCATTTCTTTTCACGATATTGAATGTGGAAGCTGAAGTCGAGGCTGAAACTTTGTAAAATAGTCAAAAAGATGAGGACAATAGTCTGAATAATCTAAATAGTGTAAATACTACATTATCTCAAAAATATCGATAAATACAATTAAAATCCATTTTACACATTTACAAATCTACCATTCGTTCATGCACTGAATATTGTTGCGATATCTATTCTAATGATCCAGCTGTACTTCACAAAATTCTTGGCAAAATCCAAAGAAGAATTTGTACAGTTATATATCATCAACGCCAAGACAGAAAGAGCGGCAGAGATCTGAAGGCGTATTTGGATTGCCAAGGAAAAGAAGCACCGGATTTTTTATATATTTGTCCTTCAATATGTCTGCGAATACTGAACAATCCCACAGAAATGAAGGAAAGCATTGCTACAATCATAATGTAGTTCTACAGAAGGATACAGAAGATACTATGGAGCAAAGATGTGACGACAAAATTTTATAGAGGATGGTGACGAAATGAAACATATATTTAACATCAGGAATAGACAACTGAAGTTTATGGGACGCGTAATTATGAAGGAGGGATTGGCTAATCTGATAAAAAAACGGACAGAGTGAAATGAGACAGGGGAACGCATCAAGCGACATTCTTGTGCTTAATCAAGTAGATTACAGAGCAGGGTTTGAAAAAATAACAAGAGACAGGATGTTAAGAGCTACAAGGCATAGTTGGACGTGGAGAGCCATGATCTCATGTTTCCTGACAGCACGCAGAAAAAATATGAAAGCGCTAATTTCTCAACAAAACAAATTAAGTTTCCAGTGTTTCTACTGTTCAGATAAGATATACGTTGTGGTGCAGTGGATATCGACTCGGAAAGACAAATCAAGGAGCCGAGTTAGAGTTCCAGTTGAATTCCTTGCATTTACTTGCGCACAAATACACTTGGGAATGGATTTATTCCGTCTCTTCCCTCTAGTTATGGGTTAAATAATTGTACAGATTGGGTTCTATAGCCTTGGTCGGCAACCAGTCTACCGCAAGAAGCAATGGCAACCTATTGCGGGATAATTTTCTGCCAAGTTTTCATGTCTCTTTCGAGACGTGTATCACGTATGGCACTTGACTGACTGACTATTCAGATTAGAATTTTTCTATAATTACTATACATATCGGTTGTGCGAGAAGAGTAGCAAATATTACAGTGGAAAGAGAAATCATCTTGAAAATGTCGAATTCCTCTTGTTTTATTCGTCTCATACACTTCATCTCTCATGATTTTCAGATTAACAAACCCTTTTTAATGGCTCTCGAGCCATGCATTGCGATATTTTTTCTATGCTAAAGATTGGGAGTATATTAGATATTGGAAAGTTAATATTATTTTCTGATGTGCGTTTTGGTGTAGTGGATATAGGCTCGGAACGAGGAATCGGGGAGCTGAGTTCGAATTCCAATTGAATTCCCTGCATTCACTTACGCGCAAATACCCTTTGGAAGAGTATTCATTTATCACTTCCCTCTAGTTATGGGTTAAATAACTGGACAGATTGGGTTCTATAGCCCTGGATGGCAAACAGTCTACCGCAGAAAGCAATGGCAATCTACTGCGGGATAATCTTCTGCCCAGTCAGGTCTCTTTCGAGACATGATCGGCCAAGCCTGTATCACGTATGGCACTTAACTGACTGACTGAATGTTATTTTCAGCTTCATTATTGCGGAGACAGTCTGTTTGGTTTCAAAATGCATTAGTTTTCATCTTTGCTTATATAACCAGAATTGTTTTGAAATTACAAAATAGAAATGAAATAAAAAGAATTATGTCGAAATTAAATTGACTAATGAAAGCAGAATATTCCCGAGTTGAATATGAATGTAAGAAAAGGAAATTATATATAATTTACAATAACTACCTGCAAGAGATGTTCAAGTACGATTTCATAAATCGAGAATCATTTTAAAATAAAATAAAAACCTCGCGGTACAACAAAGTATTCAGATTTGCATAACCACAACTATGTAGTATTATCTTCAAGCCCTAAAATATTGCTCGGGTCGTTTTTCCATCGTTTTTATTCTCCGTATCTTATTTGATGTTTGATTGATTTTTTTTTCTCTGTCTCTCCTTTCCTATATCGTAAAATTCTTAACTTTTCCAACCCCAAAATAACTCACAAAAAAAAATTAGGAATGAAACGACAGGATAAAGAAAAAATAAGAATAATCAAGGGAGATTACTCTTCCTTTTATATTTCCTTTATAGACTCAGAGTTCAATTTCAAGTGTACAATATTGTTTCCATTGTATCTTTATTTCCTTTCTGGTTTCTATTGTTTGCTGTTGCTGTCGGTTGGGTTGTTATTGTAGCTCTTCCTTTGGATTTGACAATCTGACAGTGCGGCTGTTTGATGTGCTGGTCTGGGGAAGGAAATCTTGACACGTGATCTGACACAAATCCGTCAATTTTGAAAGACAATTCAATCGGCTAGCTCCAGTGCCCTGAGAACCGTGGGAGTTCCGGAAACAAAAACATAAATCATTCCAGAGCAGAAAGTAATGATAAAGCTTAAGAGAAAGTCGAAAATTAAAATAAAAATAGCAAAAAGACGATGAGGATTTACCTAATATAAATGGAAAGGATGTAATAGAATGGAGGAGAGCAAAAAGACAGGGTATTAGAGGGTTAGGAGAAAAAGTAAAGAAAAACGAAAAAGAAACATGACAAAAATGGCAAAGACGAAAACGGGATACTAAAGAAATAGAAAGAATTGAAACCCCAAAAAATATTTAGTTATAAATGAACAGATGAATAAAAATTCAAATGAAAAGGAAAGAAAGCAGGAGGTTAGCAAAATAAGAAGAAAATTCTCTAGAATGGAAATAAATTGAAAAATATCAAAAAAAGTATACAAAAAAGAAGTGAAAAATTAATCCATGCTATATTAGATAGAAAGAATTTAATATAAGTACAAAGGTTAAAAAAAAATGTACAAAAAATAGCAAGACAAGAAGAAAAAAAATACAAAGATCTAGAATCTAGAAAAATCAATAAATAACTATCCAGAAAATAAAGAATTAAACATAACGAAATCGAGGACGCTTCGATAATATTTCTATCATTCCACCACAAAGAAGTCAATAAATCCATAAGAGTTCAAAGGGTTACTATGAATTTGAGAATATAAAAAAAAACTATTAAGGAGATAGGACAATAAAAGAACAAGTATTAAGAAGACAGAAGATAACGATTGACAATCTATTTAAATTTTTAAAAACATCATAGTTGGCGGAGAAATAAGGAGCAGGAAGAGAATTCCACAAGAGAGAAATAAGATAGAAGAAACAACTAGCATAGAAGCTACGGTTACCACTGCGCATTTCAACAGAAAAATGAGTAAAGCTTGCTACTAATCTTATCAGTCTTATTATATGTGCTATAAGTGCTAGGGAGATCATGTCACGAACGAGACACACACTGCAAGAAAATCTCAAAATTTTCTTGCAGTGGGTAGCCTATCGAACCAAGGTTATTGAATCCAATGTCCTGTTATTTAACCCATAGCTGGGGATGGAAGAGATGGATTCATACCTTTCCCAAGTGTATTTGTGTAAGTGAATGCAACGAATTCAACTGGAATACGAACTTTGCTCTCCGACTTCACGTTCTGAGCCGACATTCATTGAACCACAACACACATCTAGAACAGTGCTTAAATTTATAAACTGAGAAATCAAATAAGAAATCTTATCAGAACACTTATGAATATTATTTATAGAAACTGCACAGCGAAACAACGTTACAGCAGTGAGAAAGAGACTGAAGCTGAGATCCCAGGTTAGGACTAATAACATTGCAGATTCCCTTTTGGATTTTATCACGAATTTCTAACTATATAGAAGGATCACCATACTCGATGTTTCTTACGAAATAATGAACTTATTTTCCTTTTCTTTTATCGATCATCTTTCAATTTGACTATATCAAGCAGAATAGAATTACTATTCAAGTAGTAATAAACAGTTGTGTCACTACCAACTGTAGAAGAGCATTATTATGTTTTTTGTACGTACATTGATCATGTTAAAATTGTCAGTTTAAGCGCCATACATGATACACGCTTGGGCGATCATGTTTTGAAACTGACTGGGCAAAAGATTATCTTGCAGTAGTTTGACATTGCTTTCTGTGGTAGACTAGTTGCCAGCTAAGACAATAGAACCTAATCTGTCCTATTATTTAACCCATAACTGGAGAGATGAGACGGATTAATACCTTTCTGAAGAGTATTTGTGCGTAAGTGAATGCAACGAATTAAACTCGAATTTGAACTCGGCACCCTGATTTGTCGTTCCGAGTCGATATCCACTTCACCGCAACGCACATCCTGTTAAAATTGTAGTTGTCCGAAAAGCAATATCTTATAAGTTGGTTGCTCAAAATAGCAGTGAGTGTGAAGAAGCTATTCGAGTGGAAATTATTTCTTACTAATGATCGGCTTGGAACGAGAAATCGGGGAACCGAGTTCGAATTTCAGTTGGGAAAGGTATTAATCCGTCTCTTCCTTACAGTTATGGGTTAAATAACAGGACAGATTGAGTTCTATAGTCTTGGCTGGCAACCAGTCTACCGCAGAAAACAATGGCAACCTACTGCGGGATAATCTTCTGCCCAGTCAGTCATGTCTCTTTCGAGACATGATCGCCCAAAGTGTGTTTCACGTATGGCATTTAACTGACTGAATGGTCTATGTAGAGGGTGCGGAGGATTCATCCCAGTGTATGTGATAAATTTAACTGTAAAGTTTGAAACGAATGGAACTGAAGAACGAAGCTCATCTGAATATTTTCCATAGAAATACCGTTAAGTCAGTGAGAGAAATGCAACGTACCGTCTGTGTGAGGTTCTAAGTTGAAATATAATGCATTACCCACAAAGGCGAGTAGACGATATTTAATATTCATTCAATTGTCATAATTTAAAAATATTGAAAATTACACATCTCAGAAATAAATACAAATTATGATAAGCGGCAGGAATCAACGAACATAATCCAGTTGACAAAACCCATCTGACAGTGAATATAAAAGGCTCCAGAAATACACCTCTTCAGGACGGTGGCGTATTAGATATAGTAGTTGGTTATACGTGTGTTAGCATCATCTATTCGACCATGAGTTCGATCCTTGGACTTGGTTTTGAGAGTATCAAATTCCAACATGAAAGAACAATAATTGATTTCACAGGATATTTCACAATAATCAATGAGATAATCCGTATCAATCAATCTATGGACACCTGATGATGATCAGAGGGTAGTTGGTCAAAACGTTGTGTGTATTATAACACCTATATCAACCAAGATGAGAATTATAGTTCAAAATAATTTCAAGATCAGTAAATTGTGTTAATATATTAAATTTTTTTAAAAATCATTTCACCCCAAGCAAGGCATTCCACGGCCACTATTGTGCATGGGGCTACATAGGGGAAGGTAAAGAGAAGGAGTGGTTAGACATAAAGAATGTCAGGAGGAAGGTGACAGATGAGTAAGGATACCGAGGATGAGGGTTGGGCAAGTGGGAAGAGTGTTTGATAGAATGGGAGCAGGTTAGTGTGTTAGGAGGTGTCTATTGACCTTACATTTAAACTCCTGGAGATTGTATCCGTCGGGGAAGCAATCGTGTGGAAGGGAATTCCACAGTCGGGAAGTGCGAGGAAAGAAACTGTTGGAGTAGAAGTTGCGGTTGCATTTTATCGGTTTCACTGTAAAAGGTTGGGATCTAGTTGCTAATCTAGTATCTCGTGCAAATTCGTATTTAGGGATCACCAGTGATCTAAGTTCATTGGAGCAGAAGCCATGAAAGTATTTATAGAAGAGACACAGGGAAGCCACGTCGCGCCGGTGGGAGAGAGATTGCAGGCGGTCTGCCAAGTCGGTATCTATCACATTACAGACCCTCCTCTGAACCTTATCGAGAAGCCCGAGGAGAACAGCAGGGGCACCCGACCAGATATGGCAGCAGTATTCAATGCACGGGCGGATGGTAGAGTTATATATGTGCAGGATAGATTTAGACGGAAAAAACTTCCGGGCCCTACACAGAGAACCGACTTTCATAGCAGCGGATTTAGCAATGGATTCGATATAGTCATACCATTTGAGGTCCGCTGAAAGTGTGAGACCAAGGAGGCGTAGTGTTTTAATCTCTGGGAGGGAAGCCTGGTCCATGCTAATGGGAGGTAGGTGAGATTGTCGATGATGGTTAATTGAGAGTAGCTTCGTTTTAGAAGCATTAAAATTTACTAGCCATTTCTTACCCCAGTCCACCATGGATTGGAGGTCTTTTTCAATCTCGGCTGCGAGGTTAGTTTTGACGCCTACACCAGATTTTTGTAGGAGGTGAGAGCAAACTGTGGTGTCATCGGCGTACAAACCTACCTGGGCTCTTATGGAATCAGGGAGATCATTAATGTATATCAGGAAGAGTGTAGGACCTAAGATGGAGCCTTGGAGGACAACTGCGTTTGTATGGTAGTTCTGGGAGGCATGTCCGTTTAATACCGCCTTTATTGTGCGGTTAGAGAGGAATACTGGATTAGTTCAAACAAATGTCCAGTTATACAATTGCTCCGCAGTTTACATAGAAGGCCAGCATGCCAAACTCTATCGAACGCCTTAGATATATCCAATGCAACGGTTCGGGCTTCGCCATTCCTGTCGAGTGCCTGGTATATGTACTCGGTGATGGTCGTTAGCATATCAGCAGTAGACCTGGTGAAGCGGAAACCATATTGCTTGTCCGAGAGGAGCCTGTGTGCTCTGAGATGCTGAACCACCTCGGCGTTGATAATGACTTCGAACACTTTGCCAAAGATCAGAAGAAGGCTGATAGGGCGGTAATTTGCAGGGTCCGAGGGTTCTCCAGTGTGTTTTTTATTAATTAATTGTGCTGAGTTTAACAGTTATACACGAATAAAAGCTGCGTAATACAAGGATATGTCTTCTCACCGGATTATTCAAAATATACAACGAAACAGTTCTGAAAATCTAGATGTTCTGTCAGGATTCATCATTAGCGGCCACAAGCGTAACAATATAGGATATGCAAATGACACAGTGCTGATAGGAGACACGGAAAATAAACTAACTCATGCAGAATGTAGCGTAGTAAATGGAGAAAAAAGAATTAATAAACTACAAGAAAACTGAATGCATCGTCAGTAAAAAAAGGAGCCAAAATTTCCAATGACAGGTCAGGAATACTAAAATCAAACAGGTACAGAAATTTAAATTTCAATTACATTGAAATGTTCTTACTGTGAACGGAATGTGTGACATGGAGACCCGAATGCTTATTGTAATGGTTAAGAACCTACTTTAAAATCTAAGCAGAGTATTGAGAGACATGAAATTTTCGTTGAAAGAAAGAAAAGTGTACAGAAATGTTACTTGAAATCTGTCCTCCTATATGGCAGGGAATGCTGGACAATCTCATTAAAGATGAGTGAAAAACTTGATGCAACAAAAATGTTCTCCAGAAGTAAGATGATGGTAACATGGACAGAACATGTAGGCCACGGCGTGGGTTTGAAAATAATGAAGATAAAACAAAACTTATACATAAAAACAAGAAGAGACATTTCAAGTTTCTAAGGAGGAAAAAGGACTTGGAAAATCTGATTCTCAGAGAACAGATAGAGAGAAAAAGTAACAGACGAAAGCAGCGCGTTACATACTTGATGAACCTAAGCAAATGTATAACAATGTAGTGTTTGGGAAAAATAACAAGGCAGAGTATATTAAGAGACACAGGGAACAGGAACATGTGGAAGGCCATGATCACCTGCATACTGAGAAAACACGGTACATAAATGTAGAAGAAGAAATAAAAAGAAGAGAAGAGGAAATTAAATAGTTATGTCGACAAAAATCATTGATGGCGGTTGAATCTTGAATCGAGGAATTTCAGACTCACTCTAAGAAAATCATCTGCGAGTATGTTCCCAAAGTAGCAATTCTTTGGAAAATGTTATCTGTGTGAAATATTCTCACATTTGGAATACAGAAGAAATGAGTGTGAATCGGTTCTAGGAAATTAACATTCATAAATATCATCTCAGTAGGATTTAGTGTTTAAGCGAAAATCAAACACTCGTAGAAAGAGAGAGAATATATATATATATATATATATATATATATATATATATATATATATATATATATATATATATTGAGAAGATCAAATACTCGTAGAAGGGGCGAGAATATATGTATATATATTGTTTGTTTAATTAGTTTCTGCTCATAATAAGATTAGACCAGTGCACATTTGTATTAAAATTCTTCAACTTTTGTAGAACTTTTGAATATTTTCCATTTGTAAACGAATTATTACGCAATATATACCATTTGCAAACGAGTTATTACGTGTAATAACTCGTTTACAAAAAAGAATATATATATATATATATATATATGTATATATATTCTCTCCTACGAGTATTTGAACTCAATATATATAAAATATATATTTATATATATATATATATATATATATATATATATATAAGAGAAAAGTGATAAGAAGAAAAAGAATGAGAATGGTGAAGATAAGGAAAAATCGAGAAAGATAAAGAGAAAGATTATTAGGATAAGAGATAAAATGAGAGAGATGAAGAATAAAGACGAAAAGGAAATAAAAGACAGTGGTAAAAGAGGGAGATAGAAAGAAATAATATAGTGTGAGAGAAACGGCGAAACACCAAGAGAATATAAAATGAGAGGAGATAGTAAAAACAAAAAAGAAAACAGCAAAAAAAAAAAAAAGAAAAAGAGAAGAGAATAAACAGATGTAAAAGGAAAGAGAAAGAAAGATATAATGACAAAAGATAAAGAAAAAGGGAAAAGTGAGATAAGTGAAGGAAATTGATAGAAAGAAACACTGGGCGAAATTGAATGAGAGAGAAATAAAAGAATCTAAACTTATTTATAAATGGAACTTTGTGTGTGTGTGTGTGTGTGTGTGTGTCCGTTACATATAGTCTCCGAAAAGGCTGAACCGATTTTCTTGAAAATTTACACAGTTGTACTATAAGCGTCTGCGAGTGTTCTTAGCTCGGATTTGTGTCGAGGTACCCCCGATAAATATAAAAAATCCACAATCGAAAAAATCGGGTTATAGAAGGAATGGGCCGATTTTAATCAAATTTGATACACTCATAGACAAAGACATCATAAACGACATTCAGAAATTTCAAGGTTGGAATTCTTACAATCGTGCAGAAAATATATATATATATATATATATATATATATATATATATATATATATATATATATATATATATATAAGGCAAGATGTTGGTGTGTGTGTCTGTTGATCTGCCTGTATGTTTCTATATTTTTTCAGCCCTTTTATTTCAGTTTTTACTTCGGGTTTTGCTCTAAGTAGGTATAATTGTAGTTCTTAGTCTCAGCCATGATACCATTTACTCAGAGGACTTATTTAGCCTTCAAAATTCAGTTTACGGCGGAAAAAACTTATTTGATCTCGATACCAAGAAATCAAAATTTGACCTTACATCTATTCATTTTTCTTTCAGTCTACGGTTTCGCTTTAACTGGAAACAGCTATTGCTTTTTAGTCTTTCGTGCCAACGTCCAAAGAGTCTGAGCTCCAGGACCATGGATTAGTTTTAAAGCCTTCATTACACCCGAGCAACGCCGTGCTATGCTGCTAGTATTATTATATTGAGAGAGAAAAAGAGAAAAGTAAGAAGAGATAGAAATATAAATCTGAGATAAATTAGAAGACATGAATGACAACTTAAAGGAAGATGGCAAGAAAGATAAATCGAGAGAGAAAGAGGGAGAGAAATATAAGAGGAAGAGAGAGAAAAAAGAAAAGGCAGTATGGATATAATAGGAGAAAGAAAAATGGAGAGAGATAAGAAAAAAGAAAAGCATGGATATGATAAAAAGAGAGAAAAGAGGGACAGAAAGAAGAAAAGAAGAGCGAGAAGAGAAAGAGAAAGAGAAAGAGAGAAATATAAAGGAGAGAAACAGGAAGAAAGCGAAACGAAAACAAATGATAAATTAACAAAGTTTTATAGAAAAATGGGATAACTTCAAAGAAACGGAGAAATAAACTACAAAAAATCCCTGAGAGCGGATAAGGGAACTTAAAACTCTTAAGAAAAGCAGAAAGCTTAAATGGCAAACAAAATAAATAAGGGAAGGTCAGAAATTTATGAATAACGATGGATTAGAATTAATAAGAATAGTAAAAGGAAGATCAGGGGAAAAAATCAAGGAATAAATGGGAAAAGAAAACGAAATCAAACTGAAAAAATAAGACCGAGAATAAAAGAAAGTCCAACACAAGAGTGAATGAAACAAAAAATCTGATCAGGGGACGTAAGCGGGGAAATATTTGAAAAACAAAAGCAAGCGAAATAAAATATAAAAGAAGACAAAGGGAAAAGAAAGTGAATGAAAGAAAAATCTTACAGTGATTGACATATGAAAGAGAAATAAATGAAGGAAAAAGTTATGAAATACGGCAGAATTCCAAAAGATTTGGACTGACGGTTGAGTTTTCCAGTGTTCAGAGACAGAATTTTTTAACTAGACTTTGGGAGAGGTTGTGCTTGAAAACATAAAGCAAAAATTCGAAAATACAAACAAAAAATGCGTACAAAAATACAGTATTCCTAACTATAGAGTGTTTGAAATTATTTCCGAAAATACTAGTTGCGGTAGAAGTCAAAGTTCTAGCTCAAGTAAAAGCAATAATATCATCCACTAATTTTCTAGAGATTTACAAATTAACCACAATATCTTATATAATCACACACACACACACACACACACACACATATATATATATATATATATATATATATATATATATATTTTTAAACATTCAAATCATTTTTCAAGATTTTCAAACATTTCTATGTGTAATAAATATTGACTCTGTCAATAAATAAATTTAAATACATTGAGCCCTCTGGCTGAATCATTTTTAGTATTTAATATTAAAAAAAATATTTTGGGATTTAACTCCAAGATGTTTATTTCGGATTCATAACCTATAAATTCCCTACACGTTTTATGTACAAGTAATATATGAATATTTAATTTTTTTAAGACTCATGATTTAGGCCCTTTGATTTCGTCTACCTGCATTTCATTATTTTCATTTTATTTTATTTTAATTTAAAATTTAAATTTTAAATTATGGTTCACCTGTAACCGGAGAATATCTAAAATTTGAATCTAGTTATAAAAAAGAAGTAACTTAATTTCATAAGATTTAACTCCCATGAACACCAAGTGAACATAAATTCAAATCTATTAAACAGTCAGTTTGAAATATGTACCTGATGATTGTATAAAGCATGAACCTACGAATCGTTCCAAAGACGTAGGATAATGCATACATACATATATATATATATATATATATATATATATATATATATACCTCTTCATACATTAAGCACACTTTGATTAACGCATTAGTAATAATGCTATACATATGTACAACCTCCTCATATGTATAATTATTAATTTACGTCACTATATATACACACATATATATATATATATATATATATATATATATATATATATATATACACACACACAATTGTTTACTTGGACAGCAATCCCTATTTTACATAATGCATGTTATATAACGACTAACACGTTAATGCAATTATATATATATATATATATATATCATCCACATGAAAGCCTGTTTCGCTGTATCCCACCATAAAATTTTAAAGGTGTTGTATATAAGCAGTGTATAGAAATAGCAGTCACCGAAATAACTTAATTCATTCCTGAGACTAATATATATATATATATATATATATATATATATATATATATATATATATATATATATATATATATATATATATATATATATATGGGGAGAGAGATTATAGTTAGCAAAATTTATAGAATAAAAGTGCCCAGTATTGACACAGAAATGAACTCAGTACTGGATAAGAAATTTGTGAGTGTGTGTTTGCGTTCATACACCAACATCAGAAAGAGAAAGCTGAAGATTCTACGACATATAATGAGGAAGGGCTTGGAGAATCTGGTACTCACAGAGCGGATATATGGATAAAATGGCCAGGGAAAGACACGGAAAGAAATTAATACATTAACGTCAGGAAAAAACAGCGGAATATACAATCACTGGTCGAAATCGCTTCGATTTACTGCCCAAATGCAGTGATATTTCTAGGGTCTACCTCTGGTAATGGATAAACAAATAACCTTAATATTCCATTTAATACGTGTATATAACGGTGCGTATGCTTTAATCTGCTTCTCGATTAGGTTCTGTTTCTTATATTTTTTCATATATATTTCTTTACATATATATTCGTATATGATTAGCTGTTTATATTTAACTTATTACTAGCAGTATAGCCCGGCGTTGCTCGGGTGTAATGAAAGCTTTAAAACTAATCCATGGTCCTGAAGCTCAAACTCTTTAGACGTTGGCACGAAAGACTAAAAAGCAATAGTTGTTTCCAGTTAAAGCAAAACCGTAGACTGAAAGAAAAATGAATGGATGTAAGTCAAATTTTGATTTCCTGCTATCGATATCAAATAAGTTTTTCTCGTCGTAAACTGAATATTGAAGGCTAAATAAGTCCTCTGATTAAATATTTCATGGCTGAGACTAAGAACTACAATTATACCTACTTAGAGCCTAACACGAAGCAAAAACTAAAAAAATGGGCTGAAAAATATACAGACATAGAGGCAGATCAACAGACACACACACAAACATCTTGCCTTTTATATATATATATATATATATATATATATATATATATATATATATACTATCACTGTTGTAAGAACTGCAACCTTGAAACTTCTGAATATTGTTTCATATGTCTTTGTCTATCAGAGTATCAAATTTGATTAAAATCGGACCATTCCTGCTATAACCCGATTTTTTCGATTATCGATTTTCAATATTTATTCTGGGTACCTCGACACAAAACCTAGCTGAGAACACTCGCAGACGCTTATAGTACAACTGTGTAAATTTTCAAGAAAATCGGTTCAGCCGTTTCGGAGTCTATAGTCAACGGACACACAAACACAGACAGAGTTCCATTTATAAATAAGCTTAGATTTCGATTTAGATATACGCGGATATTTTTGTGGAAATTCGAATGGGAATAAACACTAATTCAACTTTTCATACATGCACAAAAGCCAAAGTCTTTTCTCGTAATGGATTTATTCATAAAAGTTTCAAATTCACCGAACTCGATTGATAGACGGACTGACCAAATTGATAGCACCTGACAAGGTGTCTTTTATTCTGTGATCGCGCATGTCTACAATACGCGGATTTCGCGTAAGTATACAGTGACAAGGCGGGAAATGTTATAGCAATGAAAGGAAACATGTAATAAGGTGACGATATTTGAGACATCCAAAAGTGCAATGGATCATTTTATATGTGCCTTTTACAAATCCTGAACAAACACAGGAATTATTCAATAGATGATCACATATCCATTGTATCAGTTGATAAGACGCGAGTGTTAAAATCTGTCCCGATTGTCTAAAACCATCCAAAATCTTTGAAACAATTAGAGAGTTTACTTATAATATTGGGTTATAGAAAACGCAGATGTTACGGGGCTGAGAGCATACACGGAAAGGAAACTACAACACCCCCTACAGAATGTAGCTAGAGAAAGTGGAAAAAAAGGACGAGATATAAACTGCAAGAAAACTGAATGCATCATTATCAGTAAAAAGAGGAGCCCAAAATGCCAACTACAGTTTGTGGAGAGTACAATCAAGTAATACAGAAATTTAAAGCACTGAAAAGCGTTCTAACAGGGGACGAAAAGTCACTGAGATCCAAAGGCATATTGCTTATGCCCAAGGATGCATTCCAAATGCTGAGCAGAGTATTGTGAGACAGGAAAATGTTAAACAAAGAAGTGAGTACTGGATTGCTTTGTGATGTCCGTTCTTCAATATGGCTCCGAATACCGGACAATCTCATCAAAGATGAAGTAAATACGTGAAGCAACCGTCGTTCCACAGAAAAATGCTGAGGATATTAGCAAAGACTATGTTTTGGAGAGGATGGAAACGAAAAAGAACTGATAAATAACACCAGGAAAAGATAGCTGAAATGTTCGGGATAAGCAATAAGTAAGGAAGGCTTCGAGAATCTGATAGTCGCAGGACAGACAGAAGGAATTAGAGACACGGGAAAGCAACGTTTGATGGACTTGATGGTATTGAGCAAGTGGATGGCAGAGCAGGATTTGGGATACATAACAAGAGAAAGTGTGTTAAGAGGTTCAAGGAAGAATGGGATGTGAAAGGTGTCCATCATATACGCCTTGAAAGGACACGGCACATAGAAGAAAAAAGTATATTTTGTTATTGTTTATGAATTGAATAAATCTATGTTGACTGATAAAAGAACTAATAGCTAACAGAATGAGATAATTTATTACACATATATTGAATCCAAGAACAACCTTAGCTTGGAATTAAGCATTGGAAATATTGTTATGAAGATTAATAATATTATGGCATATTTTGTTTACTAAGATAATGGGTTAGCAATGGAAGACATTTTTTTCATCTGCATTTCCCCCATTATAGTCATTATCATATCCATGATAAAATAGCATTATATTTCTCAGTCGGACGAAATAGTTGAAAGAAAAGGAATGACGATCATACGATTCTCAGAGAACTTTTTATACAAAATTATACACAAAATTATATATAAATATTTGTTTTAATAATCGTATTGCTCCAAGTAAGGAATTATACTGCCACTGTTGTGCAGGGGTTTACATAGGAGGAATGTTATGAGAAGGAGTGACAGGGGGTGTCAGGAAGTAGGTAGGAAAGGGATGAGAATATTGCAGGAATGAGATGAGAGCATGAGAGAAAGTGTGCAATTTAGTGAGATAGGAGATGACTTTACATTGAAATTATTGGAGATTGTAGATGTCGGAGAAGCAAGTAAATGGAAGGGAATTACACAGGTGGAAAGTGCGAGAAAAGCAGGTGATGGAGTAGGATTTGCGTTTACATCTTATTGATTTCACAGCAAAAGGGTGGGACCTAGTTACTAATCTTTTGGCGCGAGTAAATTCTTATATAGTGGGCAACAATGAGGTAAGTTCATCAGAGCAGAAGCCGTGAAAGTATTTGTAGAAGAGACACGGGGAAGCCACACTGTGCCAGTGAGTAGGTGACTGTATCCGAGCTGCCAAGTCCGGATCGATAACATTGCAGATTCTTTGTTGAATTTTGTCAAATACCCCTAGGTGGATAGCAGAAGCACCCGACCAGATATGACAGCATCCCATGAAGTGTAAATATAACACATATTTTTACAACACACAAAATGAAAATATTCGAATATGGGAAGAGAGTGTGACGTATAATAAAACTCAAAAAGAATTGGGCTTCCCGTAGATACTTCTGTGATTTCATATTCATACGGACAGAATTTCTCTGCTATGTCTCTATCGTGAATATATTTCTCAAACGGGTAAACGGCGATTTGACACCGGATATGGGATGTATTAATTGTCAAAATGAAGAATGCAAACTTGAGTTTCTTTCTATATCTGGGGAATTAATATATTTCCGAAATGAAACAGATACATGAGCCTTAAAATGCGCAAAATGATGTCTGACGAGAGGAAAGTAGTTTTAACTTATATTTTAGGCATGAAACAGAGTGTTGTCGCTGGTCGTTGATTTCATGTACCCTTATATATATATATATATATATATATATATATATATATATATATATATATAACTGTAATGAATGAAAATATCAATATGCAAGTAAGTGATTATTATTCATTACAATAATTTTTTATCTTTACAAAATTTTATTATATATTTCTCTACTTCTGTTCTTTTTTCGATTAAATCGCTGGTTCTTTCACCCAAACATTTTCGTTTCTTCCGTTTTTCTTTTATTCGTCGGATTATTTTTTCCCTCATCAATATTTCGTCATTTTATCAATTCTTTTTCAGTCTTTTTTTTTTCATTCTTTCTTTTACACATTGTGTAGATTTCCTTCCTTTTTTTATTTTTAGCCATTTGTCGATGTTATTTTTTTTCAATTTGCCAACTCAAACCAGAATCAATTCCAAGATTTTCAACATGGCTGCTACTTGTGTCAGTTTCATTGACTGCTAATCTATCATTTCCAGATCTTGCGCGTAAAAAATATGTGTCTGTATGTGTGACAGCGTCTTTATCTGAATCTGTGAGAAAATGTACAAATGCATATATATTTGTATATATATATATATATATATATATATATATATATATATATATATGTGTGTGTGTGTGTGTGTGTGTGTGTATATATATATATATATATATATATATGTGTGTGTGTGTGTGTGTGTGTGTGTGTGTGTGTGCACTGGTGTATATTTTTGCCAATAGTAATGGCAATTTTCCACAAACACACACACACTCACATTTGACCTACATATGAATTACATATCTACTTAAATTCTTATTTCCCATGCTGCAGAAATAATTACACACATTCGGGTATATATAAATAAAGAAACATCATTACATGAAAGATTCCTTACTTACTTTCCGGTCTCATGCTGTGCTGCTCAACACTGTCCTTTTGGCAAACCTGACCGTGCACTAATATCGATAAATATTTCTTTATACTCGTAGATTAGGCAAAGATTCTTATTAAAAGGATATCTTTATGTTACCCGTGCACTGATTGGGGATAATTTCGTGATTTTCTTCGCAAAACCGCTTTGAATTTAGTTTATTTTTATCTTCCCTTTAAAAACTGTGCCACGGAGATTTCTTCCTCAATTAATGCCAACCTCGAAACTTTTGGAAAAAACAACTGAAATCATGATATCCTTCCTTGTTCAATCGTGCCTGTTCAGCGACTATAGCCAAAATGAATCGCTTATTCCAGCCCATACTAATTAGGCGATTCGATCATAAAAAAAGTTAGTAATTATCGAATAAGTGTAGCCGTATCTGTTCACTGATAGAATGAAACACAGTTTAGCCTCTCACAAGTTTGGTTCTACAGGATACTGCCTTCTCTAGAAGTGTTTAATAACAGTAAAACTGATATCCTTCCACTCTTGAATTAGATTTAAGTACAGCTTCTGCTCCGATGAACTTAGCTCACTGGTACCCACTATATATGAATTTGCTCGAGCAGCAAGATTAGCAAATCGGTCCTAACCTTTTACTGTGAAACCAATAAATTGTAAACGCAAATTCTACTCCATCAGCTTCTTTTCTCGCATTTCCCGCCTGTGGAATTCCCTTCTGCATACTTGCTTTCCCGACAGCTATACACTCCAGGAATTTAAATGTAAAGTCAATTGACATTTCCTGTCTCACTAACTTACATCCTCACTCTCATGCTTTTTTCTCCATCCACCCCACTCTCATCAGAATTCTATTCCTTCTAATACTCTCTTCCTGACACCCCCTGTAACCTATGTAAGCCCCTGCACGACAGTGACAGTCAAATGCTTTGTTTGGTGTCACACGATTATATAAAAAAAAATGTCAACTACTTGGGTGTCAGCGCATGTGTATGTGTGGACATTGTGGTCAGTACCGAGGAGTGACAATAAGTTTCATTGTGCAATGCAGTCATATATATATATACCCGCAGACAGATCTGTTTCACTGTATCATACATATCAGTAAGTTTAGACATCCGATTGCTTTTAGCCATGATTAAAACCCGACCGAATTGACATCAGTTGGCTATTATACCTCTGAAGGAGGCAGACCTTAGCGTGTGAGATACCATGGAAACGTACGCCAATAGCTAAGAGTGTTCTAATTCATTACTGAATGAACGATGCGTAGATGCTAAAGTAGCTACTGTTTTTTCAAAGTCTACCATTCTTCCAGAGTGCTAAATCAGGGTGTCAGTGCGTAAATAGTCATCCGCAGACATCAGTCATCGCTAATCAGTACGGTTAGACATCCGATTGCTTTTAGCCAGGATTGAAACCCGACGGAATTGACATCAGTCGGTGATTCTACCTCTGACCTATGAATGAATATATATATATATATATATATATATATATATATGTGTGTGTGTGTGTGTGTGTGTGTGTGTGTGTGTGTGTGTGTATTTGTTATTATTAATAATATTACGTTAGAATATGTGCAAAATACAAAGATTTGGTAGTAGTTTTTAGTTTGCACATGTTCTAACGTATTAATTAGTAATAAATATTCATTGCTCTATTTTTATGTTGAGCACTATTTTAAATTAAGATTTAGAACGTTGCAATTATTTTCTTTTCCTTCTTCATTTGGATATAACTCATAGTAGAATCGTCCACATTCGGTCGAGTTTCAGTCCTGGTTAGAAGTAATTGGATGTCTTTTTTTAAGAATGAAATGATTGGAAAAGAGAAAGCCAGGAAACACATCCTAAACAGGGAACAAGGGATGAGCCTCTTAACCTGTTCAATAGACGTGGGTGGAATGTGAACCGGGCGATAGTTTAGTCTATCTACTCCAATTGAAGAAAAAAAAGAAAGAAAAGAGTGAGAAGATTGGAAAAGAGAAAGCCGGAAACCACATCCTAAACAGGGAACAAGGGATGAGAGCCTCTACACCTGTTCAATAGATGTGGGTAGAGTGTGAACCGGGCGATAGTTTAGTCTATCTACTCCAATTATCCGTACTGATGAGCTGTGATACAGCAAAACAGATCTGTCTGTGGATGATTATATTTGTTTATTTAGGCAAATGTTCTTTTAGACATGTCACATTAAATAAACAGCAAACATTGTTTCTGCTATTTTTAATAAAAATTACTCACCGATAATCTTTCCCGTAATATAATTGAAAATTGTAAGAAATGAGCCGTAACTTTGACAGATGATTTTATTATTCATTTCTCAATATCTCCAAGTATTTTAATTTCCCTTTCGAGATCTTCGAGATAACTGTCACTTATAATACGCAAAATATTATTATTGAGTATGAACGGAATTTCTTAAAATTTTAATCTGACATATTAATACACACACACACACACACACACACACACACACACACACACACACATATATATATATATATACACACTACCTGGCACAAATATTAGGCCACCCCAGATTTTTTAACGAAATTATGTATTTCATACTATATTTAGTATCTATTTTCAAGTGTATGATTCTAAATGAAAATAGAATTATTCTTTTTTTAATACTGCATGAAAAGATGTGCATCAAATGAATTCTTCTGGTGTCCAGTTTTTGTGCTCTCTTCCCCATGCTAGTCTCTTCTTATTGGCTGGCCGAAACAAAGCCTACCTGGTTGTCTTTTAAAATTTTACAGAGTAATGATAACCCAAAAAAACATTATATTTTCATTTAAAATTATAGACTTTGCAAGAAATACTAAAAATAATGTGAAATATACCATTTTTTAAAAACTAAAATGGTGACTATAGTATATATATATATATATATATATATATATATATATATATATATATATTTGTGTGTGTAAGTATTCACAGAAATAATACGTCTATCTACCCCCCCTCTCTCACTCTGTTTATATGTATACATGAGAAATAAAATGCATACATTTCTTTGTTCAAATTTTTGTGTGTACTTGTGTATTCACAGAACAATACTTCTTATACCTATTATCTATCTATCATGCATACATACACACACACACACAAAAACACACACACACACACACACACCCACACACACACACACACACACACACACACACACATATATATATATATATATATATATATATATATATATATATATATATATATATATATATATATATATATATATATATTGAATGCATTTTTTGTTCTTTTTATCTTTTTGCTCTGTGTTGCTAGGCAATTACTTTCATTATATCAAAAATGCTTATTAATAGCCGGCGGTATTCTCAGGGCCGATTCAAATGAAGTTCATTTTTTTCCACCTCTGATTTCCTTGAAGAACAAAAAGAAAAAGAAATTTAATTTATTTACATATTCATATCTCAGAATATAAGCCAGATCTTAGTTTTCCGGTTGGGAAAGTTTTGAGTGAGCACGAAAGGAAATAAATCATTAATTGGCATAAAATGTTTTCCCCTCACAAAGAAGAAAAGTTTTCCATTGCGTTGGATTTTTTTAGAGAGGAGAATGTTTGAAAATTCTAAAATAACTTGTTTTTTACACTACGCAAAAAAACAAATGTAGTCTCTATACTGGACTCTTGCATCGTTTTCGACTTAAGAGACTCAAACAGCTCAACTCTTAGAACTGACAGCCAGACTACCCACACATAGCATTTGAATATAAGGGTGAAGGCTTGTGCAGAACCAGCCACATTTATACAAGAGCCGAATACAGAGAAATGGTGCACAATATGCCGAGTTCTTTAAACAACCCTCCGAATTTACAGTATTTACATTATTCGGGCTATTGTCGTCATCTTTGGTGCAATTTGTACGACGTTTCAATTGTTGTACACTCCGGCCTTCTTAAGGAGACATGGCCCAGTGTATATAGATGTTGGTTAGTGCCTGACGTGACTCGTAGTGTTCAATACCAGGCTACAAGTGGTGAACAAGTAACATGCAGTGTTAGAGGGAAGTAACTCATGACTTCCAATCGAGGCTTTACGCAAGGAATGGAGTTCATATACCCCAGTGATCGTAATAAACGGCTCGGTTCGAAATTCCTAGCACCCGAAGAAGGCCGGAGCGTACAACAGCCGAAACGTCGGACAAATGTCAACAGTGATGAGGAAAATAGTCCGAATAATGTAAATAATGTAAATACCATATCATCTTAAAAATATGGACAAACCCTCCGCTTGTTTTTGGTACAATTCCGTCCTTCAAGACAGATTGTCCCACAAGGCTATAGGGCATCGTTTGTTCTGCTATTTGTACATAACAGGGGGTGATTGATGAGATAGATTCTTACCTTTCCCGAAATGTTTTTTCTATATATATATATATACAAAAATGTACGTATATGTATGTCTATGTGTGTGCAAACAAAGGTTCAGTTGGTCTGTTTAACTGATTCGACTGAAGAGTTTCGCCGAAAAAAGCTCATCCGGATATCCTGTTCTATAAATATATTGAAATTAATATCCGATCAAATATTTATACTCAAATAATAATGGGATTTTCTTCTTCTTTTGTGTATCATGTCCTTTCAAGACGTACACGATGATAACTTTCCACATCTCCCTATCCCTGGTGTCTCTTTCCACGCTTTCTCCTGAAATCTTAGTTCCGCCATCCAACTGTTCAGGCACTTTAAAAGTGTTATCCGCTGCTTTACCCTGTCTCTTTTCCCCTCTATCTGACCTGTTAGTATCATGCCCTCCATCTTCATTGCATGTCCCAGGAACTTTAGCTGCCTCTTCCTCATGCTCAGTATTTATTTCATTTTCGTTTCTATCTTTTCCAAAACCTCATCATTGCTCACATGCTCGGTCCATGATATCCGCAGCATCCTTCTGTAGAACCACATTTCAGCTGTTTCAATTATGTCCTTCATCTTCGAAGATATTGTCCAACATTCACTGCCATATTGAAGAACCGACATCACCTAGCAATCTAGTACTCTCCTCTTTGTTTCTATTTTATTCTATATCCTGAAAACTATAATATGGGATGAGATAATAATTTCAAAATTCAACCATGAATAAAGCAAACGTATCCACTCTACACATCTCGGGTAAGGTCACATACTTAAGACGTTGGCCATATTTTAAACTACACAACTAACGACGCCAGAATAAAACGATAAATCTAAAAACAATAAGTAAATAAAATATAATAATAAAAAAATATAAATTAATAAATAATTTAAAAAAATAAATAGATGAAAAAAGATGAACAAACAACAAATGTAAACAGGAAAACAAGTAAATATAATAATCAATTAAACATTACTAAATTAATTGATAACAGATAATGGTTCTAAATCTATCGTTAGGAAGGTTGGATCGCTGTGTCGGGCGAGGAATTTTTTTATCGTTTGAATCTGTCTTACGCATCTAAACTTATTTATAAATGGAACTTTGTCTGTGTGTATATGTGTCTGTGTGTGTGTGTATCCGTTAGCTATAGACTCCGAAACGGCTGAACCGATTTTCTTGATATTTACACAGTTGTACTATAACCGTCTACGAGTGTTCTTAGCTACGTTTTGTGTCGAGGTACACCCGATAAATATCGAAAATCAATAAAATTGGGTTATAGAAAGGGTGGTCCGATTTTAATCCAATTTGATACACTCATAGACAAAAACATAAGAAATGATATTCAGAAGTTTCAAGGTTGCAGTTTTTACAATAGTGCAGAAAATCGATAATATATATATATATATATATATATATATATATATATATATATATATATAAAAGGCAAGATGTTTGTGTATGTGTCTGTTTATCTGCCTGTATGTCTGTATTTTTTTCAGCCCTTTTATTTTTGTTTTTGCTTTGCATTTGGCTCTAAATAGGTAAAATTGTAGTTCTTAGTCTCAGCCATGATACCATTTACTCAGAGGACTTATTTAGCCTTTAATATTCAGTTTACAACGAAAAACTTATTTGATATCCATACCAGGAAATCAAAATTTGACTTCCATCAATTCATTTTTCTTTCAGTCTACGTCTTCGCTTTAACTGGAAACAGCTATTGCATTTTAGTCTTTCGTGCCAACGTCCAAAGAGTCTGAGGTCTAAGACCATGGATTCGTTTTAAAGCTTTCATTACACCCGAGCAACGCCGGGCTATACTGCTAGTACATAAATAAACCAACCGCCCGTGGATTGAATAATGCTGTAATGTTTGTTCGGGCTCCCCTTCCAGCCATCTCGATGTTCTCGACAAAATCCAAAGAAACATCCATAATCTAATCGAACCCGACCTGGCAGCTCGACTCCAGTCACTTCCCACCGATGAGATGTGACTTTCCTCTGTCTCTTTTACATAGCTATTCGAACAACTATACTGGCAACTAGGTATAATCTTTTAACTGTCAAAATAGTTAAATGTACCCTTCTCTTCTCTTCTACCATAAGAGCTTCTTTTATCGCATTTCTCTTCTGTGGAAATCCCTTCCGCATACTTGCTTTCTCCAAAGATTGAAATGCAACATCAATCGCCATCTTTTATCTCCTTGACTTCCATCATGTCTTATCTTTTATCTGACCTCATTGAATCTTGCTCCTCACGCTTGACTCTCACTTAACACTCTTCACACCAGTATTCTCATCCTTCTCTTATTCACATTATATTGACATAACCTTTTACTCTCATGTAGCCCCTGCGCACCAGTAGTATTTCTGCTTTGCTTGGTGTGAAGTGATTAATAAAATTAAAAACCATACTATTGGTAGTTACAGATAACCACATTTTAATACATTTTTTTAATTCAATTGGCTCAAGAATAATTTGAAACAGCCGATACCACAAACCGAATAAGCGTTAATATAACACAATGGATCTTCTAGGCATAATGCCCCATTGACCAGCATATATAAATAATTATACAAAAGCAGAAGACAAATTACCCTGAGGATTGTTTTAAGCATGAAACAGACTGTCGCTGCTGGGTGTTTACTTTAGTGTCCACCTTTATATTCACACAAGTACCATCCATGATTCTGAGCACATTTACCAATAAATATAACATACCTCAGTATGATAATTTTATCACAGATAGAAAAGGAATTTTTTAGGGGGGATTTTTTGAAGACCAATTGTTGAACAATTTGGGTTTGACGAGCCGAGATAATAACATCAAAACGCGGCGAAATATGTATTACCAATTGTAATAATCTAAAATCTTTTAAAACATTATATATATATATATATATATATATATATATATATATATATAAAACAGGGTGTATAAAAATACTTTTACAAACACTGAGAGCGCGTCTTTCAAGCCTAAGCATGTACAAAATGCTATATAACACAACTTTTTTAGTTATTAAGTTAAAAGTGTACGGCAAGTGTACTCTAATTGCTTCTTTTCTTGCACTTCCCGCCTGTAAAATACCCTTCCATTTACTTGCTTCCCGGACAGCTACAATCTCCAAGAATTTCAATGTAATATCAATAGTCATCTCCCATCTCAATGATTTGCCTCCTCTCTCTCATGCTCCTTTCTTCGTCCACTCCGCTCTTATCACACAACTATTCTCATCCTTCTCTCATCCATTTCCGGACACTCCCTATAACCTGTCCCTCTTTCTCACAACTTTTCCTCTTATGTAACCCCCTGCACACCAGTGGCAGTAATCTGCCTTGCTTAGAAAGATATGATTATATATTAAAAAAAATTGTTATATGTACAATCCAAGATTTAATTCAAAAATAGTTTTACAAAATTAGGGTCAGTTTCTTGAGCCCAAAACAGCTAAAATGGCCATATCCCAAACGATGTCGCTGTACGCAAACACAGCAACTAAGAATAAATGTTCAAAATGTAATCCGGATGCTTCTACACACGCATAAACCTTTCGAATCATTAACTAGAAGACATTTCCAAATACTCCCACATGGTGTTAAATGGTTTCGCACGTTTCCGTGTGATGTGGAGGAAGCCTCCTTGCATTAGAAATGACTGCCTCATGCATCAATTGTTCAAATAAAAACATCCAACGTATTGAGTAGTTTTCTCTTTGGTGTTCGGAACCCGACTCTATAGTTTGTAAAAGTATTTTCATACACGCTGTGTGTGTGTGTGTGTGTGTGTTAATAGCCTAATGGAAGATAAACAGCGAATCTATGTAGTTTCAATTTCGAGGAGAATATTCCACAGGAAACTACATGATTTCTTTGAATCAGTCTGATATATATACAAATAAAATGAATTGTTGCTATCGCCCGGTTCACACTCCATCCACGTCTATTGAACAGGTTAAGAGGCTCGTCCATTTTTCCCTGCTTAGGATGTGGTTTCTGGCTTTCTCTTTTTCCAATCTTCTCACTTTGTTTTTTTTCAATTGGAGTAGATAGATCTACCTATCGCCCGGTTTACACTCCACCGATGTCTATTGAACAGGTGAAGAGGCTCATCCCTTGTTCCCTGTTTAAGATGTGGTTTCCGGCTTTCTCTTTTCCAATCTTCTCACTTTGTTTTTTGTTTTGTTTTTTGTTTTTTTGAATTGGAGTAGATCGATCTATCTATCGCCCGGTTCACACTCCACCCACGTCTATTGAACAGGTTAAGAGGCTCATCCCTTGTTCCCTGTTTAGGATGTGGTTTCCGGCTTTCTCGTTTCCAATCTTTCAACTATTACGTAGCCCTCTGCACATCAGTGGCGTTACCGCCTTGCTCGGGGTGATACGATTAAAAAAAAAATATATTTGTTTTGATATTTACCCAAAAAAATTAAAACCGTGGACCAATTAAAAATGGTTACTGAATTGGCTGAAAAGTTTAGTCCTTTCAAAAATGGACTCAATAAACGCTTTTATCATTTTACCTGTCACATTCCACTTCATATCTATCTATCTATCTATCTATCTATCTATCTATCTATCTATCTTCTGCATCCCTATACCGTTACTAATTAATTATCTACCTGCAACCTCTGAATATTCATTGTACTCGAAAATAACCGATGCAACATAAACCGACACTTCTATAAATATTATTTTCGCTTTTAGCTCTGCCTAAGTGCTTCACTTTCACGATATCACAGGTGACACGCTCTGCATCCATTGCTTCACGACAACGATCTCTAAAGTTGTCTTCCCGCCATTATCCGAATGCTTCACTGCGTCTATTTCTTTAAGTCAAATTGGCTGATTTTTCCCCCAGCAGAAATATTTTATTGTATTAATAAACAACACAACGCATGTTATCTATATTGGATACTTTTAATATTTTTAATGTCCCAAAGCAAGAAAATTTTGTTGAATATTTGTCAGTAAATGAGAAGTAGTAATAAACGTGGTAAACTTATCAGGATCAGTCTTCTGCCGACCAATGGGTTTGCTATCAAGCTAAGGATTTTCATTGAATACTTTCGGAAAAGGAAGCTTATTTTCAATAAAAAAATCTCGCGTTGTTCACATTCATTGGCCAATGAAAAGGGATAGACATACACTGACTCTCTTCCAATCCCCATTTTTGGCCAGATATATGATCGTCAACTGACACTGTACAATATGTCATGTTTCAGAAATACGGGTTATTTCAATAATTAGTGTGGCAGTTTGTTAGAGATTTTTTTTAAATCCTAAACTTTAAAATATATTCGTTTATTTTACTTGCAATAAAAGGAAGGAAGATTATACGACATCTTGTTAAAAAAGCACATCAACTTTACATGGAGATTAGGATAATTTTCATCTGTTCTATGAGGTATATATGCTGTTTTATGTGGCACCAAATGTGAAACTTTGATGATTATATTATCTAAATTATACCAATAATAGTAAAACATGTAAAGAAAAACGGTTGCACGTTCATTTTATTGAATACTTTTATATTATAAAAAATATTATGGTATTTTATCTATAATTTATGAGGAAAAGAAAATAGTGGGATATGTATTTTATCAAAAATTATAATTTGAGGGGGTATATATATGAACAGATAGATAGATAGATAGATAGATAGATAGATAGATAGATAGATAGATAGATAAAATGCAGCCGTAACTTCTACTCCAACAGTTTCTTTCCTCGCACTTCCCGACTGTGGAATTCTCTTCCAAACGATTGCTTCCCCGACGGCTACAATCTCCAGAAGTTTAAATGTAAGGTCAATAGACACCTCCTAACACACTAACCTGCTCCCATTCTATCAAGCACTCTTCCCATCTGCCCGACACTCATCCTCGCTATCCTTACTCATCTATCACCTTTCTCCTGACATTCCCTATGTCTATCCACTCCTTCTCTTTACCTTCCCCTATGTAGCCCCATGCGCAATAGTGGCAGTGGAATGCCTTGCTTGGGGTGAGATGATTAAAAAAAAAAAAAAAAAAAAAAGATAGATAGATAAACATATCAGATTATCACAGTTTCGTTCAGAAGTTAAAGCATCGTTATTTTCATATTAAAACTGAGAACTGACGACTGATATTTTCTGTTGCCTTCTTGTGAAATCACGACAGACCCATAAAAAAGTTTTAATTATAATAAACAAATGAATACAACTAACCTGAAAGATTTACGAACAAAATAAAATAGGTTTCTCTCTAGCTAGACAGGTAGGAATTGACTTCTAGTTAACGAGATAGGGAGTGACATAAAGTGTAGGGAGCTGGTTAATGTTTCTTTGGTTTGGCCTTGTGTCTTACTTAACCAAACTCCCTACAGGTTACAAGTATAGATGCAGAATTATCATCAGAATGTTGGTTTTCGGCAGGTTGGAATGCTTGTATTACTGTAGAAGCCTGGAATAATAAAATATACATTTTCATGTTAAAAAAGACATTTATTAAATGGAGGAATAACATAAGTCAGAAGTTAATGTTCAATTAGAAACATTATTAAGAGGTTAAGAGTAGAGTTCATACAAATTGTTTTAGTAGTAATTGTTGAAAGAGATAAGGAGAAAGAGAAAGAGGACAATGTCCGGGTTGCTTGAAGTTGAAAGTTACATTTTAGTGTTGTCTTTCTCGCTACTTACATCTGATTGACCATCTTGACCGGCAAGAGACCATCCTTAAATATTCAATCCAGTTACGTGGGGTGGCTCAAAGAAGACCTTTTTTTTCTTTAGCTGTGGAAAAACCGTTTCTCTGGCGTATTTTGAATTTTGTGATTTGATGACCAATCAGGATCCAGGGTTCCGCTATGAACAAACTTATTTAAAGGAGATAGATAGATAGATAGATAGATAGATAGATAGATAGATAGATAGATAGATAGATAGATATTAAACACATGGATAGACAGATAGAAAATGCGCTCACTTACACACACGCACACACACACAGATAGATAGATAGATAGATAGATAGATAGATAGATAGATAGATAGATAGATAGATAGGTGGGTGGAGGGAGAGAGAGAGAAAGAAATTTTATATTTCAGCGGAAATCTTTTTTCTACATTTTTTATATAATAGGATATATTTAAGTCGCATTATTTTTCTTTTAGATTTTGTGTTTCTTTTTTAAATATCAAGTTTAAACTTCTTCCATTTCTTTTAAATATATTTTTATTCATATTTTTGAAGTGTTGAAAATGTTTTTCTTGTCATGTCTATTATTCTATATGCTCATCATTTCCATGAAGGAAATGGAATGTGTTCTTCTTCGAAAAGAAAAAAAAACTGGAAAAAAATAGAACGTTTAAATGAAAACCAAGATCAGCAAATATTTGCTAAGCACCAAATTTAAGTGATTCAATTTAGTGTGAATTTCTTGAGGTGATTCTATTTTTTCTGATATTTCCGTAAATGGTTAGTCATAGCACTCTTTTAACATATACCTATTGTGCAAAATGACAGCTATGATGAGAACCCATTTTATTTAGTTTCACGTATGGCAGAAATGTCCCTTGTAAATGAAAGAGATCAGGAAGCCTTTTTAGAATGCTATTAATCTTGCAAAACTCTAATATCGCCGGTTATATATTGGTAAAAGGAAGCTAAAAAATCAACATTTTCTGCTGTGATGTGTATAATTTGTCCATAACTTACAGGAAAGTATATTAAATTGCAGCCTCTCAGGAAAATAATGTATGGTATTCATTTAATTTAATCACAATTTTTATGGCTTCACAGGAATTATTCAAGTATACTTGATTAAAGTTATTTCAATGGGAAAATAAAATTTATATATTTCTACTTTTTAATTATATATAGTTAGCAAATTACGAAAACAGTCAAGTCAGATTAAAAAATCGTGTGCTCTTATATTAAGTTGATAGAAACGTTAATTATTAACCTGGGGATTATGCAGTCAAAAATATATCCATTGGGCCATTATTTTGTTGCTTGAATATATGGTAGAATTATCTTGGCAATAGAAAGTGAAAATTTATAAATTTGCAACATCAACTGATATATTTTTTTCAGTATTTGTGTATACCTCTGAGATGAGGTAGTATTCACATTATTTATAATGCTCTGATTGTTGTCCTTATCTTTATTGCCATGTTTACGACATTTCGGTCGTTATACGTTCCGGTATTCTTTAGGTGAACCGAATCCTTTATTTTGGTCACTTGGGCATAATATTCTCATTCCATAAGTAATGCCACTTCCAGATGCCTTGTAGTCATCTTCCTTTATCTAAAATATCTAATTTATTTTTGCCAGGTCACTGGAACTAACCAACGCCTATATCTAATAGGCCATGTGTCATTGATGTGGGAAACAGTTTAAAAAGTGTAAATACTTATATAGTATTTGTTATTTATATCCAGTGAATACACCTGTTTGAGTAGAAGAGTTCAATTAAGAAAATTTGGCAAGATTCGAAACATCGTCCTTTCAAACCGCTCATCCAGAAAAGACTATTACAATCAGACAGAATTCAAACACCACGTTTAATAAATTCAAGTCTCTCGAAGTACATTACAGCTATTATAAACGTATCTAAAACATGCACGCTAATGGCCATATCACGTCGAAACACCGGTTCCCTTACAATCATTGAAGTTAAGCAAAGTCGAACGTAGGCAGTACCAAGATGAATGGCCGCTTGAAAAGACGTTATACTGTAATCTTAGATGTGAGTGTGGTGTAATAGATAATGACTTGGAATTTTAAATTAGAAACCCGAGTTCCAGTTCCCGTTTTGACTTTTAATTTAATTATGTTCGAATCCCCATGGTAAAAGTATGAATCCACCTCTTATCTTTCCCCTATTGGCTGAATAGTAAAATTTGCGTCTGTATTATATAGTAAAAAAATCTTGAAGTCGATAAATATTTTCTGGCATTAAATGATGAAATCAATCATTGAAATCGAATCGTTGACAAATAATATCAAACGAATTAACGGATTCTATATATCATCTGTCGTTATTTTTAATTATATCTATTATATTAACTAAATACATATGTTCGAATACGCGCAAATACCCTTGGGAAAGGTGTTAATCCGTCTCTTCCCTCCAGTTAATGGTTAAATAATAAGACAGATTGGGTTCTAAATCCTTGGCGGGCAACCAATCTACCGCAGAAATTAATGGTAACCTGCTGTGGAATAATCTTCAGCCCAATCAGTCATGTCTCTTTCGAGACATGATCCTTGAAAACGTGTATCATGTATGGCACTTACTTGACTGAACGACTTTGATAAAACACTACTTCACGATTTTTACGTACTCTACTATAACCTAAGGATGTGAGTTGTGGTACAGTGGATATCGGCTCGGAACGAGAAACCGGGGAGCCGTGTTCGAATTCCAGTTGAATCCATTGTATACACTTACGCACAAATACCCTTGAGAAAAGTATTAATCCGTCTCTTCCTTCCAGTTCTGGGTTAAATAGCAGGACAGATTGGGGTCTATAGCCTTGGTCGGCAACCAGTCTACCGCAGAAAGCAATGGCAACCTAGTGCGGGATAATCTTCTGCCCAGTCAGTCATGTCTCTTTCGAGACATGATCGCCCAAGCGTGTATCACGTATGGCACTTAACTGACTGACTATAACCTCCTGTATTAGTACCCTTTACCTGTTTGAACCTATCCAGAAAATTTGGTTTCGTATGGCTATTTGAGAGGATATGCCAGACGTACTGAAGGAAGTCGCAGAAATCTACATATAGTTGATGGATTTTTTTAAAGCATAACACTTATTTTTACTGTTTTTTTTTTTTGTTTTGTTTTTAGTTTCTGCTTGTAAAATGTTTATATTTTTCTAGTTATTAACCTGTCTTTTTTATTTTTATTTTTCAGGAGCAATACGTTTACGTCTATGACGTTTTACTGGAGGCGTTGCTTTGCGGTGATACGACCGTAACCAGCGATTCTTTTCCTTCCTTTTATGCCAATCTGTGCCAGTTTGACCCGAGCATAGGTAAAAGCAAACTAGAAGAACAGTTTGAAGTAAGTGCAAGCGCTTCATCACATTTACGAAATTTATTTAACAGTCCATACTTGAGTGCATACAATTTTATTGTCTGTCTAAAACATTTTATATTTTAGTGTTATTTTCACTGTCTCACCTTCTTATTCCATTTCTAAAATGATGTCATTTTTACTTCTTTTTTTCGTCCTTTTTTTTTCTTCTTTTCATCCTTCTTATCCTCCTAGTTTTCTTCTTCTCATCTTCTTCTTCACTTATTTCTTTTTTTATTTCTTCTTCTTCGTTCCTCATCTTTCTCTTTCTTCGACTTTTTATCCTCCTTCACTTTTCTATTTTTATTTTTTCCTAGACTTCCTTCTTCCTCTTCATTTTCTTCTTCTCATCTTTTTTTCTATTTCTTCTTTTTTCTTATTCTTCTTTCTATCCTCTTCTTTCTTCTTCTTCTCTACTCGACCTTTTTCTTCTACTTGTTTTTCTTTTTCTTCTTTCATCCTTCGTTTCTTTTTTCTTCTTCTCTTTCATCTCTTCTTCTTCTTCTTCTCGTCGTCGTCCTCCTCCTTCTTTTTCTTCTTCTTCTTGTTCTCTTCGTTATTTTTCACCTTTTCTTCTTCTTCTTCTTCTTCTTCTTTTTCTTCTCATCTTCCTCATCTTTCTTCTTCTACTCGACCTTCTTCTTCTTCTTCTCGTTCTCTTCGTTATTTTTCTCCTTTTCTTCTTCTTCTTCTCATCTTTCTCTTCCTCCTTCTACTACTCGACCTCCTCCTCCTTCTTCTTTTTCTCGTTCTCTTCGCTATTTTTCACCTTCTCTTTTTCTTTTTTCATCTTTTTCTTCTTTTTTCATCCACCTTTTTTCTTCATCTCTTTCTTGTTCTTGTTCTTTTTCTTCTTCTCATCCACCTCTTTCTTCTTTTTCTACTCGACCTCCTCATCCTTCTTCTTTTTCTGTTTCTCATTCTCATTCTCTTCGTTATTTTCCACTATTATTTCTTCTTCATCTTTTTCTTCTGCTTCTTCAATGTTGACGTAAAATTTACACTCTTTCTTTAACCTTACTTTTTGTCATCCTTTTTCTTACTGGAACTTCTTCTTGCATTTCATCTTCTTTTTCTTCTTCTTCTACGACGGCATATGTTATAAAGTATCCCTTAGCTTTCTCTTTATTCCTTGCTTTGTTTTTTCCTTTTATTTTTCGTCGTCTTTTTCATCTTTATAATCTTTTTTTACCTTTTCTTCGTCGTCTATGTTGGCGTAAATTTCCAAAGCCTCTCTTAATTTTTTTCTAGTTTTCGCTTCTTTTTTTTTACTTGAACATTATAATTTATTTTTCTTTTCTTCTGTTATTTTTTTCTATGACGGCATAAATTGAAAAATATCTCGTTAGTTTTCTTTTGTTTCTTCGTTTCAACTTCTCCTGTACACATTTTTTGCGTCGTTATCGTCTCATTCGTCGTTTTCTTTTTCTTTTCTATGTAGAGACACACTTCATTTAAAATGATTCTCTTCTTCTTTTACTTTAATAATTTATTTTTGCCGTTATTTTTCTATAAATAATTTACTTTTCATTATTTCTTTAAAAAATGTCAAATATAAAATATATTTTCCCAGTAGTCTTTAGGAAATATAACGATGAAAAAAAAATGATCATTTTCTAAATCGGAGAATTAAAGGCTATGCAACTGGAATGATAGCCTTATTGGCTCCACTTTCATTTTATCATTTTTGTTTTCGTTTTCGCTTATGTGGAGACAATTTTTATTATTATAGTATTTTTTGAAAGAAAAAAACAGATTTTCAAATCTCTCATGAATGATTTTGACATATGAAGAGAAAATGGCCGACTGTTATTATTCTCGTCAGCATTTTCCATTCGATTGCTACTGCAAACAGAAACAAGCAAATCACAATTTTGATACATATACAAAATAAATGCTGTTTAGGTAGTAAATTTTTTGACCGTAGATCACAGTTTTATAGGGTTAACAAATTTCTAAACTGACATAAACACCTATTTACTACTATATCTGCATTAACATCGATGCCTAATTTTGCATAAAATAGCAAAAAATATTTGTGTGCATCAGCAGGTATATAATCATTTGTAAATATGTGTAAATAAATGAAATCACATTCTTAAAAACAAACAAATGCAAACACCTAGAAATTTAAGATTGTCCCATACAATACAACACATACAGCAAATAATTAGGTTTAGTTTAAGAAAGCAAAATACGTCGAGGCGAAGCTCACATTAAAATCCGAACCCAGTACAGTAAACTGCAGGAAAAGTGTACTTATCTCTAATACAATATTAATGTAAAACTTCAAGTTTGTGAAATAATAATGTAAATAAAAGATAGTAGCATTATTTATCGTTAATGTAATTTCCTTACCTACGAATACAGTTAGGTCAGCGCTTGTTTGATTATTATAGAAACAAAATGTGATATCGTAATACAGATAAACGGAGTGTCTAACTATGAAATAATTAATCCATCGTTTTTTGCATGTGGTGCCGTGGATATCGTCTCGGAACGAGATATCGGGGATCCGAGTTCGAAATCTCTTTGAATTCCTTGAATTCACTTACGCGCAAATACCTTTGGAAGAGGTATTAATTCGTTTCTTCCCTTCAGTTATGGGTTATATAACAGGACAAATTATGTTCTATAGCCTTGGCTGGCAACCAGTCTACCACAGAAAGCAATGACAACCTACTGCAGAAGAATCTTCTGCCCAGTCAATCATGTTCATTTCGAGACATAGTCGCCCAAGCGTGTAACACGTACGGCGCTTAACTGACTGACACCCAGGCAATCACAAGAACACAAATGTGCGCGCACACACACACACAGAAGTGGATACTGAGGACAACATCTAGCAGAAATTTTCTATTACCTTCCTAAACGCAATTTTCAAGATACAAAATATCTCACGGGGCCTGAAGTTTGCGATAACCTTTGTGTTGGCAATAGTGTTCATTTTTAAATTTACATATGGTATAAGACTGTTATTCTGCACTTCTACCCATAAATATATCATGCGGTAAAACTGTATTTTGATCATATGTGTGTGTAGATATGAAAGGGGGTGTATTTGTGGCGCAGTGGATGTCGGCTCGGAACAAGAAATCGGGGAGATGAATTCGAGTTTTTATTGTAAAAAAATTAACTTTTATATATATATATATATATATATATATATAGGAAAAACTACTAAGAAGTTGTAAGTTTAAAAATGTATTTTTTGACAGTATTTGTTTATTTCTATTAATATATTTGATATTTCAGACGGGCCTCGGCCCTTCATCAGAAAAAAATGATTTTAAAATTTAAATTAGAAATGTATTTCGCGAGAGCGTTCGTGGAGAGAGATTGTTTACATCACGTGACGCAGAAAACGACAGATATTTTTAAATATTTGTAAACGTAAACCTATCTTTAATAATACTTATAAATTTTGTTTTAGAGAAAAAGTTTTTAATTGTATCTAAAAAATGTTTACCTATTGAAATATTTATAAAGATTCAAAACACCTAAGTCCCTATTTAACCCTAGCTTGTGTGTATTTAATTTTAAAATCCAAAATTTTTCTCTCTTTCTGCGTGAGTGTGTAGAGCTAAAATCGGAGTCTATTAGTAAACATTTGCAATTTTCTAAAGTGTGACCCAGTTAATTGAAGTGAACTGCTATGGGGGAATATTGGTTGTTCTGGCGTATGCTAAGTTTGTGATTAGTGAAACGAAATCTAAAGCTATTACCAGATTCACCAATATATCCACTATTTGGACATATTGAACAGAAGAGAAAATATATAATGTTTTGGCTAGGGGTAGAATCGCTGACTGACGCCGATTCGGTCGGGTTTCAATCCTGGCTTAGGAAACGATCGGAGTCTAAGTCGTACTGATGAGCTGTGATGCAGCGAAACAGTTCTGTCTGTGGATGACTATATATATATTGTTTCTATACACAATTTGATTTTCTTGTTTTATACCCCCTTATAGTGGGCTATCGACTAACAAAGCCAAATTCAATTAATATATTTCAGCACACAAATACACTTCATTATAACAGATAACCCACTATACGCTATAATGGCAACCTACTGCGGGATAATCATCTGCCCAGTGAGTCATGCATCTTTCGGGACATGATCGCCCAAGCGTGTTTCACGTATGGCACTTAACTGACTGACTGTTCTCCTAATTACTCTATTTGTTATGAATTATTATTAGTGGTTTTTATTGTTTATTCCACACCCTTTGTGTCTTAACGGCTTTACTTCCTTCCTTGGGTCTCTCTCTCTCTCTCTCTCTCTCTCTCTCTATATATATATATATATATATATATATATATATATATATATTATTTTAAATCCCAAAGTATAAGCAAATACGTAAATTACAAAAACCCGATCCTATTAATATTAATTTCATTAATCTTAAAATTGATTAAGGTTTTGGGGTCGATGTAAATAGTATGTTCTATTAAAGAGCCAAATATATATATAAAAAAAAAATGAAACAATAATTTCGAAATTATTTCCGTTGGATGGCCATTTCAACGAGGAAATCCTCGCTTCGTCAGCAACGGCGGAAAACAAAACCTTTATTAACTCAAATATGTTACAAATTTTTATACCGGTAGAAGCCCAAAAACATATCCACACATAAGAATTTAAAATGGGTTGGGATTAACAATTTTTGAATGTAAGAAAGTAAGAAATAGGGAAAGTAGGCAGAGATCGTTGGTTCTGTATTAAAATATGTTACTCCTCATCTGTAAAAGCCAAGAGTTCAAAACTTAAATTTTGGCCGTGTGACATGGATAGAAGTGGTAGGAGGAACGGAAATGAAAGAAAGAGCGAAGGAGTGGACCTGGTAAATTATCTGAGTAGTAAGCTATAAAAAATTCCCTTAGAAACAAAAGAAAACGACTGTCTACGATTTCAATGTTGGAAGGAAGGGTAAAATATGAAATAAAAAAATGAAAAACGATTGAAAACTGACCAAAATTATTTTTCTTTAAATAAATAATAACTGGAACAAATGTTATAGGAAATCTTTGATATAACAAAATTCAGGATAAATTTCAAATTTTTGGGTAGATCTCAAAAAAACTGCATTTCTATTTTTAGAAGTACATGCATACACACACATACACACACACACGCGCACAACTTACTTAAATATAAATTTCTAAAGATTATCGAACTTAACGATTTAAATTTAAATTTAAAAATATATTTATGGCGGCATGTTTTTGAAAGGAACCGAAATATTATATGTGATTCTTTATAACTTACATAGAGCTCTGCTAAAAGTTTAACAAAATTAAAACAACAACAAAAATCATATTAAGAACGTAGCAAAAAGATTTTTTTTAATCAATAATAAAGATTATAGAAAATCATTGATAACAAAAAAATTAAGGATAAATTTTAAATTTTAGGGTAGATCTCAAAAAATTCCATTTCTATTTTTATAAGTACATACATATATACATTCATACACACACACACACACACACACACACACACACACGGACTCACACACCTAACTTACTCAAATATCAATTTCTAAAAGATTATCGAAATTCACATATTAAATTTAAAATACAAAAAACTAAATTTATGACAGTATTTGTTTGAAAGCAATCGAAATATTAAACAATATATATATATATATATATATATATATATATATATATAGGGGCAGGAAATATAAAGGATAAAGATTTGGTCTATAGATGCTAATATATAAAGTACTAGATTTTTAGATAGAAAAAAGAAGAAGGAAGGCATGTATAACACCAGGATTGATATTGGGTATTTAGTAGGAGGGTTTAAATTTTAAACTTTAAATTAACGAACTTCAATTAAACGTAAATTTACAAAGAAAAAATAGATTAAAATTTCCTAATTTAAATTTTAAATTTTAGCCCAGTAAACAGTTTTGTTACAAAGTGCTCAATACATATTTGAATGAAGATGAAGATTCAGCACGTTAAGCTAATTTATATATATATATATATATATATATGTGTGTGTGTGTGTGTGTGTGTGTGTGTGTGTTTGTGTGTGTGTGTGTGTGTACTTGTATTAATGGCTATTACCTATATATACATCTAATAGTTACCAATAAAAGTACATTCCACAATTAAATATTTACTTTTAGAAAAGGCTCAATACAAAAGTAGACCATAAATATATGATAATAATAATAATAATAATAATAATAATAATAATAATAATAATAAAAAATCTGTAAACAAATACTGGTATGAACATCAGCCAGCACCGGTTACAGAAATAGAAGATGTCACCATTCTATGGGATTACACCATCTACACAGACAGAAAAATTGAAGTAAATAGGCCGGACATTATTGTTAAAAACCAGAAAGAAAACAAATGTCTATTAATTGAGATGGCTTGTCCAGCGGATTGTAACATAGCAACCAACGAATTTGATAAACTGTCAAAATATAAAGACCTGGAAATTGAAATAGAAAAAATGTAGAAATTGAAAACAAAAGTTGTGCCAGTGATAGTATGTGCACTGGAATGATAAAAAAATGGAACAAAACAACACATTGAAAGAATCCTTGGAAACCCCAGCTTAAGAGATATACAAAAAAATTGTTTTATTAAGTACAGCCCACACACTAAGGAGAACTTTGTCTATGTAACGCTAGGGATGATGGGGGAGATAGAAAAAACATGAAATGGAGCCATATCAACACGCTACGATCCGCCTTAGGTCTCCCCGCACACATGGTTGGTAGTGCGACCAGAGCAGAAATCGAAATATGATGAAAAGTGACATAATAATAATAACACTGCAACTCAATAGCTATAAAGTGTCGGTGTTTAAACCCCATCATCAGGTCGTAAAAACGTTTTTCTATTCAGTAAACAAAATTTTTCCTGGTGCTGCGGTAACATGTATTTAAGCGTGCTTCTAGATTCGCATCTAGGTTCTTTTTAACGTTGAAATAGTTACAATTAAACGCCACTACTACTCCATCTATTTTGTCTTTCTCGTACTTCCTGCCTGTGAAACACTCTTTCTGTTTACTTGCTTCCCAGATAGCTGCAATCTCCAAAAATGTAAATGCAAATTCAGTGGACATCTTTATTGTGAAACCCGTACATTTTTTTTTATTTTTCTTTAATACTTCCTGTACCTACTCTTTTCTTTCGCCCTAACACCATGCAAAATATTGGCGGTCCTACCTGGCTTAGGGTGAAATGATTAAAAAAAAATGTTATATAGAAATACAAGATAGCATGGTCATCAGCAATAAGGGCAGCCCAAAATGCCAAATACAGGTGCGAGATACTAAAATCAAGCAGGTACAAATATTGAAGTACCTGGGAAGTGTTATAACAGTAGACGGAAAGTGCGACAGAGAGATCCGATAGAGAATTGTCATAGCGAAGGAAGCATTCCAGAAGTTGAGTAAAGTATTAAGAACCAGGACAATTACGCTAGAAACAAAGAAAAGACTACTGGAGTGTTATGTGTTGTCGGTTCTTCAGCATGGCAGTGAATGCTGGACAATACCATCAAAGATGAACGAAAAAATTGAAGCAGCTGAAATGTGATTCTAGAGAAGAATGCTGTAAATATCATGGATGGAGCATGTGAGCAATGATGAGGTCCTAGAAATGATGGAAACAAAAAGGAAATTAATACAGAGCACCACGAAGTGACAACTAAAGATCTTGAGACATGCAGTGAGGAAGGAGGGTTTGGAGAACAGGATACTATCAGGCCAAATCGAGGGGAAAAAAGACAGAGGAAAGCAGCTGATGACATATTCCAAGGACCTCAGCAGGTAGATGACAGAACGGGAGCTGCGTGATGTTACAGGAGAAAGCGTACTAAGAGCCACCAGGGATAGGGAGACGTGGAAGGCCATGATCGCCTACATCCTGAAAGGACAAGGCTCATAGTAGAAGAAGAGTAATAATTTTGCCTAACAGTGTCAATTACTAAAAAACAAAAACATTAACCGAGTTATCGAGAGACACCAAAGTTACACAGAGAATTCCGTGTCAGTTGCTCTCAGCTTCACTCATCCAGAATAATATTCCTCGGATATACTATTTTCAGCGCAGCTTCACTTCAAAGACTTGTATATATATATATATATATATATATATATATATATATATATATATATATATATATATTCCTTATAAGCTTTTAAAATTAATGTATGTAATTGTAATTAAGGTTTTTACGTGCACATAATTTATTATATATTTATGTGTGTTTTAAAAGTATTTTAAAGTGCTTTTGTATATATATATATATATATATATATATATTTATTTTCCTATTTTTAGTTTTTGAAACGATTTTAAATTTATACATATTTGTAGATACTTGTATTTATAAACGGATCTTTTACTTTTGATAAATTCTTAGACGAGTTTTTATCCTCAATTTTTTTTAGAAACGACTTAAAATTATACATATTTTAGATATTTATTTATTTTTAAACGAATCGTGATTTATTCTTAGTCGACGTTTTTTTTTTTTTATTAATGGCCATATGACAAGTAAATTGCTTAATATATTTTAGGACGAGTTCATGTTCGGTTCGCCACTTGATGTAAATTGGCTCTGTCTGTCGCCAATCGAAAGCGTTTGCAAGACTTCGTACAAGGCCCAAACATTATAAATTTTTTCCAGTGTCTGAAAGCGCTTATTGATGGTGGATCATAAACTGATCATCTCTGGTCGGGTCGGCGCGATGAGGTGGGTATGATGTTGAGAGACCCGAAACCCCCTAGTGATCCATCCAAAGACATTACTGACGACACCCTCTAGCGCCCCCACTACGGTGCGTATGTTTTTAAAAAAATTACTAATCGCATTCCTGCATTCAAGCTAGAATATTTACATTCAGTATAACATTTTTATATCTCAAACGTCTGTTTTCTTGTTCATGAATTTGTGTGGTTACTCACCCGGATTTCAGTTAAGTGCCATGCGCGACACACGCTTGGGCGATCATGTCTAGAACCAAATCTGTTCTATTATTTAACCCATAACTGGATGGAAGAGACGGATTAATACCTTTCCCAAGGGTATTTTCGCGTAAGTGAATGCAAGGAATTCGGCTGGAATTCGAACTCAGTTCCCCGATTTCTCGTTACGAGCCGATATCCACTGCGCCACAACGCACATAAGATCAGTAGTTAAAATGTCTTCGAGCAAATGATATCTGTGAAGCTTGGACAAGTGCATCTTTCTCTGAAAATTGTGGTCTGGCGCTACAGAATCTATTGAATAACAACCAGAAAACAGAAGCCAAAGCACGTACGCTCTTTCAACAGCAGCTATAACTTAGCGAGCAAATGTGTCTTAAATAATAAAAAAAATCAATGACTTAATCAAGATGTTAACATTCTTCACGAATAGAAATAAATATTTCGGAAGGAAATTCAATACTGGAAAAGGCGATAACAGCAACTAACATTAAAAACAAAATTTAATGAAAAAATGTTTTCAGAGAAAATGTTTTTAGACTTCAACCGAAAGCAGTTCAGTCAATGAATACCAATGTTTCCTTATTAACATGACGCAAGAGAAACTGAAAACTACAGGGATTTCAAGTAAATTGATTGATTAATTAACAAAAACAATCAAATTATTTCGATTGATCAGCATACTGATAATTGATCAACATACTGATAATCGATAATTTTAAATCTCTAGATTTGGAAAGAGCTATTACAATTAAACTATTTGATAATACTATAATTTTGAAAAATATTTAAGTCGGACGATTTCATAAATTTCAACCAACATTAGTATTGGCTACTTGATTAATGAATGCTGAATGTTTTCTTATTGGGAAACGGTTAATATTATCATTTAGTCAATTAAATATCATGCATGATACACGCTTGAGCGATCATCACTTTTTAATCCATGACTGACTAGGCAGAAAATTATCTCGCAGCAGGTTGCCATTTCTTTCTGTGGCAGACTGGTCGCCAACCAAGGCTGTAGAACCCAATCTTGGCTGTTATTCAACCCATTGTTAAGGGAGAAGAGATGGCTTCATACATTTCCCAATTTGTGTTTAAAGAAATGCAACGATTTCAACTGGAATTCTAACTCAGCCCTCTGATTACACAACAAAGTACATCTGTATCCACATTATTACTATTGCCATTATTAAAGGTAATGCGAAATTGAAACCTAGGGCATGTGAAACGTAAGTAAGTAAAAGACAATATTTTTCTTGTTCTTTCATGTTTATCTAATGCTAGCAGTATAGTCCGGCGTTGCTCGAGTGTAATGAAAGCTTTAAAACTAATCCATGGACATGGACCTGGAGCTCAGACTCAGCCTAAAGAATATTTGTGTGAAGTTTGGTGAGAATCGGATAAAAATTGTGGATTTATATAAAAGGACATACAGATAGATAAACAGATACACACACATACATCTTGCCTTATATATATATATATATATATATATCGATTTTCTGCACTATTGTAAGAACTGCAACCTTGAAACTTCTGAATATCGTTTCTTATATCTTTGTCTATGAGCGCATCAAATTAGATTAAAATCGGACCATTCCTTCTATAACCCGATTTTTTTCGATTGTCGATTTTCGATATTTATCGGATGTACCTCGACACAAAACCTAGCTAAGAACACTCGCAAACGCTTATAGTACAACTGTGTAAATTTTCAAGAAAATCGGTTCAGCCGTTTCGGAATCTCTAGGTAATGGTCACACAGACACATACATACACAGGGACAAAGTTCCATTTATAAATAAGTTTAGATATATGTGCATATGTATCAACAGAAGTGAATTAATCAGGTACAACTATGTCAGAGTTCCCCAGAATTTTGAAATCATAATTGTAGCAATAGGACTTTGAGAAATTTTTCTATCTAGTTTGAAACCTGAAAGGATTCTCATGACAATATTTCTTTAGCTTAGCTAATAATTATATATATGTATGTATGTCATGTAGCCAGCCGAGTTAAGATTATCAAAGCAGGATGAGAAATCTCAGAGAAAAATCTGTTGGTTTCACTTCCGAATGAACAGTTTTGGGTAGGACGATAAACTACATCTGACACTTGGAAAGCATAAAATGTAGTTTTAAATAAATTTACCAAAAACTTATATTCATAGCAAAATGACCATCACAGCATTTTATGGTAGAATTATACGGCTATATAGTATAGCGATACATCATAAACTAAAAATATATTTAGCTGAAGACATAAAATTGTTTTAGTATTTAAATTCAGTCAGTCAGTTTAGTGTTATACATAATAAACGCTTGGGCGATCATATCTCTAAAGAGACATGACTTATTGGACTGATGGTTTTCCCGCAGAAGGTTGCCATTACATTCTGTGGTAGACTAGTTGCCAAACAAGACTACAAAAACCAATCTCTTCTGATATTTAGCCCATAACATGAGGAAAGAGACTGATTAATACCTTTCCCAAGGATATATCCGCGTAAGTGGATGCAAGGAATTCCACGATAATTTGAACTCGGCTACCCGATTTCTCGTTCCGAGCCGATAACAACTGCACCCCAACGCACATCCAGTTTAAATATATATCTTCTAAATATTACAAGATTCTTTCAAGCAAATCAGTGCAGAACTGTTATATAATATCGGTCCTCTTATATACATTATTATTTGTAAAATCATTTAATGTATATTTGAGTTCAGTCAGTTAAATGCCATACGTCATACACATATTGGGGTTTCATGTCTCGAAAGAGACATGACTGAATTGGCAGAAGATTTTCCCGCAGTAGTTTGCTATTACTTTCTGCGGTAGACTAACCTATAGAACCCATTTTTATGTTATTTAACCAATTGCTGGAACGAAGAGATAGATTAATACCTTTTCCAGGTGTATTTTCGCGCAAGTGAATGCAACTAATTCAAGTGGAATTCAAACTCAGCCATCCGATTTGTCATTCCGAGCCGATATCCACTGCACCACAACGCACATACACATCTTATATCTGAATGTCCAAATTTGTAATCTCTCAAACTGGGAATAATGCCACAAAAAAAGAACATACAGTTAATTCAGTATTGACAGCAGACAAAAGACTGTATTTAGACTATTTGGGTGAGTGGTTTATGAGAAAAGTCTTCAGTGCTTAACCTATTTCAAATTATACACCTATCTAAATCCCAGGTCGTGTACGTACGAGATAAACAATGTGTGGATAAACTCTCCAATATTCATTTTTTTCTTTTTTGTTCAAGTACCTTTGACCGTCTCGTTGAGTATCAGTGAATAAAAGTTGTCCATGCACGAGGCAAGGGTTATTGGATACAATATATTTTTGGAACATTATATTTTCGTTTTCTGTATTCTGCTCTTCCGAATGGTTCTGTTCTTTCGAATGGCCTTTATTACGTGTTTAGCCTGGTCGTTCTTTTCTACTGGTCTGTTCTTTTAGCAATTATCAAATATGTTTTTTTAATTTTTTACTAAATATATGGATTTCATAACTCAAGATATATATATATTATAAAAAATTGTATTCAGGTTTTCTATTGTTCTTAAGGTTTTATTTTATGAATGTCATGAGTGAGTGTAGAAAATTTACTTTTTGATTATTAATTAGCCATTATTAAAGTGTTCGTATATTTTTCTAGGAAAGTTTTGAAATTTTCTTGAAGCATCGTGTATATTAGTATGACCTTTGCCAAAGTTGAAGTGGGCTTCGTTTTATGACTGGGTGTTATATCTATCGGCTTTAATTAGGGGCGTGTTTATTGCTACATTTTTTGCCATCCTGTATTCATTCTCGCGTGTTTATACTATCGGTCATGTCAACGCATACTTAGATAAACCATAAATTAAAGCAGAATGATATCATCAAACCGTAAAACGGCGCCATCTATCAATCGCACACATAAATGCCCTAACACACTGACACGCAAACCCACACACACACACACACACACACACACACACACACACACACACACACACACAATACAATTAACGACAGCAGTAGCAGCGAAGGATGACCATTCCTTGAAAGGCAAGGAACTCGAAAACAAGTTCTCCTACTATTCTGAAGATGAGATTTTGATCTCGAAATATTAATGTATAATAAATAGGTAGTACCCAACAACTTCTTTACTTTCCTTTATTTTACTAAACGCATTGTGATAGCCTTCAAGACCTAACCATATGGTATTATCATTTGAAAGTTTTCAATTTGATACCTGAAGAATTTCATTTAACAGACTGCGTACTTTTATTATGGCACTGAGCTTATCCAAATAATATTTCTAAACTATCGCCCGGTTCACACTCTACCCACGTCTATTGAACAGGTGAAGAGGCTCATCCCTTGTTTCCTGTTTAGGATGCGGTTTCCAGTTTTCTCTTTTCCAATCATATCACTCTTTTCTTTTATTATTTTTTTTCAATTGGAGTAGATAGATTACACTATCACCTGGTTCACAACACATCCACGTCTATTGAACAGGTGAAGAGGCTCATCCCTTGTTTCCTGGTTAGGATGTGGTTTCCGGCTTTCTCTTTTCCAATCTTTTTACTCTTACGTAGCCCCCTGCGCATCAGTGGCGTTATCGCCTTGCTTGGGGTGATATGATTAAAAAAAAATAGAAGTTATATTTGTTTATTTTACCAAACATTTAAAATGTAGAAAATTAAAGGGAGATATCCTTTATATTTTCAAATTTTGATCTCAAAATATTAATGTATAATAAATATGTAATACCCAACAACTTTTTTACTTTCCTTTATTTTACTAAACGCATCGTGACAGCCTTCAAGACCGTATATATCTCTGTGTTTTTGTTTACTTTGACTTGTTGGGAAGACTTAGTAATCATAAGTCATGCCGAAAAGTAAAATAAATGAGTAGAAAAAAATTCATATTTGCGTAAATTTAAAACACCAAAAACAAGTTTCAAACTTTTTCAACGAAAATTAAGTAAGATTGAGAACTGTTTTCAGTGACTTTAAATAGTGTTTCTATTGTTTTTAAAAATATTTTAAAATTAGATGCTTTTAGAATGGTAGCATTATTGGCAATGAGTTTTCTTTTGGGGACATAGATTTCAGTATGGGACGTTAAATATTTTCTGATCGTAATAAGTTTAATTATGAGAATGGTTTTACATAACTCTCTCTGTAATTTACACTCTGCCTTTCTCTGTTTCTCTTGCTTTTAAAGTTCTGTGAGTCTCAAATTCTCTCAGCCCTCTTTCCTCATTATGTGCATTACAAATTTCAGTTGTCAATTTCTGATTCTAAAATATGCCGTTTTTGTTTTTCATTTTTCCATAAATCTCCCTCATTATTTATACTTTTAATCCATGGGAAGGAACGACGATATACTATCTTTGACTTTTAAAAAATTGTTGTACTTTTATCTCTTTTATATTGTGGTACAGTGGATATCGGCTCGGAACAAGGAACCGGGGAGCCGAGTTCGAATTCCAGTTGAATCCATTGCATTCACTTACGGACAAATACCCTTGGGAAAGGTATTAATCCGTCTCTTCCCTCCAGTTATGGGTTAAATAGCATGACAGATTGGGTTCTATAGCCTTGGTCGGCAACCAGTCTACCGCAGAAAGCAATGGCAAGCTACTGCGCGATAATCTTCTGCCTAGTCAGTCATGTCTCGAAAAAGACATGATCGCCCAAGCGTGTTTCACGTATGGCACTTAACTGACTATATTATGCATAGATAGTTACAAAAATGCAAAGTATTTTTCCTATTTGTTAGCACATTATCGTGTGCCTGGTCTCTTCGGGAAACCAGGACTCTCCATTATTTTCTATTTTTGTATGTTTCAGTAATATTTTTTTTTTTTTTTGCAATCATTATCGCTCCGACTTCTGCCAATGATTGACGCAATCCAGTTATGTTGTCACTAGCTGTTTGCCTATGTCTTTCAAATTCCTGTATGTCCTACGGGTGTCTTTTTTTCGTTACTCATTATGTCGAAAAAATTCAACTGTCACTTTCTAATTTTAATAAACGTGTCCTGTTTGTTTTGATTTTAATTAAAACTTCTCCGTTGCTCTCGTGATCCGTCAATGTTATTCTAAAAAGATCTTTTGTAGAAATATTTCTCTGTTGCCTATTACATTCACTGAGAGTTCAGAGTTTTTTTTTTATATTACAAATACTTTTACCGTCATTGCTAACGTTTAATCATTTTTTTTAGCTTTTCGGAAATATCAATCACTATTCAAACGTATCTTTGCATTGCAGTGTCACATATTTTTGACATCTGTTAAATTAGCAAACATTATTCTGTCGACCTTTCCCATAAGAAGTTTTCCCACTTCTGTTTCAGAAGCCATAATATGGATCTGTTGAGAAGTTTTGGTAAAGACATATAGATTATGGGTTCTGTCATCGGAATACTGTTTTGAATGAAATTTACACGTCTCTTGTTTAATAACACTTTCATTTATTTATTTTATACAAAATGAATGTTCTTCGGAAACACATTACATTTAAGTATTGCTTGAGGTAAATCCTTGCGAGTGTTTTATTATGACAAAGACAAAATAGTTAAGAGAATATGCCAATATTTTGCTGAGTCAAAGATTTTGTTTGTCAACCACTGATCTTTCTCAGAACTGCACTCTACTGATATTTTTTTTTTCTTTTTGCCATTTTCCTTTCTCTTATTTCGTAAACGAAAGACACCGGATCTTTCGCCAAGGCAACTGATTTACCGGTTAAAAGCTTGTCAAACCTAAATGGACGACGGGTCGCGAGACTGTCACAATCAGTGAGGTCAATCAAATGCCAGAATATATAAAGAAAAAAAATCACCGGAAACAAAGTAAGTTAATACACACACAAAAAATGAATATATTATTAAAAAATATTCCGAAAAGAAAAAAGACGCTTCCAGCGCTGTCAATGTTCTGTCTCCAATCCACCGCCTTAACGGTGTCAAGAATTTACAGAGAAACATAGTGAAAGCAAATAACTGCAAGCGATGTCGGAAGAAAAGATATATTTCGTCCAGTAAGTAAGATGTTAAACGTGATATCTTATCACTGACAGACATCGGATCTGAAATCATTCAAACGTCGGGTGGCATAGACGATTGACGGTGGGTGGTTGAGGGAAAAAATTGTTCTTCAATTATTCTGTATATTTAGTTGTTTTTGTATGCAAATTAGACACACAAGGAATGAAGATTGTTCTGTTTAAGTGTGTGCGTTTCATGCGACTCAAAGCAAATGTTTTATATATGCACTAAACTTGATTTAAATACACGTTTAAACATGGCGACTCACCTATCGACGTCCATTGCAGTCGCCGCTTTTACGATATTTCGAAAACATAAATTACAAAAAATAATAAATGTCGTTCTTTTTAAAACCTAAATCAGAAAATATATTCCGACATTAATCTTATTAAAAAAATTGTTTTATTATTTGTCTCAATAGTTTCTGACATTTTTCAGACAATTTTATTATTTTGACCTACCACTATATATTTCTAAGAAATGTTTTTTTTTAATATTTTCCAAGAAACTGATTTTTGGTCAATAGAAAAGTTACACTACCGCACACCAACAACGAATATGAGATTATATCGATTCAAACGAACTCTCAAGAATTCATGTTGTTTAATTACTAAATTGTGAGAGCTCATTAAGAGTGCTATGAAAATATCTATAAAGAAGAGACAAAGAGAAACCACGTCATTACGTTTGAATTCAAAGTCTTCATCGTCTAGCCCGGTTGCCAACAATGGCTACATAACCTAGTCTACCATTCCATTTAAATATGTATTAGAATAAATCAAATCATAATTTTATATATATATATATATATATATATATATATATATGTGTGTGTGTGTGTGTGTGTAACACTATTGATTCGGTTATCCGGAACAAAATTTCGGAATTCAGTACGGATAAGCACATTACAGTTAAAAGTACCCCGTTCATCTTAGACTTACCTGGAGAGGATCAAAGTGTGAAAGGATGGTTAGACAGATTTCATCGGATTTTCAATATTGTTTTTTCTCGGCTGACGGACATATAGTATTTCAAACCCAGCCCATGTTATGTTCTGGACGCAAGGATGCTCTTCCTCCCCACCAAATTAATTCCATTATTTAAAAATATAATTGTATTTGCGGGTGAACTACTCAGCGTCTGGCCATGAGAATAAAGCAACATGTCCCCTCTAAGATTAGGAACCACATATTACCTCGGAACTTCAGTCAGTCAGTTAATTGCCATACGTGATACACGCTTGGGCGATCATGTCTCGAAAGAGACATGACTGACTGGGCAGAAGATTATTCCGCACTAGGTTGCTATTGCTTTCTGCGGTAGACTGGTTGCCGACCAAGGCTATAGAACCCAATCTGTCCTGTTATTTAACCCATAACTGGAGGGAATAGACGGATTAATACCTTTCCCAAGGGTATTTGCGCGTAAGTGAATGTAATGAATTCGGCTGGAATTCGAACTCGTCTCCCTGATTTCTCGTTCCGAGCCGATATCCAATGCACCACAACGCACATCTTCGGAACTTACTCGTCCCAAATACTTCCGCTTCCGCTATATGCGTGCACCTTTTAAATAACAGAAACTGTGCTGCGAATTTTAGTGTCGACTGGTTCACTGTTGTGTCACGGTCAAACTCTTTGTTCCATTTCAATGTGCTAGAGGCGTTATATATTGGGTTGCGCAAACGGCGTGAATTGTTGTGGCTCGTTATTATTAGCCTCTAGCTCTTTGTATACATAATTTTTTTTCTCCTCATTTTTTATTACAGACTTCTGCATTTTAATTCTAGTTTAAATCTCACGTAGAGGCCTGACGAGCGGGAGCGAAACCGGTTGCTTGGCTTTTTTTTACTATTTTATAATGTGTAAGATTAAACTACAATCTTTTATCTTGTTAATCTACTTTTGTACCTATAAAAACAGTTTTCAAATATATATATATATATATTCAATAATGAATTAGAGCACTCTGGCTACTGGGCGTGTATAAGGATAATACACGCTAAAAATTCTGCCTTCTTTTACCGAGCGCCCATAGCCCAGAGATAGAATCGCCGACTGACGCCAATTCGGTAGGGTTTCAATCTTGGGCTAAAAGCAATCAGAGTTTAACCGTACTGATGAGCTGTGATACAGCGAAACAGATCTGTCTGTGGATGACTATATATATATATATATATATATATATATATATATATATATATGATAGTTATGAATCTTTGTGTATCCGCATAAAATTTGCGAAGTCAACCGCCAGACAAGGATGATCTTATTCAATCTGAATTCATTTTTCTAATTTTCAATTCATCTGCACCGATATTTTTGTTGCTCTGACGTAGGGAGCTGCGATGTGGAAACAAATCAGTTCATTGATTTTTTTTATGAATGGTGAGCCTCAGTAGTAAAGCATTAAAACAGATGTGACCCTGTATCTGCTAGTCAAGAAACTTTCAGATTTGAATAATGGGGTAAAGGCACCGTATTTTGTGGGCATGCCTCAGATTAAATTACTAATCTGTCAGGTATTTTGCATGTAAGATGCAGAGTTTTAGAAGCATTTGTTGAAACCTTGTTGAAAGGGAAAAAATCACTCAGACAGTTTCTTTCCCCTACTGGTAATCTGTGGAATAAACTCCTGAGTGGACGCTACAGGACCAACAGAAACGTCATCTCTACCAGTCTAGTTTTGCCATTGTCTCTTCTACATAATTTCAGAAGCTGGATTCTTCGTTACTTATACAGCGACATCTTTCTCTACCATGATTGGTTCTTGAAATTTGCATTGGCTAAAGATTAATAAAAAAAAAAATCATACTGGGAAGAAAGAATACACATTACTCAAGAAAATTTGTGAGTATCAAGTCCTTACATTACCTCGTCTGTATGATTCGAAATCCTCCCGTAAATTCTAGATCTTTCGGTCATTGACGCAGGTCAGTCGGTATTGTTCCTCTGCTCCGTTAACAAGTGATATTATATTTTCCACTGGACTTTGCTGGCCTCTACGAGAGATGAGATATTTATTAAACGTCTAATTTTTTTCCGAACCTTAACAATGACCAGAAGTTCTAAAATCACAGTTATGTTTTTTTAATGTATGTTTGATTATTTTAATCACAGCACTGAGAGATCATGATTCTCCCCAGATTTTATTCTTAATATCCCTATTTGCTTTATAATAATAATAATAATAATAATAATAATAATAATAATAATAATAATAATAATAATAATATTTAAGAGAAGAGCAAGATTTAAGAAAAAATAAATACAAAAGACAATTTTTGCCTATGTTAAAAAATATTTTAACATAATGTCTATCCTTCTCATATAAAATTTAAACAGACTGTTAATTATAAAAATATATAAAAATATATATGTATTTGTGCAAACATTGAAGGAGAGTGACTTATATTTTTCTGCATAGTCTTATATTATTAAGTTACGGAGCAATGCTATATGACCAGCTACGAACTCTGGCTTGGCACTGATTGCTAACAAATGTTTGGAAATTCTGATACAACCTACCATCTTCTTCCCTACAAATTTCCTCACATATTGTCCGCAATGCACAATTTTTATACATCACACAAAAAAGCCAACTTCTTACTCTGTGAACTATTTTTAAAGAGGTGTAAGATAGTTTAAACATGAAAGTATCTCACGAACTCACAATGCAAGTAATATCAATCTGCTCACGCCAAAATGATATAACTCATACTATGAAACAATTTAACCTGTCCAGTCCACAAGTCATCGCATTTGTTTGCGGTCCTTTTGACTTAGCGCATGTTTTAGAAATAGTTGTGGTGAATTGGATATCGGCTCGGAACGAGAAATCGGGGAGCCGGGTTCGAATTCCAGCTGAATTCATTGCATTCACTTACGCACAAATACCCTTGGGAAAGGTATTAATCCGTCTCTTCCTTCAAGTTATGGGTTAAATAATAGGACAGATTGGGTTCTATAGCCTTGGTCGGCAACCAGTCTACCGCAGAAAGCAATGGCAATCTCCTGCGGGATAATCTTCTTCCCAGTCAGTCATATCTCTTTCGAGACATGATCGCCCAAGCGTGTATCACGTATGGCACATAACTGACTGACAAAGGCGATTCTCCTGAAAAAAAAAATTATCAATTGAAAATGAGGTTACATTTTCAATTTTCTCTTGGAAATAGAAGATTTGTTTCCTTTGTGAAAATCAGAATTTATTTAATATCAACATTATCAATAGCCACAAGTACAACCTTATCATTTACTGGACAATAGGGTACACATAAAATACCTGTTAAATATTCTCAAAACTTATATAAGAAACGGCCACACCAAAACGTGTTTCGTGTCAGAATTTTGTATCGCGGTTTCTTGTACAACCTTTGAGAATATTTAGCAGATCTTTTAGGTGTGCCCCATTTTCGAGCAAATGGTAAGGATTTAGGACACGAAACATGTTCCATGTGCACAGTGAAAAACATTAAAAGGCTCTGAAGTACGACACACATTAACTTCTTTCTATACAACACAATTCCATTATCAATACTCCCTCAAAAACACACTGGAAAAAATATCTGTAAATTAACGATTTCTCTCGATGAGATATCTGTTTTAGAGCTGGATTGAATTTTTGTCTAAATACTAGAACTTTTGACAAATAAATAAGCTCAGAGTTTATTTAAATTTGTCTGTTTTCACAAGCTTACAAAAAATGTTGGCAAAAATTCTACAATAATTAGAAACGAGGAGAAAGAGTGTAATCGAATCTGGCATAATTGGGTTAATCAAAGAGCATTCTGTTATTCTAAAGTAGCGACGCTCACAACCGTTACTAGAATGTTTTGAAATCTTTCAAGCTGGTATATGGAAAAACGTAAAATCAAACCATAACAAACATGGAACAACCATATAACTTCGCAACATAATTCTCATCCATCTCGCCAACATTGATTCGATTGACATAAAAACTGGCAGATACTATTGTTATTATGAATAAGAAAAACTATATTTAAGTTTGTGACGAAATACTCAGGGACCAAAATTGTTATGAAGAAATAAAAATAACCCCGAACCGTTATTACAAAAAAAAAAAAGGCTAGACAAGAAAACTTCTGAAATGATGGAAAGTAATTCTACAAATGAAGCAGTCTGATATATTATGTTCAGAGCAAAAAACACTGATGTTTTACGACCTTCCAAAAATTCATAAAACGGTAGATAAAATTTCTACTCTACGCACAAGTTTTAGAAGATATGAATGTTGTACGGCAAAAACCACCGAGTGGCTATTTTTGTTTTAGTTCCTATAGCAAAACGTTAATCGTCTTATATCCGGGACACATTTGTTTTTAATTCTAAAATAAATATATTTTCAGAACGAAAATTATTTGTGTTTTTGGTCTCCATATTTCTCGTCTCTTTATCTTAATACTGTTCCCGATGAAAAGATTTTGATCCAACAAAGCTTTTGAGAAAAGCCAAAATAAACCCATTCCGTTAAACTCTCTTAGTAGAATTATTTCGTTTTCAAATGCAACACAATGAAATTTGTGGAAAACGTTTTCATACAAAGCAAATGATCTGTAATGTGGACTTCCATGCCGTTAAATTTGCGAATGTCATTATGACTAGTTTCAAAGCAAAACTATTTGCAGTTTCAAATCACAACACGAAAATTAACTCAAAATTTATCTATAAGTTTTTCTTCATGTAAGAAATCTTGTTAAAATTTTTAATATTTTGTGATACTTTTGCGAAAAAGAATAATGTTTGATCACAAATAGAATTTCCATCTAGTTTCTTCAAAACTAATGGTAAATTTTTTGACACTAGAGAAAAGATTTCGAAGACTCATCTAATAACCGAATTAGTTTGCGAACCTACTTCATTACACGTTTACCTACACCACCGTTCCGATCAGCCTTGAGAAAAGCAAAACCAAATTGCCAATTTTACGCACAAGGCGAATTTGCACAGAGATAAAAGATTATTGAAGCATGCTAATAATTTAATTCGGCATTATGTTAAACGTGTCTATGAAAAATCTCGACTGAAACAAATTGTAAATTAAATAACTAAAATGAGGATTACCGTAATTATATATCAAGTCTAAACATCCCACAACAAGAAGAATTATGACAGAATTCCATTAGTCATCAACTGGCACCGAAATTTTCCTGGAATTATAAAAAGACTACACGGCAACTATGAGCACAGAAACATCGACGTTTTAATGAGATTTCCTAAAGGCCTCGATGGTTCCTTTCAAAAGAAATAAAAAACATCAAACAAATTTGAACCAATGTAGGCGTCCCTTCTCAAATCAGCATTAGATTTTCCGAACGTAGAAAAACTGAAAATACGTAGAAGATGAAAACCCTGTTAGTTGTACAACAACATGAGTGAAGTTCATTCTATTACAAGTTCAAATAGAAACATCACATTTTCTTCAGAGGGTCGTAATTGTACACGTTCCCATTTAATATACGCCACCCAATGTACCAAACATCACTTAATTTATGAGACTGCACAACAGAAAAATTAAATAAAAGTTTCAACAGACACAGGTATGATGATCAACGGAGACTGTAGAACATTTTATTACAAATGACTGTAATTTGAACAAGTATTGTGCGTTATGCCGAGGAACAAGATCGACCAAGCGTATATCACGTATGTTACATAACTGACTAATCTTAAAGGACATATGAAATATATTCAGAATTTTCTGACCTGTTGACCCTTAAAACGCCCGAGGAAGGTTATGTAATCAAATATATAACTACTCGGCCCTGGTGAATATAATAATTGATAGGGAGTTCCATCAAATTTTTGCTAAGCTGTTTCATTAATTCTTTTTCGTAATTAATTAACTGACGGAAGATTTCAAGAAACACAAGTCATGCGTTACCTCCCTCTAACTCTGCAAGTTACGTTTTTACCACTGATTTATCTTGGTATTGAACTCACAACACTTTGGACCAAGTTACAGGAACTAACCAAAGTCTATATCCACTGGTTCATGTGTCCTTAATAATCCGAATAATGTAAATACTGTAAATACTACCTCATCTTAGAAACATAGACAAATATCAATAAATCTTATTGCAAACAAAATAAAATTAACGCTGATACATTTACGTCCAAACCATAATGGATTCAATAAATATTTTTATTTCCCAGAGTCAGATTAACTTCATGAGATTGATTGATTGAATTTGTTTAGCGGTATATAAATCTCTATGAGATATTTAATGCCGAAATCTACATTTTTTGTATGCAGTTTTAGCTTTTTCTCTTTTTGAAACAATAATGCTTTTAAGTATACAAGTTACTCTATTTAACTCATAGCTAGAGAGCAGAAAAGGTAGAATCATACCTTTCCGAGGGGTATTTGTCCAAAGGCGACTCTAACGAACACGACTGGAATTTGAACTCAGTTCTTAACAATTTAGACTCATTATTCGCTACACCATATATACCTCGAAGCTTAGATTATCAGATATTCCCATGCGACCAACGATTCAGGTACTGACCACGATCACTGTTGCTTAACTTCGATGATCGTACAGTAACCAATGTTTCGGCGTGAAGTGAGAGTAAGACAAGATTGAACGTCATATATGTAGTAGTAAGTATAATATAGTAAAACGAGTAAGGACTGACGATGCACCACATTACTAGTGGTTCAGTACGAACCTTGTTAACCATTACCCGCCGGCGACACGTGCAGGATATGATTTTCTATAATTTTCAAAATAAGAACTAAACAGCCGAACGGAAATACCGTATTTAAATTGCAATATTTTTGCCCAAAGAAATCGGAAAAATTTTCTTTTTCTCCGAGCAAATCAGTCTGGCGCCCGTATCTGACAATGCTCGATTATTGCATTCATTTCTAAAATAAACGTTGTCTTCTAAATCTTTTGGAATGAAAAATACTTTTCTTTCCAAAATAGCAAGGGGTTTATTATGTGCCGATATAAAAGCCCTTGGGGTAAACAACTTTCCGTAAACAACGAAAGGCCAAGGAGTCTCTGTTTTCCATCGTCAATTGCCGAAAATCATGCAACAATCAGCTTTCTTCATCTCTTTTTCATACAATTTATCCAAATATATCGTCCAAAACAATAAAAGTGAAAGAAAATTGATAAGGATGAATACATAAAGAATTAAGCATACGGTTTGAGTAACATGTTATTACCATAAGTTTTCCTGCAGAAATATATATATATATATATATATATATATATATATATATATATATATATATACGAATGAATCTAAATAAGGAAATATATGTGTATAGGCGCAGGTACACACCGATATATAAATATTTATCAGGCGTTTATCAGGCGTGTACTCAATGAAATATAACAGAGCTATTAAATATATATGAATAAATATAAGGTTCATTAAAACAGTGGTTAATTTTTGTTATTTAATTTTTCTTGTGTACTTACAATTTTCTATTTCTTTAGGCGTAAATTATGTAGAAATTGTTCAAACGTTTTTTATATCCGAGTATTTTTGACTATTTTTTAACCAGTGTCAAGGATGATTTTTTTTTATTGAATGTATGGATTGTTTTATGCGTGTATCTAGAGTTATCGTAATGGTATATTTTACAAAAACTGTCAGCATATTGTGGCCATTATCGTTGTTGATATTACTCGGTAAATGATTTATCATTTTTATTAATTGTGCCTCCATTACTTGTTGCCCTTTTTGCATGTGGATTATTATTTTTCTGTTACTAACGAGCATGCTGCGGATAGAGAGCCAAAATTTATTTGCGAACTTACATATCACTTAAATGACTACATGTATGATCAATGCAAACTCATAAATAGTTACAATAGATACACTTTACGACACCTGACAGGAAGACTCACATATGATCACTCTGACTGATCATAACTCAATTCAGTCAGTTAAGTGCCATACGTGTGTATCACTTGGGCGATCATGCCTCTTTCGAGACATGACTAACTGGGAAGAACATAATCCCGCAGTAGGTTGCCATTGCTTTCTGTGGTAGACTGGTTGCCAGCCAAGGCTATAGAACCCAATCTGTTCTGTTATTTAACCAATAACTGGAGGGAAGAGACGGATTAATACCTTTCCCAAGGGTATTTTCGCGTAAGTGAACGCAATGAATTCAACCGGAATCCGAACTCGGCTCCCCGATTTCTCGTTCCGAGCTGATATCCACTGCGCCACAATTAAATTTCATTTAAATGCGCATGGAGACCTAAAAAAAACATTCAGGAATTGAGACCTAAATACACATTATATATTGTCGTATCTTCGAAGGGAATGTTACACTGAATGCTTAATATACTTATTCAGCACATTATGCGGTGCTAACGGATATATATATATATATATATATATATATATATATATATATATATATATATATATATAAAACACAGAACAATACCTAAGACAATTAACAAAACTTACCAGCAAAAGTGAGGAGAGTCTAAATGGTCAATAGTAGACGAAGTAAATCAGTCTGAATATTAATCTGCTTGTCACAGCTTACTAAAAACGACCTTTTGAACACACACTTGTAGATTCTTTTAGGCTATGAACCAGTCATTCATTTCGAGTGCTGAAGGGGTGCTTGCTACTCTACGACATGTGTGTGTGTGTGTGTGTGTGTGTGTGTGTAGAGAGAGAGAGAGAGTGCGAGAAATATTGAGATATAGAGAGAGTGCGTGTGTGTGCGTGTGTGTATAGAGAGAGAGAGAGTGAGAGCGAGAGATATTGAGATATATAGAAAGAGAGAGTGTGGACAATGCAAGATGATTGCCAATTTAACGATTTAGTGTGAACTTCTCATGAAGCTTAAAGCCAATAGTTAAAATGCTGTTCTGATTCCTACAACAATACTTTCTATATATATTCAACTTTTATTATCGACTTTTGCAAATATTCCCTGATAAAGATTGCAAATTTTAAACAATATATAGAAACGATTACAAACACATACATATATAAACACAAATCTATATGCATATAGTTTTAAAATAAGACTTTAAAAGTTTATAAATGTAGATAATTCGGACGATTGCATTGTAACATGAAACTTACAGTCACCATGAAGTGTTCATAACTCTAAACAATTCAGAACTATCCATCAATCTATCTGAACGTGAGATACATTAAAAGAACTATATAAGATTTGGCTTAATTTTTAACTAGGCTACATATCAAAATGAGTTTTAGGATTGCATTGCATCGTTCGATGATATTGTCCAACATTCACTACCGTAGTGAAGAACTGACATCACGTATCATTCTAGGACTCTCTTCTTTGTTGTTATAGTGAAAGTTTCTTGTGTATTATTACTTTACTCAGATTCTGGAATGCGTCTTTGCCATGCCAAATCTGTGTCGCACTTTCCATCTTCTGTTAGAACAATTCCTAGGTATTTAAATTTTTGTACTTACTTGATTCTTGTATCCCTCACCTGTATTTATCATTTTGAGTTGCTCTTTTTACTGATGACCATGCATTTAGTTTTCTTGCAGTTTATTTGTAGTTCTTTCTTGTCACTCTCTTCTTCGTTTGTTACTGGTGTCTGCATTAATGGTTCTTAAAAATAATTTTTATTTAATGAAAACACAAATTTTATTAGTCGTTGTTGTTGTTTAATAATATTTGCCTAATGTAAATAGGCTTCTGAGTAAAATTATGTTCTGTTGTCTCAGAATATATATAACACGAGGCCTACAAATTGAAAGAAAAAAATAAAAGCACAATTTTTGCTCTAGAATAATGTGTAAATTATGCTGATTGGCAGATCTTTATGTAAAAGCCTTTCTCATATGATGGCTTTGGTTACAAAACATATGAAGGATGATAATGTTATCAACAAGATTATTCTTCAAGATTATTTTATATTCTAGGTGTGTGTGTGTCATGTTATGGCATTTTGGTCAGATAAGTGACAGAGAAGTATATATATATATATATATATATATATATATATATATAAAACAACATCAACTAAAAAAAAAGTAGTTATTCATGTTGACCATGTCCACCATAGTTTATGAATATAAAATACAGCGCAGTATGTAATCTGTTCAATGAAACAACGGCAAAGATCAACACTCACGAGTCAGACACTCTACTGAATCGGATTAGATCGCCAATACTCGGGGCAATATGGTCGCCTTTTAAACAGGTCGCATTGAATATTTTGAGCCTTCTGATTGGTTAACCGTTCTATTCGTGAACTATAAAATGAGTCAGCCCATGGCTGGCTCACCAGTATACAAGGGTACCAAAAAAAAAAAAAAGAAAAAAAAAAAGACTCCAACAATTCAGAATCTTCTAGTATTTATTCTACAGTTATACAGTAAGATTTTGGAATATTTTAGAGGGTTCTCTAATTCATATACTATATAAATATATATTTTCACCTACATACAAGCCTGTTTCGCTTGCTTCCAGTTTCGTGGATCCATGTAGGTCTCTTATTAATCAGTTGGGTGTCTTCCACAAATGTTTTCTCCGCTCGATCTGAAATTGAAATTCTTTCAAATTTTTTTGATAATCGGAAACTTTATTATCGATAAGACTGCGCTGAAAGATTAAAAAAACAAATGCCAAAACAGCAATTTTAAAGGTGGTGGTAATCTCCTTCAGGTCCGACATTTATCTTTTAATTTTTTTCGGTGATCGTTGTGTGTAGAGGAGTAGATCCGGTTAGACCTTCGCTGAACTGATCATGTTGCAAGAATGTGTGACTACAAAATACCTAAAGTCTTCATCTATAGACAGCTTGGCAGTGGACAAAAGATGTTTGAACTGCCATTGTTCAGCTATAAAGGCAAGCCAAAAAGTAATCTCTCAGCTGGCAATTTGCCTTATACTAACTTTGAGCGAGTTTTCTTAGATAGAAATAACGGGAGATATTTGTGCGAGATTTGTATAAAAAAAATTGAAATCACTCGTATTTACTGGCTAAAAGATGAAATACAACGCGTCAGCAAATTTTCCTGTGGCTATGTCCCGGGTTCCTTGCTTTAGTACAATATGTGGATTTGTGTGCAGATAACATGCGGGACTGAAGTGTCATATACGACACAAACAGAAAAGCTGAATGCCGTTGTATTTTCATACGTCAAAATCGACAAGAGAGCCAATCATACATACATATACTGGTGTGTTTGCTTATGGGTCATCTGTTATTTTTATTTTACATCCCCACACACACACGGAAACACATAGATATCTATATATAAATATTTATATATGGTGGGTTAGATTTGTCAACAATTAATTGGAATTCAGAATAACATATTTTTTATAGAGGTATTCTATAGAAAAATCAATTTTATTTCAGAATAAGAACGTACACATTTTCAATCTCGAAAAATAGAGGAAAAAATTCAATAAAATCAACCTTTACATCGATATTTGTTTGAAATAACGAATCTGTTGCAATTTGTTCATTCTCGCTATAACGTCCAGGGTATTTGAATTTAACAACCAGAGGTACTGTGGTGTGGCTAATTGGTCGTCCCCTCACGTGTAATAATTCAGGAGATTCAAGACAGGTAAGCAATGTATTCATATGAGGTGAAATTATTATGAAAATTATCGGCTACTCATTGGTATGTTACGTGACCTTTGTTCTGTTTCAACTCATACTGACAAACGTTTCATTCAGTTTTAATTGACTCTCTCCGGTAATGTCACCATTGATTGGCAAATTTTGTTTGCGATGAATAGATCTGGTATCTGAGTTTCTTAATTTTTCGCATAATAAAGCCTGAATCATTATAATGTAAAAACTGTCTAAGTCCTAAGTTTGCACACATTTAACATGGATAAAGCTCTCCGTAATGTGTGAGCTGTGGTTGTGAGTACATTCTTGTATTTCTTTACGGTATTATTATTGTTGTGGGGTCTCCCCTTTTTCCATTATAATGGACTCGACTTGAATATAAATATACTCCGGGTACGATAGATACAGACAGAGATTCGACAGATATCGAGCGATACCGGAAGATACGGAAAGATACCGAGGTTTCACAGAGATTACAGCGTCAGTAGTTAATAGTAGCTCTGAGCCCCACTCAGCCAGAATATTATTACACAGCACCCGTCAGCTTCCGACGTGAACTTACTAAACATACTACCCTTCACTTCAGAGACTTGTATATATCCTTCGTACTTACTGTATTTCTGGATTACTAACCTGCGTTCAAGTTTGTATCTTTTACGTTAATATACTTATTTTTCTATCTCAAATTCAGGTTGTTGTTCCTTTATTCTGTGCGGTTCTCATTCCCGGGATATACAACAACTATTATTATTATTAATATTGCCGATGGTTTATTGTACAAATTGCTAATACGTTTTTTGTTTGTTCGATCTTGTCTACGGATGGAGCAACATTTGGATGATATAGAATAGGAAATTTATACAACTAACATTTTGGGCGATTCTGAATTCCTGTAATGCAATACAATCTAGACACCAGTATCAGTTTACGATTAACATGTGGACTGCAATTGTATATAACTATCTATTAGGTCCATGTCTTCTTCCAGAATCTCTTACTGTAGCAGTCTACAGATACTTTATTTCGAGCACATGTCTATACATGCTAGAGGATGTATTCCTGCTAATGCGAAGACACATGTGATAAATTCATGATGCAGCACCAGGAAATTTTAGTCACATTAATTGAGATACACTGGCTGACATCTACCATGAAATATGCATTTTCAGGGAAGAGACGGTTTCATGGCCTGCACATTACACCGACCACAATTCTTTAGAATTTTATGTGGAGAAGAAAGAATCGGTTTATGCAGCAGACAATAATGCAGAGACGTTTGTCAACATGTTATGGGGGCTGCGAAATCCTACTATATTTGTTGGGAGTATTTGAAAAAGTCCACCATTTAATGGTCTTATGGGTGCATGCGACAGTGGAAGTAAGCCGTGGACAATTTGAGTTACTGTTTTAAGGTAGGAAAATGGCTTTTTTGTATACGTATATGAAGACATTTTACCATATTTTAATGTCAGGAATTCGAACTCGACACCCTGAATGAGAGATCAGGGTGCCGAGTTCGAATTCCAGTTGAATTATTTGCATTCACTTACGCACAAATACCCTTGAGAAAGGTATTAATCCGTCTCTTCCCTCTAGCTATGGGTTAAATAATAGGACAAATTGGGTTCTATAGCCTTAACTAGCAGCCAGTCTACCGCAGAAAGCAATGGCAACCTACTGCAGGATAATCTTCTGCCCAGTCAGTCATGTCTCTTTCGAGACATTATCGCCCAAAGCGTGTATCACGTATGGAACTTCACTGACTGACTGATGTCAGGAACCCTCCCACAAAGTTTGTAAAAATATTTTGGATTGTATCTTGGATTGTTCATTTATCCTATCGTAAACTTTAAGCATAACACAAAATCGAAAAAATTACGGATATATGTTTATATTTAATTTTGTCATTGTTCCGTTGTGAGGAACATGGCCGAAATTTTTTTTGAAGTATTTTTGATGCAACCTTTTAATTTTAAGGGATTGAATTACAAAATCGAATGCCTCACGGTAATCTATCCAGGCAGAACTGAGTTTTTTTTTATTGAAGCAGTTTTCCAAGGTCATCCTATTAGCAAGTAATTTGTCCTTAAATCTGTAAGAGCCAGGTCTGCATACTTTTTGTTCAACGGTTAATATATATATATATATATATATATATATATATATATATATAACTGAGAGAGAATATGTCTGTTTTCCCAGAAAAAGATACCAGCAGTTTTTAAGTACCCGGAAGACATGTAATTAGTTTAAAAATTTTATGAGCATTTGTGTTACCAATCTTGCTAAGAAAAAGGGTAACTTCTTTGATTACTCATGCCAGTATTTTAGTAGGGTCATTGACCATTTCCTGAAGTCTTTTGGCTATTTTATTGTCATTTATTTAAATAATAGAAACAAAGCATAGAAATTTTATTTATTCTTGGAGATTTCAAGTTGAGTGGTTTTTACATTGTGCATTCAACAAAAATTCTGTGATTCCCGCTCATGTTTATTCTGGCTTATTTTTCATCCGTTCTACATCTTGCATAAACCAATCTGCTTTTTAAGGCAAGGCAATATTTTTTTCTCAGAACTGTATAAACTATTCCATCATTTGTGAAGTTGTCAAATTAATTTTTTGTTCTCTATAAAAATTTCTTCGCATCTGCTTGAAAGATCTTGTTCTGTCTGTAGAATCTTGGTCTTTTTTTCTTAGTATTTCATTCTTTGTAATCAGTTGTATAGTTTTCTTTATTTTTTTTCTTTAGCTGATAAAATTGATTATCATTTGTAATTTGCATTTTCGTTTGAGTCTTCTTCCTTTTCTTTTCCTTTCATTTGTTCCTCATTTCAATAAAAAATGATAATTCACTTCGAAATTGTTCAATTTCTTTCTATACTTTCATTATCCAAGTTGTATCTTCATGTTTGTACGACTCCGTTTTTTTTTTCGCTGTTTAACTTTTTAGTTGCTGCTATATCTAATGCATATATTGCTTCGTTGAGACTTATACGTAGTTTGACTTCATCCAGAATAAATTTGAGTGCTGAATTGTAGATTTTCATACATCTGACTTTTTGCTTTTTTAGTTTCAATTTTAGGAATTCTTTTTATTCCCCCATTTCAATATTTTGTATCTGATTTAGATGCATCCTGATTTCTTCTTTGACTTCTTGTATTCATTTTTTCTGAAAAATTATTTGGTTCAGTGTGTTTTGGAATCGTTTCTTTTCTCTTCTTCTAAAATTTCTTCTCATTATCTTCATGTGTATCTCAGTTACTTCGTTAAGATTTGAGGTTTTTGTGAATTTAGCACTTTTTATGTTCATATTACATACCTTATATTTTCTAGTTTATTTTTGTTAACGTATTTCTAATTATTTGTCCAGCTTTTTCTCGACAAAAGCTATATGTTTGGTGATGTTTTTCTGTGGTGTGTGCAACAGTTCATAGAATATAACTACAACGAGTTGGTACTATTGACCGGCCCATTCTATTTTTTTCTTTAAATGAATGATTATGGGTCAAGTTGGAGAAATCGCTTGGACATCATTAGGATTTTACTGGTTGTGGAGACCTGAAGATTTAATATTTGTGTAGGAATTTTTCCTGTCGCAGATCACTTTTTTTTACCCTAAGTAGGTTCCTTATTGAAGAAAAGATCATTGTTTATCTACTAGAAGAGCAATGTTGTATTTTTCGGTTTGATTTTTTGTTCTCATATTGTTCCTACGAATGACGAACGTTTTTAAAAGTACATCGAAAGTTGCCCACGACAATTAGTAACTGTTTTTCACCGACATTGATTCGAAACCTGTAAAGGATCGCTCGCAAACTCAAAACGTAGCAGCCATTCATTCCTTGGCACGATTAAACACATTAAGATACGGTTTCGCTGGTTCTATTTCCCATGGACTGTTTGTCTAGAAACCGAGATGCGATTAGAATTAAAAAATAAAGACGTTTCAAAAGAACATTGAAAAAAGAAATTATTCAAATAAACAACATTATTATAGTATTATGTTTGAATATTAAATTTTATATATAAATATATATATATATATATATATATATATATATGTAAATTCCTGTGTCTATTTTTGATTAAAATAAATGTTATATATATATATATATATATATATATATATATATATATATATATGACGGTCTTTATTATAGTAGAGAGAATAACAAAAGGATGGTTAATTTATTGATATTTATTTATTTTACTGCTGTTATTACTTTACCATGAAATTAGATGACTTGCTAATTGATTACAATATTATTGTTTTGCTAACATCACCTATTTATGAAATTAAATGTCAAAAATATTTAATCGAAAAGTTAACATTTAGTTAATAAATTTTAGAATTTATACAAAGGATACCGTCTTGAAATGTTTAAATAACATTAATATATTAATAATAATTTAAAAACAATAAATTTTGTAAAATATCCCTGCAAATTGCAAAAACAAATATTATTAATTAAAAGAAAGCTGAGATAATATTTATCGGGGTATATCATTAATCCTTTGTTGCATATTGGTTATAATTGTAACCAATATGTAACAAAGGTTAGAGAAAGGTTACAATTGTAACCAATATGCAACATGGTTAGAGAAAGGTTACAATTGTAACCAATATGCAAAAAAGGTTAGAGAAAGGTTACAATTGTAACCAATATGCAACAAAGGTCAGAGAAAGGTTACAATTGTAACCAATATGCAACAAAGGTTAGAGAAAGGTTACAATTGTAACCAATATGCAACAAAGGTTAGAGAAAGGTTACAATTGCAACCAATATGCAACTGAGGTTAGAGAAAGGTTACAATTGTAACCAATATGCAACAAAGGTTAGAGAAAGGTTACAATTGCAACCAATATGCAAAATGGTTAGAGAAAGGTTACAATTGTAACCAATATGCAACAAAGGTTAGAGAAAGGTTACAATTGCAACCAATATGCAACAAAGGTTAGAGAAAGGTTACAATTGTAACCAATATGCAACAAAGCTTAGAGAAAGGTTACAATTGCAACCAATATGCAAAATGGTTAGAGAAAGGTTACAATTATAACCAATATGCAACAAAGCTTAGAGAAAGGTTACAATTGCAACCAATATGCAAAATGGTTAGAGAAAGGTTACAATTGTAACCAATATGCAACAAAGGTTAGAGAAAGGTTACAATTGTAACCAATATGTAACAAAGGTTAGAGAAAGGTTACAATTGCAACCAATATGCAACAAAGGTTAGAGAAAGGTTACAATTGTAACCAATATGCAACAAAGCTTAGAGAAAGGTTACAATTGCAACCAATATGCAACAAAGCTTAGAGAAAGGTTACAATTGTAACCAATATGCAACTGAGGTTAGAGAAAGGTTACAATTGTAACCAATATGCAACAAAGGTTAGAGAAAGGTTACAATTGCAACCAATATGCAAAATGGTTAGAGAAAGGTTACAATTGTAACCAATATGCAACAAAGGTTAGAGAAAGGTTACAATTGCAACCAATATGCAACAAAGGTTAGAGAAAGGTTACAATTGTAACCAATATGCAACAAAGCTTAGAGAAAGGTTACAATTGCAACCAATATGCAACAAAGGTTAGAGAAAGGTTACAATTGTAACCAATATGCAACAAAGGTTAGAGAAAGGTTACAATTGTAACCAATATGCAACAAAGCTTAGAGAAAGGTTACAATTGCAACCAATATGCAACAAAGGTTAGAGAAAGGTTACAATTGTAACCAATATGCAACAAAGGTTAGAGAAAGGTTACAATTGTAACCAATATGCAAAATGGTTAGAGAAAGGTTACAATTGTAACCAATATGCAACAAAGGTTAGAGAAAGGTTACAATTGCAACCAATATGCAAAATGGTTAGAGAAAGGTTACAATTGTAACCAATATGCAACAAAGGTTAGAGAAAGGTTACAATTGCAACCAATATGCAACAAAGGTTAGAGAAAGGTTACAATTATAACCAATATGCAACAAAGCTTAGAGAAAGGTTACAATTGCAACCAATATGCAAAATGGTTAGAGAAAGGTTACAATTGTAACCAATATGCAACAAAGGTTAGAGAAAGGTTACAATTGCAACCAATATGCAAAATGGTTAGAGAAAGGTTACAATTGTAACCAATATGCAACAAAGGTTAGAGAAAGGTTACAATTGTAACCAATATGCAACAAATGTTAGAGAAAGGTTACAATTGCAACCAATATGCAAAATGGTTAGAGAAAGGTTACAATTGTAACCAATATGCAACAAAGTTTAGAGAAAGGTTACAATTGTAGTCAATATGTAACAAAGTTTAGAGAAAGGTTACAATTGTAACCAATATGAAACAAAGGTTAGAGAAAGGTTACTTTATCATCATTTTTCAATTTCTGCTATGATCACACCTTCTACCAATTCTACGGTAAAACCTTAGGCAGGTAGTAGTGTGTTGGTATGGCTGCATGACATTAATTTGTTTTTCCAACTCTCATTACACCATTTAGGATTAAATGGATAATGTTCTTCCTCTTGTTTGCGGAGTACTTATCAAGAAAATTATTATTATTATTATTATAATTTCTATTATTATTACTATATATAGACTATATGTCTATGTATAGCTGTCTGTGTAAGATTGTACATGAAATGAGTTTGTGTGAGTATATCTGACCATATATCTGTGTGTGTATATATATCCATGTCTGACTATATATGTATGTGTGCATCTGTATATTACTGATTATACATGACGTGTGTGTGTATATTCTTGCGTCTGACCATATATCTATTTATACCTGTGTGTCAGATCATACATGATGCATATATATATATATGTGTGTGTGTGTGAGTATATCCGGTCTTTTATTTGTGTGTATCTGTACGTCTGACCATATATCTGTGTGTGCATCTGATAATACATAAAGTATATTTATGTGTGTCTGTATATTCATGTGCCTGACCATATATCTGTGTATACCTGTGTGTGTTGAATCATGAGTTTGACCATATATCTGCACGTACATCCGTATGTTTCTTATCATACACGAAGCATATTATTATTACTAATTTGAATACTTCTATTGGTATCACTCTTATTATTATTGGCAGTACAATTATTATATTATTGTTTTATCATTATTATTATATTTTCTATTATAAAACCGGAAACCGCATCCTAAACAGGGAACAAGAGATTTTGAAGAAGTTTCGGCTTGCTATCCTGGAATGTGTTATCTGTTTTGAATTAGTTCTCCAAAGAGATGATTTTACTTGCACCAAATATTCCTATATGATAAGACACGCACATACATATGCCTCGTGTATGATAAGAAACATACGGATTTTCATTACTACTATTATTAATATATTATTTTTAATATAATTCGATTTCTGCTATGGCCGCACTAACTAACAAGTGTAGAGGCCCCGTGTTATGCTTGGTAATTTAGCCTTGTGCCAAACAGTCCCCACAGTTTAAATATCAAAAGGTTGAAGGTTGAAATGTGAATGGATAAAATATCTCGTGTGTAAATTAAAACAAATATTTATTTAGTGAATGAAAAATGTGCAAGAAGAAAAATATAAGGGAAATTCGTTAACTGAACACTATAATATATTGCGAAAAGATAAATGTTCATTGAGAAAATGCATGCAGTTTTGTAATAAAAATTGTTTGTAGAGAAATGTAGGTATTAAAAATGTCCGCATGAGTTTAGAGTTAATGTTTGTGTTGTAGCGGAATGTAAAGGATTTACTCCTTCCTTTTTTGTTAGTAGGTCGCGACAGGTTGAGAGAAAAGAAGTCAAAACAAATAAAGGAATGGTACTTAACACGTGTCCTCTTTAGCGGCGTGGTGGGAAAATGGAGAAAATGGCGGAAGAAGAGGGCGAATGAAACCGTGACGTGCTCTGCGTCCGGGTCGGCTATTGAATTTTCTTTCGTTATATTACCGCAAGGTAGTCAGCTAACCGCTCCCATGTCGACTGCCTTTAACAGGTTTGCGTCGTGGTTTTTATAGTCAAGCTTCTCATGATGCCGGCTCCAGCGAAGCCTTTTCGCATCTAGGCGTGAAAATACGTCTGATATAAATTTGCTGTTTTTAATCCAAGCAGCATTCAGAATCAGCTTTTCACACTGACTTGGGAATTTTTCTTAATCGTTTTTTTTTTTTAAGACGTTTGAATCTCTTTTTGCGGATGTGAAATTTAGTTTTGTGTGTTTTACTTGGTTGACGGATTATATAGGATTTGTATCCTGTATAAAAAGGATGTGCGTTGTGGTACAGTGGATATCGGCTCGGAACGAGAAACTGAGGAGCCGAGTTCGAATTCCAGTTGAATCCATTGTATTCACTTGGAAATGTATTAATCCGTCTATTCCTTCCAGTTATGGGTTAAATAGAAGGTTTGGCAATGCGGGATAATCTTCTGCTCAGTCAGTTATGTCTCGAAAAAGACATGATCGCCCAAGCCTGTTTCACGTATGGCACTTAGCTGACTGACTAATCCTATACAACTCTTCGGAAAGACCTAAGGCAGGTCGTTTTGTGTTGTTATCGCAAGATTTCATCTTTCTATCTCCCATAATATGCTTAGAGTTACCTAGACAAAGTTCTCCTTAGTGTGTACTTAACAACACAATTTTTTCTCTTAAACTTTCCAGGGATTCTTTCAATGTGTTATCTTGTTCCATTTTTTATTATTCCAAGTGCACCTACAATTACTGGTACTACACTATTTTTATATTTTTAATATAATTATGATTAATTCTTATATTATAATTTCTATCATTATTACTACTTTGAATATAATTATTTTTCGCACTATTATTATAAATTTTACTATTATTATAAATATTATTATTAATATTAATATGAATTTTAACATTATTTTTATGACTATTATTTTCATTACTATTAATATCTATATTATTATTACTGCTATTATTTTTATGACTATTATTTTCATTACTATTAATATCTATATTATTATTACTGCTATTATTTTTATGACTATTATTTTCATTACTATTAATATATATATAATGATTACTTCTATTATTTTTATGACTATTATTTTCATTACTATTAATATCCATATTATGATTACTGCTATTATTTTTATGACTATTATTTTCATTACTATTAATATATATATATTATGATTAATGCTATTATTTTTTATTTCTATTATTATATTATTATTGCTATTATTATTATTACTTTGAAAATTACTATTATTATCGATATTAGTATAATATCCCTTACTAATATTTTATTATTATTATTATTATTATAAATTTTGCAAATATCATTGTGACCATTATTATTATTATTATTATTATTATTATTATTATTATTATTATTATTATCATATTTTTATTGATTGGATTGAAAGAACGTATCCTTACTTATTTTGTATTCATTGATGAAATAGGAAGTCCCTTCGGCACTTATTCAATGTGAAAATACTTCCATTCAGTTCATGGAAGCTCCCTATTATTATTTCGCTCTATTACCTGAAGTGAAGATTTTTTTCTCTTTTAAATCCCGGCATGTTAAATCTACAGATATTAACAGCGTTTCTATCTTCTCTTTTTAAATATCAAATAAGTGCTATTATTTATGCGAATATAATGAGAAAATAGAAAAACATTTTAACGCAGACTGTCGCGTATAAGCAAATAATTATTGCTTTTAAGCCTCCGGCAGTATGTTGTTTGTCTTACAAGTTTTATTTTTAAATGAAAGCGCTTAATAAATCTTCATGTCTTGCGGCCTACGAACATCGCTAACAATTGTCTTGTATTGGTCAGCTGAGCTAAGCAATTCATTCCATGCTTAGTATCTATTAATGGATAATAAGTGAAATATTTATATAAAAAATCATTTTCACAAAGAACAAACTGGCGTCAGAATACGTACCGAAGCTAAAGAAAGTCTGGCACACAGCTATAGTTTTTGAGCTCTTTGCAAAATATTATTGGTGATTATCAGGCCTACTGGTTATCAATTTAAATAAACATATATATGTAGAAAATATAGCAATAAAACTCTGAAATCACATATTACAGCTAAATAAATTATGTTATTACTAAAAATGATGTCACACACACTAATTATTTCAGTCTCTACTTAAATATCACCCTGATTTCATATCTATCTATCTATCTATCTATCGATCTATCTGTCTATCTATCTATCTATCTATCTATCTATCTATGGTCACGTAACATATTTCTGATTAAGGATTCTGATTAAGTGACAATTTGAATCTTTGTCTTCGAAAAGGCAACATTTCGGTGCTATATATATATGTTATTTATCGGTTCAGTGTGTGAAAAGAAAAATTACATACATTGAGAAGATTCTGATGCAAATGTAACTAACTGGTGATGTGATCAACTCGTCAGCTAGCTACACAAACCCAAAATTAAAGTAGACTGACCATAGATCGTCTAGAAAGAAAAGTTGAAGATTAAACTTTAAAAAAATAATAAAGAAGTAGAATAGATAGATAGATAGATAGATAGATAGATAGATAGATAGATAGATAGATAGATAGATAGATAGGGAGAGAATTAGATAGATAGATAGATAGATAGGGAGAGTTAGATAGATAGATAGATAGATAGATAGATAGATAGATAGGGAGAGAATTAGATAGATAGATAGATAGAGAGAATTAGATAGATAGATAGATAGATAGATAGATAGATAGATAGATAGATAGAGAATTATATAGATAGACAGATATGTAGAAAATGAGTTAGATAGATGCCAATACACAAAAGTCCTTGTAAAATCAACACAAAACTTGCCAAGTATCCAAGTAAAATATTAGTAAAGACATAATAATTAAATATAAATTCCCTCAAGTGGAAAAGGAAACATAAACTGGGAAAAAATAGCGAAAGAGTAACATTTGCATTAACTACACAATATATTGTTTTAAGTCTAAAATTAACAAAATATAGCAATTACGCTTCACAATGACACAGTTAAAAATAGAAAACATTCAGGCCACGACTTGCGTTTTTTTTATTGTCAGCTGAAACATTTTTCACTCTCTCTCTCTCTCTCTCTCTCTCTATATATATATATATATATATAAGATAAGACAATAAAAGAGGAAACAACTTATCTCTTAACATGTTTAACTTTTTTAAAAATGTAAATCAGGGAATGAAATATGGAAAATATTTGTTAAATTATCTGTAGGATTCCGATATCTGATCTGTAGTTGATCCCAAGACACACACACACACACACACACACACACACACACACACACACACACACACACACACACATATATATATATATATATATATATATATATATATATATATATATATCGTCTAGGTGAGCCAACAAAACTACCAAGGTTTCACCTAAGCCAGCTTTTCCTGACGATCCGCTTAGTTGAAACCTTGATGGGCTTGTTGGCTCACTAATTATACTTTATTTATTCTGCTCTACCTAAGTAATGAGCGCTTTTTTGTTAGTTCATTACTCGTCTCGGGGTTTTTTCTTTAGGCTACGTGCTGACTTGGTCCGAATTCTTTTGACTGATGTTCATATGCTAAGCTCTTTCTTTTTTTTACAACCAATTTCTTACTTCCACGTAAATCGGCGGATGGTTTTTCGAAACGAGTATAGTCATAAGTTTGTCTTCATAATCTCGAGAAATTAAATACAATGTCAGTCACTATTATGTACCCCTTTTACTCTTCTTCCTTACAGTTAGTAATGGTATCGTTACTAATTCATACACACTTTGTAATACTTTACGACGTATTGGCATTACTAACATGCTTAGAATGAAATCGATAAATAAATATATGAAGTTTCAGCTGTGTCTAAATATTTTTTCTTCAGCTATGCCATTTTTTACCTTGTTTATTCTTATTTCTTCCTTTACATCGTTTTACATAACCACATTTTTCGTCGAATATATCTACGGGAAAATCTACGCTACAATCTTTACACACAATTATAGCGTTAACACTTGAAAGTTCGATTGACATGAAAAATGCGACAGTAACTAATTAAAAAACAAACATAGAACAGACTCTTACAATCAACTGTGAAATCTAACAAGAGAATAACTGTTCATGCTGGTTCAGTATGATTTTTTGTTATTAGTTCCTATATTATCTCAAGGTTGCGCAAGTAGTATTTGTATATTGAAAAAGGTTCGCTAATTTCGGAACAGACCGCATGGATAAGAAGAAGGGCTGCATGATTTCATCATATCCTATAAGGAAAAATATCAGTTTTTAATAGCCAAAGAACAAAAACATATTTAAGGACGCCGAATAAGAAATTTTCATCACATATTCATTTGTGTCTACGATATATATATATATATATATATATATATATATATATATTCTAAACTTATACTGTTAAATATAACAGACAATGAATGTCTATTATGCTTAATCATGAGCCGTTCTAAACATCGTATTTTGGCTTTAATTTCAGGTGAAAATAAAGACAAAAATTCTCCTACATTTGAATAATTTTTTTATTAATTTGTTCTAAGCTTTCGGATCACATGAGCCATCTTCAGAGAACTTCAGAGAACATCTTAAAACTAACTTAATAGAAACTTATCAATTATCGAGAACACGCGATAGCATTTCCGATTGCTAAATTACAGCATATGTATCAATCAATTTTATTTGAAAATATCTGTCGTAAGTCATATATAATTTTCTATTCCCTTTTACTTTTACAATCACATTTCTCCTGTACATAATAGACTGGTTTACTATTGGTTCGCTGAGACAGACCTTGAAAATCATCGCAACTTAATTGTCTGGATGAGATAAAATTTGTGTTGTTTTTAATCTTCTATATATTAAGAATTCTAACAGAAAAAAATCACTGTCTGACGAGGTGCTAATAAGATAGTACAGATCCCTGGACTATCGTAGTGGCTCTAGCGTTGCAGTAAACAGTTTTGATTATAAATTTATAAGAAAATTATTACTATATATATATATATATATATTCATGCATGTATGTATGTTTGTGTTGGCTCGTTGCATATTGCCATAACTATTCAGTCGATGAAATCTTTTTTTAATATAATCAGTAAGACAGTTTCTTGTCATTAAATGATAACCGGCTAATTAATTGGTGTAAATATCGTTTTCCCTTCGTTTAATTACGTCATTTTATGCCAGTTTTATCGTGAGATATTGAGATTTTTTTCAGATTCTAAAAACTATTTCTGATTTCGAAATTATCCTTCCAAAACTCACAAAACATTGAAGCAATTTAACATGTCTATATTCACGGAGGTGTGCACGGGAGTGTGCGTGCGTAGTTGCTGGTGGGTGTGCACGCGCCTTGTGCGTTTATGTTGCTATATTCTTTTTGGTATATAGTGGTTTTCAACACAATCTCATGCATTAATTGGGTTGGCTACACTCGTTTTTCCTTCATCAACTTTTTTCCTTTAATTGTTTGCTTCACTCAATCATACGCCGTTACTGTCTTCCTATATTGTCTTTGTTCGGATTCTTGTACAAACAATATGCACATATTGTGTCGCCGCAATACGTAGGCACTTGACTCACATTGTCTCTTATTTCAAGTGGATCTACATCGTGTGGCTGTAGGATGTGTTGAGGATAAATCTAAATGAGCATATGTTTATATTCTAGATCATCGAATAATAGTAGTAATAATGTTTAAAATTTTGCTTTATTTTCTACAAGAAAGTGCTCAATGCCAGAGGTAGAATCTTTATAAGAAGTTAATGTGGACACTGCAATGTGAATATGCTGTTCATATTCAATGAAAATGTCTGAGGAAATAGCTGAACAATTAGTGAAGTGAATATATACACTCGTGTGTGCATTTAAAAAGCAATATTTTAGGCAAGTCAAATGAAATAAATTGGAAATATTGTGTCTGATAATTTTTAATAAAAATTGGTTGGTACTCGCGAATGATATTTCGCGTATTGTAATTGAAATATGTAAGAAAGTTGCTGTAATATTTGACAGTTGATTTTATTATCCATTTCTCGATGTTCCCAAGTACTTTCATTCTCTTTCCGTGATCATATACAGGGGTGTAAGTTGTCGTAACAAAAAAATAGCCGCAAAACTGTGTTGCTAAATATGACTAATTAATTCTTGTTTCAAAACAAGGGTTGATTACTTGCTTAACGTGAAAATTATCGACAATGGAAATTTTTATGCAGTGATGTCATGGTCATATATATATATATATATATATATATATATATATATATATATATGTGTGTGTGTGTGTGTGTGTGTGTGTGTGTGTGTGTGTATGTTGAATTTATATATATATATATATATTAACAAGATGTCTTACATTACACATATCTGACCATTCGTTCATTTCGATACATCTACACCAATATTCTTGTCTACATTCACAATATAAAAATATAATAATCTATAACACAACTATCCTACACCAAGAAAACAACAAAAGCAAACTACAGATCATTGAGGTAATACTCATTAAAAATCTTAAGCCGTCAATTAATAAAATCGGATATGAATACTGTGGTAATGTTCCAAAATATTTATAAAACTAATAGATAGTACACAGAGAGAGAGAGAGAGAGAAAGAGAGAGAGAGAGAGAGAGAGGTTAGAGCTCTTTCGGCCAACACATCAAAGGTGCTCGCTATCAAAATTTTAAATGATAGAGAGAAAAAATTAATATTAATCGAAGAAGAGGTGGAACTCGCTTAAAAACAAAATTTTAATCAAAATCAATTAAAATGTAAATGTAGATGACTGATCATTCTCCACTGTCCAACCTCTGTTCCACGGGCGAACGTGGTAAGCCTCTCACTGCTCTACCGCCATTTACATCAAAATTGCTAGAAATAACTACATTCCCTGGTCCTGACATGTCAAACCTTCACGTCACTAATACGATATACCACTTATGTAGTAGGAAACCATCCACGTTTTCTCCGTATACAATCGGCGAGAAACAATTTCTACACGAAAATCCCTTTCCTGCAAACCACTGCCCTGTAATACCGCTTTACAACATGATGTTTCCCCGATCACTACATTCATAACCTGTTCAAGGCTAGCATTAACTGTTATCTTCCACTCTTATACGCAACAAATCACCTCCAAATGTAACCGTTTATCGCAAGTGGCGTACAGGCCTTGCAAACTGAATCCTACTCTGAACGAAATATTTGAAGGAAGAAACATGTTACAGAGAATGTTCTCTTTTGCCATTCAATTGCGAATATATATATATATATATATATATATATATCATCCCCGTAGAATATATATTCGTCATCCACATACAAGCCTGTTTCGCTATTTCACAGCTCATCAATGTGGCTAGATATTTATTTTCTTATAGCCGGGATCGAAACTCGACTGATTCGGTGTCAGTCGGAGGCGCTCACCCCTAAGCCATTGGCGTATGGAATCAGAAAAGGGAAAATTCGTATATAAGCAAGGATTACACACGCCGTCAACGAATGAACTTAATTCTTTGCTGAAGAGTAATGCATAAATTGCAGAAGTGGTAACTTTAAAAAAAAAATTACCTCTCTAGAGATCTCAGTCGTAACGAGAGCATAATATATTCGTCATATATTAATTAAAGTGAGTTTTATTTGTAATGAGTCTGGCCAGACAATCGATTGCAAGTGATTATAAAAATACGCACAAAATGTTCACGTTTTGTATTAATCACGGTGTCCACTTTCATGTTTACATACTCTCAATCTTTAAAGCTGAACATATTAGCCCACGAAAACTGCATAAATTAGAAACACACACACACACTCATATATATATATATATATATATGAGTGTGTGTGTGTGTGTGTGTATGTATGTGTGTGTGTGTTTAAAAGATTGAGGCCATTATCATAAAAATTAAAGTAAAAATGAATTCCTTAAAACGTAATTTATGAACTTGCCTATTCGTATTCGAAAATGAAAATATGCCTAATTCCCAGCTGTTTATAAACCATTTTAAATAGCACAACAAAATCTTTGCAAAAGGGTAATAGATTATTTAGAATCATTCTTTTAATTTCATATCACTCTAAATATAAAAAGAAGGCTAATTTTTCGAAGGAATAAAATATAATAGATAAATGACAGAATATCAATACTTTTTGATGAAAGTTGTATTGCTGAGGAATTGCTACCCAATTACAGAAACACACTTACAAAAATGTGCTCGACACACACACACACACACACACACACACACACATATATATATATATATATATATATATATATATATATATATATATATATCTTTAATTATCTGTAAATCCAGATAAAACTGAATGGGGAAATAGCAATTTTCAACTTGTCATTTTAAAGCATGCATTCTTCGACGCCTTATAAAAAGAGAAGGAGGAACAATTCTAAGCCCAGAGGTTATCGCTAGTAAAGAAAGGGCTTGGAATGTATTGGTTTTGATTGGGTTGGTCTGGGGAAAGGAATTTAATTGTAATTTTTCCTTGGTGTTGGGAGGTCTGTGGTTTGACCCTTGAGTTAGTATTGGTACGTGGTGGGGAAGTAACTGCTTTGCCAAATTTAAAAAAAAAAGAATTTTACTTGGACTATTTTGCGGAATAGGATAATTATTGTAATTTAAACTTATTTCTATGGTGGCACATACTTATGATCTATGTTCGTTTGTTTAGGAGTATATTTTGGTCTTGAAATTTTAAACTTTTAATTTTTTCTGTCAAACATAGAGTACACCTATCTCTTAAACTATTAGGGGTTCTAGCCTTGCCTATGAGTTCCCATGTGGACCTAAGTTACTTTCTTTTAATTTCCAGTATTTTCTAGAAAGGGCTGTTTCGTATATATAATATTAACTATATTAATTACAAGACCAATAGTAACAGAACTAACTCTGCCCAAACTAGTATTAATTTAGCTATAATTTAAATCGTTTTGAACAGCCCACCAAGGACGAATTCGGAGGGAAAAAAAGGGGAAGTAAAAAAAGAAACCAACGAAGTACATGAACAAAAAGTCAAGTACTCGTAAAAAAGAAAAAAAAACACAAGACGAAACCCTAACACTAAAGCGCTCAGTACAAAAGTAGAGCAACAATTTATCCTGACGAGCCGTAAGGTGAAACCTAGGTAGGTTTCTTGGCTCTTGCTTAGATTTTCTGTCTATATATATATATATATATATATATATATATATATATATATCTGTGTGTGTGTGTGTGAGGAAATTATGTCAAAACCATAAAACGGAGAGGATGATACAAAAAATGTATCTAATTAATATGAAATATTAAACAGACAAAATAGAGAGCTCAATTAATATCATTCAGATCACAATAATTTAAAGAAAAAAGGTATACATATCTGACACGATTTCAAACCTGATTTATTTCGACAAGCGGGTGATCTCCCATCTTATCAACATTTCATGTTTCGCGATCTGAGGAGATTGACGCTCACGCGCTTGTCGAAATAAATCAGAATTTATAATAGCTTTAGGTATGCGCCTAGTTTTCCTTTCTGCACACACACACACACACACACACACACACACACACACACACATATATGTACTCAAGCATTAATAGTAATCTTATAATACAAAACTCTTCGTTACTTTAATAAATGATTATTGTTCAACGCTACATTGTGCAAATTTCTATTATTTTCCTTGCTTTACTTTCCGTTCTCTGAGTTACTAATAGTGGTTGTCTGAATATCTAATGTAATCAATCACGATTTTAATCTCATCAATCGATGTTGGACATAAAGTGATATTCTGAATACAAATGTGTCTCCTCAAAAAGGAAACAAAACGAGGAATACATTTTATCTTTTGTAGACAGCATTATGTCGACTTGAATTCACGATTTATATTTACATTTGCCTATTCATATTACAAAGTGTCGACAAATGCGCATAAAAATATATAAGGAGATATTTTTAAAGCGTCATAATTATACAGTGTTTCACTTTGATATCTTTTCACCCCAAGCATGACAACAGAGCCACTAGCATGCAGGGGGTTACTGAGCTAAAAAGAATCTGAGAAAACATTATTAAATATCGAGAACAATAAAATAACAGAATTTTAAGACAGAAAGCAACTATTGATTTGCATTTAAATGACATCTATCTTTAATGGAAATCAAGAAACCGGAGGAGAGTTCCTCAAGCTAGAAGTGAGAGAACATAAATCTATACCTATAAAAGTAACGAGGCTGGACGTTGTGTAAGTATTTGTTTGTTTGATAGATTTGACTTAGCGTCTGCATTTTGCGGTTTAGCTCGACGAAAGTTGCGCTCAGATGAAGATCAAAATTTTAGAACGCTAACGACAACTTGAAATGTTTCAGAAAACCCAAATTAGGGGTATAAAATATATATTATCACCCCACAAAGTCAGGGATCAGTTTATGTATTGATTATAATATAGAACCGATTACCCCACTTTATTTTATCTATATCTAGATATTTTGCCCCTCCCCCTCCCACTCTAATCCAATACAGACGTTCTACATTGTTATCTATATCTGTAGAAGTGACGAAGATGGACGTTGTGTAAGTATTTGCTATGTAAATTCATCATATGTTTTTTATTCTTATTATTCCTTAAACTACCCGAGTGAAACCGGGCTAAACTGCTAGTTGTTGGCATAGAACATAAGTTTACATCGAGCCATTTGTACTGTAAAATGATGAGATCTTGCAGTCAATGTAGTAATCCGCTTCAATTAATAGAGTGTAGATATCAATAGTCTTTCTAAGAATATATCAAATGAAATTTAACATATAGAAAAATATATTAGAATACATTAGAATAGTGGGAATGTAACTGAAGTTGAGATGCCAGGTCAGGATGAATAGCATTGCAGATTCTTCTTTAAATTTTATCAAGAATATCTGAATATATATTACGAGGACTAGACAATAAACAGCAAGAGTATTTTTAGAATAGAAATGCTATCTACGCTCTTTTCATCACAAACACACACATATATTAACCAACACTACCATCCAACATACACTTAAACAGACAAGTGTTTCTACATAAACATGCACATATACTATTATACCTTTTACATTCACAATATTCCACACATATATTTAAAAAAATCTATTGCTTTAATACACGTGACACTTAACTGAGAATCTGTAATGTGATCGATACCGACTTGGCTGCTCGGCTGCAGTCGCTCTCTCACCGGCGCGATGTGGCTTCCCTGTGCTTCTTCTATAAATAATTTCACAGATTCTGCTCCTCTGAACTTAGATCACTGGTGACCCCCTTTGTATGAATTTACACGAGCTACTAGATTGGCAACTAGGTCCCACCCTTTTACCATGAAACCGATAAAATGTAAACGTAATTTCTACGCTAATAACTTCTTTTCGCGCACTTCCCGCCTGTGGAATTTCCTTCCATTTACGTGATTCTTCAACAGCTGCAATCTGTAGGAATTTAAATGTCAGGCCAATAGACATCTCCTATCTCACTACCTCGCAGCCATTCTCTCAAGCACTTTTCTCCATCTACTCCACCCCCAAGCTCGGTATTCTCATCCGTCTATTACCCTTCTCCTGACATTTCCTGTAACTAAGCCCACTTTCTCATCACTTACCCCGATGTAACCCCCTGTGCAACAGTGGCAGTAGAATGCCTTGCTTGGGGTGAAATTATTTTAAAAAAATCTAACCAATAAGAATAAACCTGAAAACATAACATACCTGTATTTTGTTTATTTGTTTTTTTTTTATTTATATATATACTTTATATGTGTTAACGATGTTTTTCATATTTTTTGTTTATCAAAGAAAGCATTAAAACTTAAAGAGAAAACACCAAATGATCTTCATCAGGAATGATATACTTCAGTTACAAGTAGTATATGAGCAAAACGCAAATCTTATGTGTATAGATAAAATTTGTAAACTAAGATTTGCGATCAGAAATATAAATTTGTAACTTCAAGGGCATATCATTTGAAAATTTTCCCATGGGAACAATAATTCACACAACATATTCAATGCAGAGGAAGCAAGTCGAATAATAGAGTATGGTAATTAATACTTTGCGTGTATAGGAAGTTGAAGAAGATGTCAGGAGGATTCATAGTTCAAAGTTATATAGAAAAACAATTGAGACATTGTTTTAGAGAATCAGGAATCATAAAAATTCTTATTTGTGAATAAATAAAAGCAATTAGGCATTTTCTGTTTAGACATGGGTCAAAGTTCTCAGAAAAATATATACACGGAATAGACTAAATGAAACATATTTTCAATTTTTTTTTAAAACTTTTTTTTTAAAGAATTATTTGAGTAGATTTGTTTCTACTTATTCATCAAAAATATATTTATTTATTTATATCTACTGGCCTGAATATTCGAGATTTTTATTTAAAAAAATATGCGCACTCCGACAGGATTCGAAACTACTTCCTTAAGGGGAAACAGTCTTAAAACATCTCACCATATAAAAAAAAAACAACACACACAAAATCAAAACTACAAAGAACCAATGTTATTTATGAGTTCAAACGCCCCCTAAGAAACTGTGCTCTTCATCAAACTCATAAATAATTACATTGGTCATACTGCTACACGCCTGTCTAGATGACATACATTACACATACCCGAACGTAGCTCAATTAGGACTCATTTAAACATACTCGAAAACCTACCAAACGCTACACAAAAGATACTAGAAGAAAATTGAAGTATGATAAGCACATCTACGCACAACAAAAATATTAAATATAATGTAAGACGTAATAATAAAAAAACAACATTGTATAACATCTAGTATGAAAGCGGCCACAAAATACTGTCTCCGAATAATTAAAAACAAATATATCTATGACTTCAATTACATACATAAAAGAAACCATACATTCATTTAAAAAGTAAAATAATAAAAATCACGCTTGTGAATGGCTAAAAGTACACTAGAAATTGCTTGGATATGCAGAAACGTTGATACGTTTGCACACTTTATGTCCAAAAAGGAAAACACTCGTAAGAACAAAAGAAAAATTAAATAAAAAGCATTATTACAATACATTTTTAATCGTCTTCAATGAAACATGTATAAAAGAGGGATTGCTAACTAATTACACTTCATAAACCAAACTCATAAATATTTACATTGGTTATTCTACGTGCCTAGACGACTTACGTTGCACCCACCTGATTATAGCACAATTATGACTCACATAAATACACATGAAAACCTACCATACTCAACCCAAAACATACTCGTGGAAAATACAAGTACAATAGCCTCATCCACACGTCCAAAATGATGAAAAATAATGTGAAACTTAATAATAAGACAAAAGAAAAGGCTCTAATTTATAACATTAACTGTGAACTTGGCCATAAATTACTGAGCATATTGGAAAAATATTCTCCTATAACTTCAGATACATACATAAAAAGACATACAGTTAACTATAAAAAATTTAATTATATTTGATTATGACTAAAGAAATGGCCGAAAGCGCTCGGACATGCAGAAACTTTTACATTTATTACACTTTGCATCCAGATAAGAAACACATGTACGAACAAAAGAAATATTAAATAAGTTGTTTAAACAGTACTTTGTAACTCATCATTAAGGAAACACACTCACACTATATATAGTTCCATCCGCAGACAGATCTGCTTCGCTGTACCACAGCTGATCAGTTCGGTTAGACCCTGATTGCTTCCTAACCCAGGATTGAAACCCGACCGAATTGGCGTCAGTCGGCGATCCTACCTCTGGGTTATGGGCGTTCGGCTGAAGCAGGCAGCCTTATATATATATATATATATATATATATAAATATATATATATAGGGAAATAAAGATAGATGAATAACTGAAAATTTATGATTAATTTGTCAAATCTCTAAAGGAATTACAGAAACTAAATATTAGTCAAAATAAGCAAGTGAATAATACGTATCACTAGAATACAGACATCCTATATTATGTGTAACATGTTCCATAGAAATCTGGGTAACAAACAGTAAAAGAGGGGTGAAAAATAATATATATACACATAATTAAATGGAGAGCATTGACCAAGAAATCTGAAGAGATTTATGACGAGAGAAAGTCGAAAAAACATTATGAGAATAATATAAATATTTCCACCAAGATAGATAGATAGATAGATAGACTTAGATTTTATAAATAATACACAAGAGTTACTGAGAAGTAATAGAGACCAGGAGAGTGAGAGTTTAACAGAATTGGACATAGATAGATTGATAGATATGTACAGACTGTGATGATGGTTTAAACAAAAATACAGATATAAATCGATGAAGATGATGCTGGTAGACCAAATTAATTAGAGTTTATATACCGTTCAGTCTTATGCTAATTACTTCTATATAAATAAAAAGCAATATTAGACACGCCAATGTGTTCGCGTTTACGTTAAGATGCCTTTATCAAAGTGTCTAATTAATAACAAACATTACATATAAAAGTATATTTTGCAAAAACGACGCACAAACATTGTTTGTGTTTATATCGATTTTTCGTGTTTATTTTTTATCATTTATATTTTGCTTTAAGGGAATTAAGACGAATGTATTAGAAGAAATTATCTTAAGTTTCTTTTCCTTTTTTTATCCTGAAATAAAAGCCCGTGGCAGATTTTATCTATTCTCGTTATTCGCTTTACTCTGTGTATATTTTTGGAGGGTCTGTCAGTTTTCGACAGCTATATCGATCGATCTTCGAAACTAGAAGACTGTCACTCTCACTTTATTGTGACATACCTTTTATTTTTTAAAAAAAAGTAAGTGTATCGCCATACAACAATTTTATAAAAGCATTTGTTATATACATATATTTAGAAATATTGTCTTCTGCGTCGTATGCGTATGTGTGTGTGCTTGTGTTTAATCTTCTTTTCTTGTCATTTGATTATATCTTAAATTCTAATAAAATGATATCATATATATATATATATATATATATATATATATATATATATATATTCAAATGGCTAGAAGGCTTTAGCTTTGTAGAATATTATGCAATTTGTCAAAAAATAAATCTATAAAATTCCCAGTTAATAAACATATTCCTTTAAATATACGATTGAGACTCATAAATAACACAAGTATGTTCTACAAAACTAAAGTAAAAGTAACTACAAATTCACAAAGCCATAATAATAAAAGACTGCATTGAATAGAATATCCTTATGCCTGTACGATATACTCCAGACTACATGAGAAATAACAAAGCATTCAGTCTCTAAGCTGTCTTATATCTGTAGTAATCGTCTTGACAACGACTCCATAAAATTTTCAAAATATTTAGATTTATATTTCTCTAAGTATCAAACACGGACGGATGTGCGTTGTGGTGCATAAATCGGGGAGCCGAGTTCGAATTCTAGCTGAACTCATTGCATTCACTTCCGCGCAAATACTCTTGGGAAAGGTATTAATCTGTCTATTCCTTCCAGTTATGGGTTAAATAACAGGACAGATTAGGTTCTATAGGCTTGGTCAGCAACCAATCTACCGCAGAAAGCAATGGCAATCTACTGCGGGATAATTTTCTGCCCAGTCAGTCATGTCTCTTTCGAGGCATAATCGCCCAAGTGTGTATCACGTATGGCACTTAACTGACTGAAGTATTAAACATCAATATATGAATGCTTTCCTGAACTTAAAATCTTTATTAAGTTGAGTCATAAGTAACTTTAGTATTCATTTCTCAATTTTTCTTTTAAAAATTATGTCCTTAAGCAAACTGTACTTTAAATATATCCAGTTATAATGTAATGGCCGCTCGTATCCAAATATGTCTGTTAATTCAATATCTGCGGCAGATAGACATATTTCTGTTTATTCAACTTCCACAGAGTCCAGGTGTTGTATTTAATGCAACTATGCCGAGAGGAACTTAGAGCTTCTAGAAGAGACTTGCGAATTCTTGTTAACAATACCGTCTACTCAGTCTCATGCACAAGGTACGACTGAAGGTTTTTCAGGCAATTTTACGAAGTTGCTGCAGATTGGGGATCCCTCTACTGGAAAAAGAAATCAAGCAGTCACCTTGATAAATCGACCATGTTGAGATTCGAACGCGGGCTCATGGACGGAAAGCCCGCGTTTTAACAACTTGGCCCCGCAACGAAAAGTACGATTAGTTTTTATTCAGATAAATGTTGCTTGCAATGATTTGTTACAACTTATCAGGCAGTTCTGCAGGTGTTGACAGGAAAACAAATTGCCGAGCAAACGAATCTGATTTTAATTAGATATTTTTCTCGCCAAAGTGTTTTGCTTCGGATCAAAAAAGGTGTTGGTGAAAGAGCCGTTGAATATATTGGGTGAGGCACAAAAGACCAGCCAATCCAAACATTATATTAATCATTCTGAATTCGAATTTGCGCTTTTATAGATGAGAATTTCCCCCTTTAATCAACTGTAAACGTTGCCATTGCAGTGCCAAATTTAAGATATATTACTGTATGGAAAATGTATTCTTAACTGCTAAGTCTGATTTGAAGTTACGTTTCTTCATTTGTCATTACAAATGGTTATCCATAACTGAAAGATTGCTTATACCAAAGCCCAAGGTATTCCAGTGATGTTTTAAATCACTCGATCATAAATACGAGGACTATTTTTATACATACTGAAATCAAACAGTAAGAAATCACTATAAGAATTAAAGAAGAAGAATAATGATTGTCTTTTATAAAATTGGATTCACTGAATAACTCTTCAAATATTGCGAGGAAGAACATATCTTGGAGTGAAAATAAAAAAAACATATCTTAGCCTAAGGTATTCCATTGATGTTTTAAATCGCTTGATCATATATACCAGGACTATTTTTAAGAATACTGAAATCAAACAGTAAAGAAATCACTTAAAAAGAATAATACCGGTTGTCTTTCATAAAATTGGATTCACTGAATATCTCTTCAACAATGCCAGAAGGAACACATCTTGGAGTAAAAATATATTTGCATTTAGAATTTTGAAAGTGTTCTCTTACATTGAAAAGAGATTGTGGCATCAATTAATCATCATTACGTCGAAGTAAATAATTTATGTTTCTACAATGTCCAGAAAGTGTGTGGAGAATAAAAAATTCATGTCATGAAAGAAGTTCAGAAATATCTACCCAAATGTCGTTTTCTGTTTTGAATTACTATGAAAATATCCGACTGTGATTAACAAATCAAGTGTACTAGAGTTGAAGAAATTATCACAGTAGAATATTTTTTGCGTGTCTATAACCTTAGAAGCATAAAAAATGTATGTAATCATTGACTGAATTCGAAACCGTTGTACAGTATAAAAAACAAGGTTTCATTGCAATATAGATGTGCCTAGTGAGATGTTTATATTCTTATTTTTATGCATTTCAGTAAGTTACAAAGTGAAAAATCTCAAAAACGAATTGCTTGACTTGTTTGCTGTTAAATATCAACGGACATTTAATACTTTCATTGAGTGATAAAATGATTTCATTAATTATTCATCAGTCGATTTTAACAGATAAACGGACGTATTAGAGAAGGTTAAAGTGAAAAGAAGAAAAAAGGGGACAGAGCTAAAATAATTTCACACACACACACACTCTCTTTCTCTCTCTCACTCTGTCTGACTTATACACGGGTGCACACACAGATATACATATCTGCAGATATATAAAGACATACACTTATTAATGCCCGTAGACACACTATGCTTTTAAAATAAGTACGAAATTCTTAAAAATTCAAAATGGAAGCGTGACGTAAAATAGTATTAGACGTAACATCTAAAACTTCTTGTCGGTTTGGGAAATCGTCATTCGAACAGTAGTTTTTACAGGGGCTAGAACACTAGCCAACTGCTACGCGAAAAACGCATAACAGACTAATCCATTCAATGTCTAGTCACACGCACGAAAATTAAGAAAATGCACTCAATCTTAGGTAGATTTAACGTTATTTTAGTGATGTTAAACATTTTACTTTCAAGGTAAACCATATAGAAATTACTAAGTTTTAGTGCAATAACTGAATCCATGGAATAAACTATCACGTTGTACGTAGATGTCATTTTGGTGATTATATAAGTGGACCTCACTGGTAAGTCAGAAGAAGTTTCTGTAACATGTTTGGTTTTAATTTTAGAGAATGTAGAGACGGGTTGTTGTAAATATTTTAAAAATTATATCAATTTTTTTCTGAGAGATTGAGAAATATATTTTCAACACCAAAAGAAGCTATAGTTTCATTATGTAATTTTTGTGTTTTTAAGATTAAACTTAGTTCATGAGTTGATTTAATACTGTATTTATTAGGTATGTATGATATAATGTGTTGGTTGATGATTTTGGTAAACCAGAGTTTGGATGTGGGATATGGCGAAACGTAGAGGAATATTAAGCTTGTGCAATCTTATGGTTCCATACATGTACCTTTTTTGTATACTTCGTTTATTTTGGAAAGTTTTAAGTTGTCTTGTTCTGCGTTGTATGCTGTGATCAGTTTATTAATTTTTAGTTTTAGTTGGTTCATAGGATTATTGTAGGCTTTTAAATATTTGGTATGATCTTCGAGGATTTTCTGCAATTTTGAATTATAATCTGATTTTTTTAATAGAATAGTATGTGTGTGTTTCTTCTTCTTCTACTACTTCTTCTTCATGTGCCGTGTTTCTTCAGGACGTAGGAGATCATGGACTTCCACTTGGCTCTGTCTCTTGTTGCTGTCAATAATTTTTCTCTTAGTATCTCTTCTCAGCTCCGCTCCGTCAACTATTTACTCAGACCTAACAAGTACGTCTAGCACTGCTTTCCTCTGTCTCTTCTTCCATTTATCCGACCTGTGAGTATCAAGTTCTCCAGGGCTTCCTTCCTCACTACGTGTCCCAGGAACCTCATTTGTCTCTTCCTGATATTTATTAATTTTCCATCCTGATACTCAATATCGCATTTTGTAAAATTAAATTTAAATAATCTGACCTTATTGATAGAAGTACATTTTTTTTACATATACACATATGTATAAGTGGTAACACACACGACTATATATATATATATATATATATATATATATATATATATATAGTGTACGGGTAGGTATTTGAAAGCTATTACTATGCGTTTTGTATAATAAGGAAAGGTAAAGAAGGTGTTGGGTATTACCAATTTATTATTCATTAATATTTTTGAGATCAGAGTCTCATCTTCAGAATGACAGGAGAGCTTGGTTTCAAGTTGTGCGCTGCTGGACCCTGCCTAAAAGTACCTTTAAAACTACCTTATATACACAATGCTTCAAGCAAATTAAAAAATCTCATATATATATATATATATATATATATATATATATATATATATATATATAGGCTCAGAGGTAGAATCGCCGACTGACGCCACTTCGGTCGGGTTTCAATCCTGGGTTAGAAGCAATCGGAGTCTAACCGTACTGATGAGCTGTGATACAGCGAAACAGATCTGTCTACGGATGACTATATATATATATATATATATATATATATATATATAATAACTAAATAACTAATAACTAAATAACTATATATATATATATATATATATATATAATCTCAATGGCGCAAACCTGTTCAGAAATATCTAAATTGTTAGTTGTATATATTTCCTAAGATCTGTAGTCAAATATTCCTTTGACCGTGGAGCATTCAAATCTTGGCAAAGACTATTCATCTTCGAACATCGACGACTGGAGTTCCAGACTCACAGAAAAAACTGTATCAGAAAATATCAACCACATCACCTAAAGACCTTCAACATCAACAACAATTAAACTTTGCGCAATGAAATCGAAGAGAAAACAATGACATAATCAAGAGTTTGACGTTCCAAACTAACTTTAGATAAAATACCCAACTCTACTAGGAAGCTTCAGAAAGCTATTGAACTTGAGAAACCTACTTTTTTAGGTTTCTTTTAAGAGAAATATTTCATAAATTACAACCAATACCAGTAGTGACTTCTCGGTTAATAGATACCAAAGATTTTCTTATAAATAAATGGCTCGTGATTTCTTTGTCATTCATACAGCTGTTTGATCGAATATGAAAAATATTGCTGGTCAGTTGATCTTCTTCAAAGACACTGACGACTCCTCTTATCAGAAGTTAACGAAATAAACAAGAAATAATTGCCAACCTGTAAATATTAAACTTTCGGTTTAATATCAATTCATTCGTAGAGTAAATTTACGGTTACTGTAAAATAAGATTTATATTTCGCCATTATTTGCATTAATTGTGCACAAATGATTAATTATCTGGGGAAAATCTAATATACCCACACGATTTTGATAATCAATCATTTTTAATCTAACAAAGGAATTTAATTTTAAAGATGAAAACAAATGATGTAAATACTAGAAACGAATATCACCTTTCTGAGAATGGAATTAATTTGTGCAACAAATTTGCATAAAATTAAAATTTTTTTAATGTTCAGCTGAATACTGAAACAGTATGTTTTAAAGTTCATAACTTATTCTAAACAATGACATAATCCAGAGTTTTAGGTTTCAAATTACTTCAAGTAAAATCTTCATTTTATAAAATGTTTGAGAAAAACTACTGATCTTGAGAAACTTATTTTCTTTAAGGTTTGTTTTAAGAAAAAGATTTTATAAATTGCAAACAACGACAGCACTGTCTTTCTGAGAATGAAATTAATTTGTGCAACAAATCTGCATAAAATTAAAATTGTTTAATGTTCAGCTGAATGCTGATGCAGTATGTTTTAGAAGTTCATGTCTTATTCTAAACAACATATATTTTGATGTATTTGAAAAAAAAAAACAATGACATAATCTAAAGTTTTATGTTTCAAACTACTTCAAATAAAATCCCTATTGGTACTAAAATGTTTCAGAAAAACTACTGAACTTTAGAAATCTATTTTCTTTAAGGTTTGTTTTAAGAAAAAGATTTTATAAATTACCAACAACAGAAGTACTGACTTCTCGGTCAATATATGACAAAGGTTGCGTTCTAGAGCAATGGCTAGAATTACCATTATCTTTCAGACAGTTTTTTAATCGAATATGAAGAAGATTGCAGATTTTAAAAACATTCAACATTTTAAAAATAGAAAAGAAAATTTAAAGCTATTACGCAGAATACTATAAATATTATGTATTATTATTTTACGAAAGAAAAATTGAAAAAGATATGACGTAGTTATATGACTATGCTAGGCTTGGTAGCTATCATTACTCAATTTTTAATTTTTTTAATTTTTTTTTTTTATTATAAGCGTTTCACCCCGAGCAAGGCATGTCACTGCTACTAATGCGCAGGGGGCTACATAGAGTGGAGAAAGGTTGATTAAATATAGGAAATGTCAGAAGGTGGGTGATAGGCGGGTAGGGATACGGAGAATGGTTGAATATAGGAAATGTCAGAGGGTGGGTGATAGGCGGGTAAGGATACCGAGAATGAGGGTTGAGTAAATGAGAGTGTTCTGAGAATAATTGGGAGTTAGTGTGATAGGAGGTGTCTATTGACCCTACATTTAAACACCTGGAGATTGTAGCTGTCGGGAAAGCAGACTTGTGGAAGGGAGTTCCACAGGTGGGAAGAGCGAGAAAAGAAGCTATTGGAGTAGAATTTACGGTTATATCTGTTTAACTGTAAAAGGGTGGGACCTAGTTGCTAATCTAGTATCTCGTGTAAATTCGTGCTTAGGCGGCACCAGTGCTCTAAGTTCATCGGAGCAGATGCCATGAAAGTACTTGTAGAAGAGGCACAGGGAAGCCACATCACGCTGGTGAGAGAGTGGTTGCAGCCGGTCTGCCAAATCAGTATCAACCACGTTACAGATCCTCCTTTGTATTTTGTCAAGAACCCCAAGGAGAGCAGCAGAGGCACCCGACCAGATATGGCAGCAATATTCAATATACGGGCGGATGGTAGATTCCGCTGAAAGTGTAAGGCCAAGGAGGCGTAGTATTTTACTTTCTGGGAGGCAAGCCTGTCCCATGCTAATGGGAGGTAGATGCGATTGTCTATTTTGGGTCAGAAGTTTAAGTAATACATATTATAATCTTGTTTGTATTAATCTGAACCTGGGATTTCCTTGTATATTTTAACGTCTTGTTGTGTTGCTTTTTTATCATTCCAAGCTTACCTACTATCACTGTTAATATTCTTGTTTTGGTTTTTCTTTTTCTATTTCAATTTCCGGGTCTTTATACATTAAAATGTTCATTATTATTATTATTATTAGTAGTAGTAGTAGTAGTAGTAATGTAAAAAATAATATCGAAACAAGATAACTGAAATATTCATCGCTACCAGGTGACCCACGCTACTTAAATATGCCGATAAAACTCTCTTATCATCAAGTAGGTGAAAACTGCAAATAAATATATAAAAGATGAAATAATAACAGACACTTGCTAGGAAACATTAAAAATTCTACGAAATATATGTATCTAAGAAAGCTGTTAAATAAGAATATCAGTATTTTTTTGCTATAAATGATTTACTTTCCTAAGGTTTTGTAATATAATGACAAGTCGGTTTAAATGTTAAACGCTTAAACACACAAAGAGCATTTCTCATCAGTAAGTTAAGTGCTATACGTGATAAACACTTGGGCGATCATGGCTCATTCGAGACATGTCTGACCGTGCAGAAGATTTTTATGCAGTAGAAAATGCCATTACTTTCTGTTGTTGACCATGGCTGCAGAATCCAGTTTATCGTTCTATTTAATCCATAGCAGGAGAGAGAAAGGACGGATTAATATCTTTTCCAAGTTTATCTACGCGAAAATGAATACAACGGATTCAACTGGAATTCGAACTCCGATCTCCGATATCCACCGCACAACAAAGCATATACTATTGAAATAGGAATGTGTTTAATATGAGCAAGGTTCTTTTATATCGTCAAACGCAGATATTGTAATCCCTCATTCTAAGTAAAAGAGTTTATGGAATATAAAATACGGAATGTATATGCACGTGCATCTTCTGTTACCCTGTTGGGAAGATCAGAGATGCCCTATATTTACTGCAAATATATCAATAGCGGTATGACAAGGGCTAGAGAGCCTGACATAGACCAACTATCTTCAGGCAGAATTTTTCATCTCCTGGACTGGCTGCAACATTAAAGCAGGATTCTGCCGCTATATTTAACCAATTTACGTACGAGTATGAAATTAAGTAGCTTCAAAATGCATTGGCTTGAAGCGAACAAAATGTATCGAGTGGGTATTGAACTCATTTTGCAAAGTTCACTCTTCGCACCTCTATAAAAAATTTGAAAATTTTAATAGATAATGCTGGGAAGTTGTTCAGAAACCTTTTGTTTCAAATTCACCCGAATTTGACGATTGTAAAACTCCTGATTATTAGTGACTTCCTAAGAGTCGTAAAGGATGCGCGTTGTGGTATAGTGGATATCGACTTGGAATAAGAAGTCGGAGGGTCGTGTTCGATTTCCAGTTGTATTTATTCCATTCACTTACGAGCAAATACCATTGACAGAAGTATTAATCCGTCGCTTCCCTCTTCAGCTATAGGTTAAATAACAGGCAGCTTGTGTTCCATACGCTCAGACAATAAATGTGTTTTGAGTAGGATCAACAAACCTACCTATGGAAAGAACACGTTTCACAAACATTGACGATCCCCTCGTCGGTTCCTATTTTTTAAGTTTTTATTAAAACCTAATCTTAGAAGATTATCGGATGTGCGTTGTGGTGCAGTGGATATCGGCTCAGAACAACAAATCGGGGGTGCCGATTTCGAATTCCAGTTGGGTTCCTTGCATTCACTTAGGCGCAAGGGTATCCTTGGGAAAGGTATTAATCCGTCTCTTCCCTCCAGTTATGGGTTAAATAATAGGACAGATTGGGTTCTATAGCCTTGGTCGGCAACCAGTCTACCGCAGAAAACAATAGCAACCTATTGCGGGATAATTTTCTGTCCAGTCAGTCATGTCTCTTTCGAGACATGATCGCTCAAAGCATGTATCACGTATGGCAATTAATTGTATCATAGAAGGTGATCTAGTGTAAAAAGAAGAAATTATGGTATTTTTATTTTCGTGTTGTCTGTTTTTCATTGGTTAATCAAGATTTTCGTGCATGTCGACTTGTTAAACTGTTAGTATAACTTATCGCGTTCCGAATTTAACAAAAGACATGTCCTTTCAAAGCTATAAGAAATTAACGAATTATAAGCCTATTTTAAACTACATTTTATAAATGATGATTGTTTTAGCTTTGGATATAAATGTCAACAACTAAGTATTAAATCAGTTTTCGAGAACATATTTTTACATTGATTATAATTTAGCTTAGACGAGAAAGCATATTAATATGGAAGGCTGATATTAGTTAACTGCCTTTGGCAGATGTATGAATGTAAGTACCCAGTAGCGGTATTGGAAGGAAATGTTTCTCTTACTTTGCTAGCCAACTAGCAATACAGACGTGTGATGTCATTTTTATAACCTCTCACGACATTGAACATACCAAACCCCATATCATGATAACATGATTACTGTTACTCTGCTTCCTGTCTTATTTGACTGGCTAAATTTTTGCTGTATACTTTAGAGAATGGCTAGATGAAAAAAAGAAAAACAAAGCAATCAGAGACGCCATCGTAAAAAGCGTCGAAACAAAATATCACCTGAATTGCTGCTATTACAGCTTCTGCTTATCAATGTCATTTGTTAGAATGACAGTTAATAAGCTCGGTGATGATAGCCGGATGTAAATATGAACATAGCGTATTTTGTTCATGGGTTGAGAAAATAAACAGAAATATAAGATGAGATTATGTTAAGATTGACAAGATAAATGTTGATATATAGTCGACATTTTTCCTCATTCGTGATTGCTTCAACATTCAGCCAGTTTCTAATATGAATATGGATCTATTCTCAAAAATAAAAGATTACGTAAAAAGAAAAGACTAAACAAAAAATATTTCGCCAAATATCTGTACTCACCATCAAACGGCTATAGATGCTTTCTGTATATACCTAAATATATGCAATTATATGTAAAATAAAACAAATACTTCTCCGAAGAAAAAATTATGTGATGGTCCGTTAAAACACGGATCTGAGAAACACAATAGCACATATTCACGTCTTGATATTTTCGTTTTCAGATCTTACGTCTTATATCAGCGACGATGGATCGAGATGAATCAACTACTGCTCTGAGACCGGAAAATATTTTCAAAAATAGGTGCAAAAATATTACACCTGGTAAGTATTCTAATTCTTTTATTTTTCATAAAAAGGCATGGGTAAAATTAATTAATACAAATAATATACAGAGAATTCATTGGTTATATTTCTATTTTAATTGGACTAAAATTTGCTGAAAATATATTAGTTACGCTCAATATGAATACATTATACATGCAAAGACAGAAGTATTTTACAACAAATGAAATTTAATCTATTTATATTTTTCGGATGTGCGTTGTGGTGCAGTAAATATTGACTCGGAACGATAAGTCATAGAGCCGAGTTCGAATTCCAGCTGAATTCCTTGCATTCACTTACGCGAAAATACCCTTGGGAAAAGTATTAATCCCTCTCTTCCTTCTAGTTGTGGGTTAAATAATCGGACACATTGAGTTATATAGTCTAGGCTGGTAACAGTCTACTGCAGAAAGCAATGACAACCTACTTCGGGATAATCTTCTGCCCACTCAGTCATGTCTCTTTTGAGACATGATCGCCCAAAGCGTGTATCACGTATGACACTTAACTGACTGACATTTTTCGGAACATTGCTCGTTTTTACTGCTATGTTTACAACGTTTCGGCCGTTGTACACTCCGGCTTTCTTCAGGTGCTATAAATTTCGAACCAAACCCTTTATTAACAAGAATTCATAGCACTTGTATAAAACCTGAGCGTACAACGGCCGAAACTTTGTAAACATGCTACTAAAGATGAGGGCAATAGTTCGAACAATGTAAATAGTGTAAGTACTGCTTCACCTCAGAAGTATAGACAAATACTAAATGGAATTTAATAAAAATAATTCTCTTAGTTCTTTTAAATTTTATATATATCGATATTTATGTATCACATACATTGAGTAATATTTTATTAGCTTCTAATATAAATTCGCTGGCCTCTTTTTATATTTTAATGCTTATTATTTTTAGTTAATTCTGATGAATTTCAAGCCATGGAGTAGGGTTAATGTTTCTTTAATTCGGCCTTTTGTCATATTTAACCAAACACCCTACAGCTTATAAGTTTTATGCAGAGTTATAATCATCAGAGGATTTTCATCATCAGAAAGTTGGTTGTCGGCAGGTTGGAATATGTAGAATTGTGTAGAATAGTGTAAGAATAAAATAAACATTTTTCATGTCAAAAGAGTAATTTATTAAAAAAGGAATAACAAGAATTAGTAGAAATTGATGTTCAATGAGAAAGTTAAGGGTATCAAGAGTTAGTACAAAATGTTCGTAGTAGTAATTGTTGAAAGAGATAAAGAGAAAAGGGAAGAGGACAATGTCCGAGTCACTTGAAGTTGAAGTTACATTTTAAATGTTTCGTCTCGCGACTCCAACCTGAATCTCTGACTGACTGACGTTGATGAAGTCCTTTTATAGTAATCTAGATTTTTTGCACTTACGCTCAAAGTTCTTTTAGATCTTGCAAGTCGCTCCCATTCGTCAAAATTTATTTTAACACCTATTTGCGAAATCTGGTTTCGACTTTTTCTTTAAGCACATAATTAATCCTTTTTTTATTTTGGAAAAACCAGGATATCTCACATCGTTGTGAATTTTGTAAAAGTGAAGAGAGTAGATTTTAATTAATTTCTTATCCGCTATAAATCATTCAACGCTATATTCTACATCATTGTTTAGGATGACATTTCTTAAGCATCGGGGATAGCAATCACGAGATTTTGACTAAAAATTCATATGCTGAGCTAAACTTAGTTAGATTTTCTTGGAGAGTTCAAATTATTTAGTGTGTACAACAAACTGAACAACACCACACGCTCAAAGCCTAGGTCACCATGACCAATGATTAGTGCTAGCAGAACAATTGACGGCTTCCAAGGGTTCCGTTTAGCCAATTTCACTCACAAAGTTTGGGTCAAACTTTGGCATGGTTTTCAGATACTTTCCAAAGATGCCACACACTGGGATCGCCTCCTCCAGGACAATAGAATCCAGAAATCACTTTCCTGACAATCAATTTTCCGATCCTTCTAAAATTCGAACGTGGATCTAATGTTCAGAAAACAAACGTTATAACCAAACGATTTAATTTTTATTTAAAATGATTTAAGTTTTAATGCATCTATTTAAATTTTATATCAGTTCGTCAATTAAGTGTCAGACGTGATACAGAACTGACTAGGCAGTAGGTTACAATTTCTTTCTGCCGTAGACTAGTTGCCAACCAAGACTATAGAACCCAATCTGTTCTGCTATTCAGCCCATAACTGGTGGGAGAAGAGATTGATAATTACCTTTCACGTAGGTGAATGTAGAACTCGGGTTTCTGATTTATCAATCCTTGCCGATATCAGTTACATGACAATGCATCGATTGCATCATTTTCGATTTAAACTGATTTAGTCGAATCATTCGATCTGAATATTGACGATTTGGAACAAGTTGTCTAAAACGATGACAAACTATTCCCTTTTGATTTATTAAAAATTATCTGTAACAATATGATATCAGTTGTTACATAAAAATCATAGGACATCTGATCTTTAATTTTTGCAAGAATAGAACGACATCATTAAAAAAAAATAGTTCTCTGACTTATCTCCCGAAATACAAAGACTTTACATTTTATAGTTTACGAATATATGGCGCCATAAGAGGTTCGGTTAGCATTTGCTCAAGGCAATGGAGAAACAATCGATTTCCCATGACACTTCATTGTTTGTGATTATTTACGATATTGTGAGTTACCGCTGGGTTGCTTTGCTTTGTCCATTCAACTAGCGAAGTAAACCTCGGGGCCATAAAATCGCTTTGTTTATTTCTCCTGAAACTCTGGTTATAATACGATTTCAAATTATCCTTGCGAGAATACCCCAGGAGTGTAAACAGAAAGGAACTTACGATTCAAATTCTGTCAGTCATTAAGACGTTTTGTTTGGATAGAATAGATAACAAAAATGAAGGGAAATGTGAGATGGTGAGATGTACAAGTTGCTTCAAAATCCAAGGGACCAGAATTTGTCATGATCACCTAAATCCTGAAAGAACATGGCCTTAAAAAGAATTCGAATATATATCCGATTAAACTGAAAGACGTCAAGGGGAATATACTAACATTAAAATTGTTTATTAATGAATTTTCTGGGATGAGCACTTAGCAATATTTACAGTATTTGCATTCATTGTCTTTGTCGTAATGATCAAAATACTTCGGGCTATATTCTCATCGGCCCTCCTCAGAGGTCTGGTGACGCAATTGCAGGAAATTTCAAAATGAATACTTTGTACTTGAAGGAAATTTTATAATGAACAAGCTCTACGGAAGTTAATATATATATTTTTACATGGTCCCTGACTAGGGATATGCTGTCTTGGACCATTTCTTACAACCTATCAGTTATTGCTTGTCATACTGCCATTGATTGTAAATCTGTACGACATGGTCGAAGGAACTCACAAATGCCTATTTGACGAGGCAAAGATTTTATACAAAGAAAAATAATGTAAATTAAAATCTGGGTAATAATGTAAGAAATTGTGAAAAGTAGTTTAGTGGGTTCCGGGAATTATTTGCGTGAATATCCTTATATATTCTCATAAAATCGAATGACAAGTTAGGTACATTAAACTCAATTTCTCAGTAATTAAAACGGTATTAAGTTAATTTAAATTAATCCTGCTACATCTGAAGTGAATACTCTTTTAAAAATTTAAAAAAAGTGTTAGGTTTAAAAGTATGAAAAGAGGACCTTATCAAAGGAAATTTAAAAGTAATTAAATATAAATTTGCATTTTTGATAGGAGTTGATAGTTAAACATGTAAAGATATAGATCAGTGAGTTAAGTGCCATACGTGATATACGCTTTGGGCGATCATGTCTAGAAAGAGACATGAATGCCTGGGCAGAAGATTATCCCGCAGTAGGTTGCTATTATTTTCTGAGGTAGACTGATTCCCAGGCAAGGCTATAGAATCTGTCCTGTTATTTAAGCCATTGGCGCGTAAATGAATGCAATGAATTCAACTAGAATTCGAACTAGGCTCCCCCGATATACACTGCACCACATTGCACATCGAAATATATTTTACCTAAATGTGAAAAACGCTTGTTAGAAAGGTGATATCAAAAAAGATTTTACCGAAGAATCACCAAAAGAAATAAAATAGCGAGAGAAAGGAAAATAGAATTTAATTAAAATTCCATAAATAAAATATAACAGAATTCATAAACACAAGAGAAATTCTCAGAGAAAAAACGGCTAAGATAATTTGAACACAAAAATGTCTAAAGTAGGACTTATTGAGGGAAAATATGACAGAAAAGTTAGCTGGTATTCTACTGACATAATTCTACCCAATATAATTCTGCAAGGGACATGAGGTTACATACTGAAAGGAAACGGCACATAGAAAATTCATGAGAAGTACATTTGCACGGGCGTCCATAAATTTCCGGTTATCTTTGGTAAATTAAGTCCGGTAAGATGTGCGTTTTAGTGCAGCGGATAGCAACTCGGAACGAGAAATCAGGGAGCAGAATTCAAATTCCAGTTGCATTCACATATGCGCAAGTATGCATGGAAATGTATTAATCCGTCTCTTCTCTCCAGTTATGGGTTAAATAACTGAACATATTGGGTTCTGTAGTCTTGATTGTCAGCCAGTCGACCGCAGAAAGTAATAGCGGGAAAATCTTCCTATTCAGTCAAGTCTTAAGCGACTATCTTCCCCATAGACGCGTATGCACAAAAGAAACCTCATATATATATAATGTATATATATATATATATATATAATATATATTTGGCCAGAAAACAATCTTTCAAACATTTTTCATAAAATACGGCCATGAATAAAGATTTAAATATTCTCCCTAGTTTCTTCATTTTTTCTGTTAAGGTATACAAAAACTGTCCATACAATAACACAAACTCTTTCAGCTACGTCTAAATTTATCCTCATGTTTAAAAAAAAAAACACCAGAAAAGGAAGCGCTTGGGACAATAAAAAATATGAACAATTTCTATATTTCAAAACGGACAAATGGATAATATATATATATATATATATATATATATATATATATATATATATATATATATTCGAGCTTTATCCCTACCGTCTCCCTCAAGTTATATATTTGTATTTATCTTTTTTCTATATCAGATATACATTCATCATATATATATATATTTAAAAATGAGAGAGCTGGCCATGTTTTACTTACCAGTAAACACTGATAACAACTAATACGATTTTCTTATCGGTAAATGTTAAAATAATCTGTTTGCTAATAAGATACTTTAACGTGCTCTAAAAATTTATTTTTGTTTTAAAGATTTTACTAATGAATTTGTTATTCTTCGATCGGTCGAGACGTCATAGCGACAGCAAGAGAAAGGGAAAAAATAACTCTGTTGTTCGAACAAATCTTCGGACTAATTGCAGACCGTTTATTCTTTATATTTTATTGTATATCTCTTTGCTTAATAAGCTGAATACTATTAGATCTCTTTATGTGAGAATTTAAACAATTGGAAAATTTTAAAAAAAAGAAAAAAATTCTATTTTGACTCGTGTCGATAATTAAGGGGAAATGTGTCAAAATACTACCAATTGAAAGCCAAAGAATGTACCGAAAACTGGCAGAGTCCACAGCAATTGTTTTAATCAAGTAAATCAGATGCAGTTAACGAACCCGTCTTAGTTGTTTTTGGTTGGTTTGCTTTTCTTTTAAATCATTATAAAACCTGAGGAATCATCTTTGATTAACAACATGAAAGAGAAATTGGAACAAAATAAAGTCCGGAAAGGTGAAAATGTTATGCTTGGTCTGGAGGAAATATTAATTGAAAAGCAATTATTTAATTAATAATTTGTCGGCATTCATAATTAGGAATACATAATCGATAGTTTGGTGGTTGTGTCTGCAGGAAGCTACACAGCAATTTACTTGGAACTTCTTTTCAAGTTCTTATTAAATATTTCGCGAAATCGAATGTACTGTCTGCATATATGTCTCCTTCATTAAGTTGCTTGTCCAATTTCCAGGTTTATTTCCTCATTTCGCAACTCATATCTCTTGCCGCCCTTATCTATCTATCTATCTATCTATCTATCTATCTATCTATCTGTTCATATCTGGCCATCGATTCGGGTCAGTTTATATCAATCTGAAGGTTCATATATGGCCATCAATTCTGGCCTAATATCTATCTATCTATCTATTTATCTATCTATCTATCTATCTATCTATCTATCTATCTATGTGTTCATATCTATCTATCTATCTATCTATCTATCTATCTATCTATGTGTTCATATCTATATATCTATCTATCTATCTATCTATCTATCTATGTGTTCATATCTATCTATCTATCTATCTATCTATCTATCTATCTATGTGTTCATATCTATCTATCTATCTATCTATCTATCTATCTATCTATCTATCTATCTATGTGTTCATATCTATCTATCTATCTATCTATCTATCTATCTATCTATCTATCTATCTATCTTAGTGTATGCATATCTGCCTGCTGCTGTGTATGTTTAGTCCTTCTAAAATTTAATATATTTAAATTTTTCGATTTTAGGAATTTGATCCGATCGTGAACCTTTCAGCACAACTCTCCCTGAATTTATCTACTCATATATATCATTCTCTCTCTCTCTTTATCTCCCTATCTCTACCTCTCTCTATCTTTCATATCGGTCCAGTTATCTATCTGGTAACCTTCGACGTGGTGTAATGGTTAGCAAGTTTGTCTCGCTAGAACCAGTTACAACTGAATAGTGAGTTCGATCCTCACTGGTTGCCCTATACTTTCGGCCTTGTGTCACATCTAAGCGGCGCTTAGAAAATCACCTATTCAATTATCTATCTTCATGATTATCAAGCTGTCTGTTGTTTAAACAGTATTCAGACTGTGAATGCCAATAATTTGAGTGTAACTTTCAAGAAAAACGTATTCAAATCAGATCAAATATTGTTACGATGCAATATATGCCTTACTGTGATTTAAAACCTTGTTAGTTTTGTATAGGAAATTTATCTGTTTTAATAATTTATTGTTACGTTAGGTAGTTCTTCTAACATAAAAGATAATGAAGGAAAGATGAAACACCTACAACGAGAAAACAGATTGCATGATTTTTTTGAAAAGGATAGCCCAAAATGTAAACTCCAAAATGGAGTTACAATAACCAAGCTAGCAACATAATTTGCATATCTGGGAATGGTTTTAACATGGTAGCAAAAGTGCCACGCTGAAATCCAAATAGGCATTGAGATAGTCAAAATTTCAATCCAAAATCTATGCACAGTTTTATGAAACAGAAAAAAATCGTTAGAAACAAAGAAAAGAGTACTGATCAATTATGTGATATCATTCCTCCCATATGGCAGTGAATGCTTAACAATCTCCTGAAGGTGACAAAGTGACTTGAATCAGCAAAAATATTGTTTTAAAAAATGATGCTGATGATACCACGGACCGAATATATGAGCAACGACGAAGATTTAGAGTAAATGAAGAAATAGGCAAACTTATACTTAACGTCAAGGGAACTTCCCTAGTAAGCCTGTCTCGCTAGAATCATTACAATTGTGTTGTGAGCTTGATCCTCACTTCCTACTTTCGACCATATGTAATCATCTAAGCTACGTTTAGAAAATAACGTATACACAACATCACGAAGAAACAGATTAAATTTTTAGAGCCTATAATAAGGAAAGAGGACTTGGAAAATTTGATACTCACAGGACAAATTGAAGGAAAGAGGAAAAGATAACTTGACATTTTTAGTGAAGTTAGGTGAACCGATTGGCGAACAAGTTTTAGCTGAAATGACAACGAACCAAAATTTATCAAAAGCTACAAAAACACAGGTAACTGTGGAGAGTCATGATCACCTACGTCCTTAGTATAGACCTAAAGATTTTAGGCAGCTAAGAAGTTAATATTTGTCTATATTTTTGAGATGAGGTAGAATTTACAGTATTTAGATTATTGTTCACATCTTTGTTGCCATTTGTTCGACGTTTTGACCGTTTTACGCTCCGGCCTTTTTCAGGTGCTAGGAATTTCGAACCGAACCCTTTATTACAATCACTGGGGTATACGAACTCCATTCATTGTCTAGTGTCTCTTCTGGAAGTCGTGAGTTAGATCCCTCTAACACTGTAAGTGACTTGTTCACCACTAAGAAGTTCATGTTTTTAGCTGCAATAATTTTCTTACGGGTACAACCTCCAGGAATTTAAATGCAAGGTCAATACTCATCTCTTAACAACTTGACTCTTGTTCTTTCTACACCACCCTGTATATCATTTCCTTTCTCTCCACCTTTGCTACTGTCATCACACCTGTATTTCCATCCTTCTCTTGCTCCTTTCTAACTTGTTCATTCTTCTTTTCACTCTCCTCTAATCGTTTTTCTCTTATGTAGCCCCCTGCACATCAGTGGCGTTACCACCTTGTTCGGGATGATATGTTTAAAAAAAAATGTCCATTCATTTAAAAATTCTAAAATGATTTCTTTTCAATTTGCCTTTCTTTCACAACTTTAATTCGACTCTCTTATTTATTGGCTGGTTATATGTGTGTGGTGGGTATATTTTCTTGAGTTAAAGCCAAAAGAGAAACTCAGAAAAGCAAGAATAAGGAACCGAGTTCCACAGGCGGGAAGTGCGAGAAAAGAAGCTGCAGGAGTAGAATTGTCGTCTGCATTTGGTTAATCTAACTGTGAATGGGTGAGACCCAGATGCCAGTCTGGTTGCACGAGTAAACACCTGTTGCAGAGGCACCAGTGACTTAAGTTCGTTGGAGCATAAGCCATGGGAGTACTTATAGAACAGACAAAGGGAAGCCACATCTGGTCGGTGGCAAAAGATTTCTCACGTCCCCTTATATTTCTTTATACAAGTTTTTCCAGTTCTTATTACATAATCCAATGATGTGCGTTGTGGTGCAGTGGATATCAGCTCCGAATGAGAAATAGGAGAGTCAAGTTCGAATTTCAGTTGAATTCTTTGCATTCACTTACGCACAAATACCCTTGAGAATGGTATTAATACGTCTCTTTCCTCCAGTTATGGGTTAAATAACAGGACAAATTTAGTTCTACAGCCTCGCCTGGAAAACAGTCTACCGCAGAATGTAATGACAACCTACTGCGAGATAAAGTTCTACTCAGTCAGTGATGTCTCTTTCGAGACATGATTGCCCAAACGTGCATCATGTGTGTCACATAACTGAGTGATTCCTTTGGAGCATTTGATTTAAATGCTTCTTCATTATTAGTTATTCTGTATTTAGTTAACTTTCAATTCTTTTTGTTGTTCTTTCTTTGTGATGTTAGTTTTAGTCATTTCCGTTTTCTTTCCTCACTTTCATTTCTTTCAATTTTTTAGTTCTTTTAATTGACGTTATCTTTCATTTTCACATTGTTTCTTATATTTTCCTTCCTTTTTTCTTTTATCTTTCATTAAATAAAATAAAAAAATACAGATGGAAGAAAGTAAGACCGTACAAATTACTTTTCTGATCATTATTTATTTCCTCTTTTACTTACGTGTGTATGACGTTCATTTTCATTTTTTATTACTCACTTTTCATTCATTAATCTTTGTTTCTTTTTTCCTTTTCTGTCTTTGTGTTCTTCCATACACTATCTTTATTGTTTTTATCATGTGAAATGTTTTTTTTTTTTTCAAAAACCATTCCGTACTTATAATTTTTAATCATCTAATCTCTTTCTTATCACATACCTTTACTCTTCCTTTCTTTTTAAACATTACATTTCCTTTTCTTTTTCATTATTCTTTCTCTTTCAAACTTCCCAATTCTGTCTTTCATTCCACTTATACCGTCTTTCTTTCCACTTATACCGTCTTTCTTTCCACTTATACCGTCTTTCTTTCAATTAAGTCCTATGTTTTAATCTTTATTTAATTTCTCGGCTTTACATTCTTTATATCTTCCCTTTCTTTTCAATTTTTTCTTTTTTCTCCTTATTTTCGTTCCTTTGTCATGAACATTTTATTAAATTTTTTTTTTCTGTTTCCCCCATTTTTATTGCTTCAGTTTCTTTAACAGGTATTTTTTTTATATGCTATTTTTTCCGATACCCATAGTTTTATTTCATGGCTTCAAACTATCTTTCTTTTTCGTTCAATAAATCAGGTTAAATCTTCCAATCTTTGTTTTGTCAACCTATCTTGGTAGGATCACAATGTTCTTTTTTTTTGCACACTGTAAACAAAGAGAGCTTAATTATATATAACGGTGATTAGAGAAAGTCGAAAAAATAAAGAGGAAAAACTAAACAGAATGTTAATAGAAATAAAAGGAGGAGGTTTCGCTCGAGACGCTTTATACAATTATGTAGAAGAATTAGATTAAGACAATTAGAAAAATAAATTTTACCTCTTATCAACCCGATGTTCGACTTCCAAAGCTTAAATACTCAAGTTTTAAAACTGAAAGGAACATGATATCTCTTAAAAGTATATTGAATACTACGGCAAAGTATGACATACTATTTTTTTAGATCTGTATTATTATAAGAGCCGTGTGTTTCCTTCCATCAGTCAGTCAGTTAAGTGCCATACGCGAAACACGCTTGGGCGATCATGTCTCGAAATAGACATGACTGACTGGGCAGAAGATTATCCCGCAGTAGGTTGCCATTGCTTTCTGCGGTAGACTGGTTGCCGACCAAGGCTATAGAACCCAATCTGTCCTGTTATTTGACCCATAACTGGAAGGAAGAGACGGATTAATACCTTTCCTAAGGGTATTTGCGCGTAAGTGAATGCAATGAATTCAACTGGAATTTGAACTCAGCTCCCCGATTTCTCGTTCCGAGCCGACCGTCACTAAGCCTAATTAATGAGACGAGAGATAGGTAAATCTTTTTGGTTTGAAAGATGTGTGAGGTAAGCTGAGGAGGTTGACTGATATTCGCGAGTGCCGTTAAGTCCTTTGATGTTTTAGGAGGGAGGAAATAGCTGTTTTCATTTTACTGGAATTGTATGTTTGTATATATGTTTGAGATTATGTATGTATGTAAGTCTTCCTTTCTTTTTCTCAAGGAAATCAAGTGATGTCTTTAACAATAGACAATAAATATTTTATGTTCTCTTATTTCTTTCTATCCAAATCCCTGTCTTATGAAGATTTCTCTTAATAACAATTAAAAAAAGAATAATTCAGCAGACAATGTTATTTTATTTTATTTAACGTAATTGGATTTTTATTTTAAAGATTTTTAATTCCCTTCATTATTTTGTTATTTCTTTTATATCCTCACTGAAATCAATTATTTCCTTTTATCCTTTAAATATTTGAACTTAACAATTTTAACAAAATAATTCAGTTACAATCATAAATCATGGGATAAAAATAAAAATATTAAATATATATATATATATATATATATATATATATATATATATATATATTAAATTGGTAACTTTTAGAATTCACTGAAACAGACGTTAAACACTTTTATGTATGCTTTTTTTTCGCTATTTCTTTAATTATTTATTCCCTGAAATCTAGTTTTTTTTAATCATCTCACCCCAAGCAAGGCATTCTACTGCCACTATTGCGCATGGGGCTATATAGGGGAAGGTAAAGAGAAGGGAATGTCAGGAGGAAGGTGACAGATGAGTAAGGATACCGAGGATGAGGGTTGGGGAGAGTGTTTGATAGAATGGGTGCAGGTTAGTGTGTTAGGAGGTGTCTATTGACCTTACATTTAAACTCCTGGAGATTGTAGCCGTTGGGGAAGCAATCCTGTCAAAGGGAATTCCACAGTCGGGAAGTGCGAGGAAAGAAACTGTTGGAGTAGAAGTTGCGGTTACATTTTATCGATTTCACTGTAAAAGGGTGGGATCTATTTGCTAATCTGTTAATAGTAAAGATCTGTTATGTCTTTTCACGCTATAAAAACGAAATAGTCTTTAACTTATTAATTATTTGCAAGGCATAACATACGTACTAACTAAGAGACTAAAGAGAGGGACCTACTGTATTAGAATCAGATAAATATAAACGTAATATTTATTAGATATTTCTCTATATTTATTAGATATTTCTCTATATTTATTAGATATTTCTCTATATTTATTAGATATTTCTCTATATTTATTAGATATTTCTCTATATTTATTAGATATTTCTCTCTATTTATTAGATATTTCTCTATATTTATGAGATATTTCTCTATATTTATTAGATATTTCTCTATATTTATTAGATATTTCTCTATATTTATTAGATATTTCTCTATATTTATTAGATATTTCTCTATATTTATTAGATATTTCTCTATATTTATTAGATATTTCTCTCTATTTATTAGATATTTCTCTATATTTATGAGATATTTCTCTATATTTATTAGATATTTCTCTATATTTATTAGATATTTCTCTATATTTATTAGATATTTCTCTATATTTATTAGATATTTCTCTATATTTATGAGATATTTCTCTATATTTATTAGATATTTCTCTATATTTATGAGATGAGGTAGTATTTACAACATTTACATTATTCGGACTATTGTCCTCCTCTTTGTTGCCATTTGTACAACGTTTTGGCTCTTCTTCAGGTGCTACAAATTTCGAACCGAACCATGAGTTATCTCCCACTAACCCTGCAATTTACTTGTTCATCACTGCTGTAGCCGGGTAGTGAACCCACAATTCTTTGGGTCAAGTCACAGGAATTAACTAGCTAACGTTTTTATCCACCGGACAAGAATTTTGGGGACTTATAAACCTAATGTCCAGTAACCCTTATTTTTTACTAGAAAAAATGAGAACAATAATCCAAATAATGTAAATAATGATTTATTAGATATCCTATATTTAATCAAACAATGTAATTTATGTTTGCATGACTAGGTAATCGAGATTTAATAAAGGTGCTGTGCCTTTAGGTAGGATTTGTTGGTGAAATCAATATATAATAGTAAACAAAGAAATGTTTGATTCTGCCGTATCTCAATGTTTCTTTACTCCTGAAAAAAAAATTTTTTTAAGGCTTTCTTATTTTTATTCAGTGGGCGATTTTGAAGTGAAAACCTCTCATAAAATATAAACAAATCTGGGGAAAGATATTCGGAATTTTAGAAAAAAAAATTCTTGAGTTTTTTTAAAACTTTTAGCTACAAACTAGATTATTTTCATCCACGACCTCAAATATATTTGTCTATATTTTTTATATAATGTATTGTATTTATTGGCAATATTCACATTGTGTGGATTAATATCCTCATCTTTGTTGTAGTTGTCGTTGTACGTTCCAGTCTTCTTCAGGGGATTGAAATTTAGAACTTATATATTTGCTTTATCAGTTAAGATTGTAGTAGTAAATATAATCTATATGACGATGTAAGAGACCTTGATTTCGCAAAGCTTTTTTTCTTTATTATTTGTGAATTGTAATACATTTTTGGCAAATAAAGTTATTTTTTTTTCTGAATGCCCATTCCAAATTTTACTATTCAGAGTTGTCTTGCTTTTAGACTGGTGGTCAACCATTCAGTCTCACACGCTACATTAGTTTGAAAGTGAACGCAAACTGTTGTATACTCCTTCTGAGTGTATATACTTGAATCATAATGACGGTGAATAACGTTAAATAACTTCAGCTTCTTTGTCAAAAGTAAACTACAACCAATTTAGCGCTGAATACAAAACTTGAATAAAATTCGGTGAAATTCTGCTCGAACGGAAATTTGATCATCTTTTACCACGCTAAATCGACGGATACTAATTTGTAATCAAAATGAATTGCTTTATCACAAATGACAAAATCGACAACCTTTTCACAGTTAAAATGACGGAAGTTTTATCTTAATCAAAATGACGAAACAAACTAGACCAAAATTTTCACGATTATAAACCGACGATCTTTTTCACTTAAAAAAAAAAAAACTAATATCAACACATATATATAAAATATCCAATTATCCTTTATTCCCTTTTCTTCTCAGACTTGACCATATGTGTAGTGTGTGTGTCTGATATGGTAGGATTAGGCACCAGCACCTACGAGCAGACACTCACCGGCTGCCCGGACATCCTTACATGAACTCTCTCTGAGCAGTTCTCAACTCAACTGTTCTTTGCAACTGCTGTATTTAACTTTTAACTGACTCTCTGTGACAGCTATATATCTATAGATTTTAGCAAAATTCATAGAAGAGCCAGAACTTTTTTTTTATCTCCAAAGATGACAACTTAGCTTTAATCGAATTCCCACCTTCATATACTAGCTTCACTGTATATTTTCTATAACTATTTTGATTAGATTTCAGCTTTGGTATCTCGACTTTACAAACTGAAGCGAATTGATAGATTGGCAGTTAGTTCTCTTATTTTCAATGTTAAATTTGCTAGTAGTAACTGAAAATACAATGCTAATAGTAGCTTCTCAAACACTCTTATTTTGTAGAAGTCTTTTTCCGTTTATGCTTTCCTGTCATTTTTTCCTTCTTTATCATTTCCTAAGAACACTGGGGTGATCATGTCTGCTTTCACTTCATGAGAGACTTGAGAGAAAAAATTCCAGAGTAGGTAACTATTAATTTCTGTGGTCGGGATAGTAGCATATTTTAGTTTCTCAGCTCTGGGCAAATAGTTAGCCCTCAAACAAAGACAAACTTTCGTCTTCTATGTTCCCTGTCCTTTCAGGACGTAGGTGGTCATGGCTTTCCACGTCTCCTTATCCCTGATGGCTCTTAGCACATTTTCTCCTGCTACACCACGCAACACTCGTTCCGACATTCACCTGATAAGGTCCTTCAAATATGTTATCCACTGTTTTTCCCTGTCTCTTTTTTCCTCTATCCGGCCTGTTAGTATCAGGTTCTTCAAGCCCTCTTTCCTCATTGCATGTCCTAGGAACTTTAACTGTATCTTCCTGATGATCAGTATTAATTTCCTTTTCGTTTCCATCCTTTCTAAAACCTCATCATTGCTTACATGCTCAATCCATGATGTTCAGAGTATCCTTCTCTAGAACCACATTTCAATTGCTTCACGTTTTCCTTCATCTTCAATGATATTGTCTAGCATTCACTGCTATATTGAAGAACTGATATCACATAGCAATCTAGTACTCTCTTCTTTGTTTATAGCGCAATTGTCCTGTTTCTTGATACTTTACTCAAATTCTACTTACATGTGCTATCCATTTTAGTTGTTGCTGCTGTTGATAGTCATCAAATAATTTGGTTTCTCTTTACTGGCACATATCCCAAGTTTTGGAGAAGTCTGGTTTTCACTTAGATTCATGGGTTTCATTTGCTCAAAGATATTTTTAATAATTGATGTGGAAAAAAAACAAGACAAAACAGCTGACATATTAGACTTGGTTCCTACTGTTTGTTACAGATGATTTTGTGATTTGATAGCGCCAATTCACAAGTTTCAAAGAAGTGTGATTTTCGTCTAGAGTGATAAGACCTACTAGGTCATAGCTAATTTAACAATTTGTAAGCAGCTGCATACAGCTAACTGTTGACATTGTTTTGAGATATTTTGACGCCACCCAGGAAAAAAAATAGGCCTCACTTTTTCATTGTGTTGGAAATTTGTTTCCGCTAAGTCATTTTGCGCATGAATAATATATTCGTGATGGATTTGCTAAATATTGTGTGCATTTTACTATTGCAGCGAACAGATGTCGACCTTATCTTACGACGCCCGCCGAGGAGAGTAACGATTATATCAACGCGGTCTTCCTCAATGTAAGTACGATTTTGTTTGTTAATTTTTATTTTATGATTCAGACCAGCTTTTCAGTAAATGAGTAACTATTAAAAAAAAAAAGATTGATTTATGTTCTAAGGAGTCCTGCTTTTAACTGATAAAAATATTTGGACCAACATCCTCCAAATTTCATAATGATTGTGTGGGGGTAATAGCTGTTACTGCAAAAAAGATGCTAAATTTCTTCTTTGAAATAAAATCATTGGCTCACTGTTTGCGCAAAAATTTAATTAGATTAATTAGATTAGAATATATATATATATATATATATATATATATATATATATATATATATATATATCGGAAATTGACGCAGATTAACGAAACTGGTTATAAACCACCGACAATTTGAAATGATTTGTTTGAACATTATTTTTGATCGATACTCGTATTTAAGTAGATAAACAGTATTATAATCAAACACTATTATATATTTATTTATACCGGCCTGATTATTTTTATTTATTTTTTTTAATCATGTCACCCCAAGCAAGGCATTCCACTGCCACTATAGCGCAGGGGGTTACACAGGGCAATAGACGAGTTAGGGTGTACATAGTGGGAGAGTTTGGGAGAATGGGAGGGTTAGTGTATTAGGAGGTGTCTATTGACCTTACATTTGAACTCCTGGAGGTTATAGCCGTCGGGGAAGCAAGCATGGGGAAGGGAATTCCACAGGCGGGAAGTGCGAGAAAAGAAGCTGTTGGAGTAGAAATTGCGGTTACATTTCATCGGTTTCCCTGTAAAAGGTGGGACCTAGTTGCCAATCTAGTATCTCGGGCGACCTCACACCTAGGGGGCACTAGTGATTTAAGTTTACGATACATTTTTGTTCCGAAATTGTGTATAGCAAAAGTTTATCGTAAATACTGAAGTCGGTAGAAATAAATACATAATACTGTTTGATTCTAAACAAAATATCTACTTAAATACGAGTATCGATAAAAATAATTTTCAAACAAATCATTTCAAATTGTCGGTGGTTTATAACCACTTTCGTTAATCTGCGTTAATTTCCGATATATATATATATATATATATATATATATATATATATATATATATCACTTGCTCAATACCATCAAGTATGTCTCGCGTAGGTTTCTGTGTTTCACATTCTCTCTAACGATCCTGTGAGTATTAGATTCCCTGAGCCATCTTTCCTCAGTATGTGTCCCAGAAATCTCAGCAGTATCTTCTTGGTGCTAAGCATATATTCCTTCATCGTTTGCATCCTCTCCAAAAACTTGTCGTTGCTAACTTGCTCAGTCCATGATATTCTCAGCATCCTTCTGTAGAGGCGGTTTTCTGTTGCTTCGAATCCATCCTTCATCTCTGAGGTTATTGTCCAGCATTCGTTGCCATATAGGAGGACAGATATCATTTAACAGTCCAGCACTCTTTTCTTTATTTCCATCGAAATCTTCCTGTCTCTTATACTCTAATTAGCTTTTGAAATGCGTCCTTTCCCTTTCCTGTGCGCCTTTGTTTGTCTGTATGTTGTGGAGTAGTTTTCGCACTGAAAGTTATAATCGTGCTATGTTGGTTGCTAATTGACTTAACTCACCCTAAATGTTAGGAACTTTGTAATCTTCCACTGAATGATAACTCATTAGTATTCGGCTAACTGCCGACAAATATCAACTGACTTAGTCCAACTATGTTCAAACTGGAACTAACTAATAGTTCTACTGAACTCCAATAGAACACTAAATAACTCACTAGAACTTCTAAGAACTCCTAAGAACTTTCCAAGAACCTCTCGGGTTAACTTCCTGTTAAATCTTATAAGAGGGAGAGTCCATTATCCGAGGAATAGATGAATTTCACCAGAACACTGTATCACACATTCCATCTTCTGTCAGAACATTTTCCAGGTATTTATTTTAAGCAGAATACAATTTGCAAAGAAACTGTTAATATCAATCGGAATGAGACAGATAACATTTGTAATACTGAGGAAGGATGATTTGCACAGTATAACGGTCACATGGCTTATCAAAGGGAAGCCGAGGAAAGAACAGTGATTGAATGAATGAACATCCACCACGTAAAGCAAATATAAATGGGAGAAAGATACATGTTCACCCACACCATGCAATTATATGGCCCGAAGAAAGAGGACACAGAATAGTGAGTATTGATAAAAAAAACAAACAATAATTCGACTTCAAACTCGCGATATATAAAAATCAAGAGAAAGACAGTAACATGACTTTTCTTAAATCGCACACCCAGAAATTCAGAGAGGCGTGTATGCTCTTCTTGCTCATAATTTTGTCCGCTAAGGAAGAGATTCAAGAAACTAATTCTGTACTATCTCCTAGACTCTGCGACGTCTGTTCCTGATTTATTGGGCCGACCTTATATACTATTAGTATCTGTGAAAGCAGTATCTTAGCCTTTTACAAGTACGTAATGAAACAATGGACAGAGGAGTAAACATGCTAAAACAGGAACAAGAAAAGGAAAAGAAATAAATGAAAGGAAAAAAATAAAGAATAAAAAAATAGAACAATGTCCACCACTTTGCGACGTATGGCGACCTGAGTTTCCCAACATGAAGCCTAATCGAATTGCATGTCGACTAAATCAATAGGTCAGGCGGCAATGAGAATTATGAGAGCGAGACGCGTAGAGAATTGAAAAGAGAAAGAAACAAGTTCGAACGTATGTTCAAGATCTTTTTTGTGTTCTTCGCATTTTGTGAAAGATATGTTTTGTACTTATCTATTTTAACTGATTTGTTACCTATTTGCC
>JBBBDQ010029100.1:277500-317500 GCA_037127315.1 Ascarosepion bandense
TATTTTTCAATAAATAAAACGTATATTACCATCATTATTAACTGCCTGATGAGACATTGTTCTCTCAATGTCGAAACAAGATGTACAATTTTGTCATAGTTTGTAGTCTGCGCATGCTCTAAAGTAATAATTATATATAACTCATGACTACGTCTACATTCAGATTTATTGATGCACAATTGTATTCACACAAGCACACATGTGAAGTTGATACTTGCGAGAGAGGGACACAGATGTGTGATGTGTGGTGCCTATGTCTGAATGTAAAATTACATTGCATATTCTTAGGTGTTATTGCACTAAGCTATTTTTTATACAACAGTTATCATTTCTTGTACATGGTATCTTTGTAGTCTTTCCCTCAAAGATGTTCAATTAAGCTTAGAATTATTTTCCTCTCTAATAAAACGTTCACGTCTCTAGAGAGACAAACTTTCGAAAGCACTCTTTTCCCTCACTCATTTGATTCCCAGATAACCCATTTGTGCATTAACTCCCTCGGGATATCTTCAATACAGCAACAGATATGTTATTTTCTATCAAGAGAATTTTGGCAGTAATTCAAGAACATATCATTAGCACGTTTAACTTTGGCGCTAAACAACGCAGTTAAACTTCCTTCAAGATTTAGTTACGAAGGTCAGTTTTCAAGGAAAGGAGAGCATTTGAAAGGTCGCTGCCTACATCGTATGTACTTGAAACAAGCATACATATGAATGTATAACTTGGACTATAGTAAATAAATTTCCTGCCAAATATCAACTGCTTAACCCTTTCAAACCTTGCAAACGTTTCTCCATTCTCACATGTTTTTCATAAATGTTCAGGTGGCATTGAACCTGGGAAATGCAACTTTACTTTTCGGAATATACGAAATTGATTCTAAGAAAAGCCATCTTTCTTAAAATGCGGTAAAAAACAAATTTTAATTTGATAAATGGAACGACAGAACATAGAATCTGTGTAAATTTGTCTGTAATTTTAAGAAGAAACATTTTAAGTTTTGTCTATACTCCAGGGAGCCGAGTTCGAATTCAAGTTGAATTCCTTGCATGCTTTTACGCGCAAATACCCTTAGGAAATGCATTAATCCGTCTTTTCCTTTCCGTTATGGGTTAAATAGTAGGACAGATTGAGTTTTATAGCTTTGGCTGGCAAACCAGTCTACTGCAGGAAATAATGGCAACCTACTGCGGGATAATCTTCTTCCCAGTCACTCATCTCTCTTTCGAGACCTGATCGCCTAAGCATGTATCACGTATGGTACTTAAGTGACCATACTTCTGAGATGAGTTAGTATTTACATTATTTACGCTGTTCGGACTATTGTCCTCAATTTTATTTCCTTGTTTGCAACGTTTCTTCTGCTGTATGCTCTTTCCTCAACGACACATGGCTCAGTGAATAAAGGTGTTGGTTAATTCCTATGATTGACCAAATGAGTTATTAGCAAAATACCTGGCTACAGCACTGAATAAAAATTAACTTAGAGAGTTGAGTTAAAGGGAGATAATTGACATTCGAAAGTGGCATCGCACATAGAATGAACATTATATACCCTAGTGTTCAAAATAAAAGGTTCAATTAAAATTATTTGTACCTGAAAAAGGTCGTAGCGCACAACGGCATAAACATTGCAATAAAGATGAGACCAATTGTCTGAACAAGGTAAATAATTCTAAGTCTTATTGTTCTTTCAAAAATTAGTTAAGTACCATACGTGATACATGCTTTAATCTATCATGTCTCGGAATACACATGACTGACTTGACAGAAGGTTATACCGCAGTAGGTTGTCCATTGTTTCTGCGGTAGACTAGTTGCCAACCAAGGCTATAGAACCCAATCTGTCCTATTATTTAACCCATAATGGCAGCGAAGTGATGGATTAATACCTTTCCCAAGTGTATTTGCGGGTAAGTGAATACAAGTAATTCAACTGGAATTCGAACTCGGCTCCCCGGTTTGTCGTTTCCAAGTCGATATATACTGCACCACCACGCACATGCACAAGAAAATGTAGACGCTTACAGCGCCTGGTATTCCCAAGCGGTCACCCATGTAAGTTCTGACCAGGGTTTATGTTGCTTAACTTTGGTGATCAGACGAGAACCGGTGTATTCAACATGATTTACGCTTTCGAACTACTAAATCCATAAACCGCGTTTCCCTTTCATGTTTTGTATGATGATTGATTATCCAGAATCTAGGATTTAGTTTTCTAGAATGTGTCGAACTGATCATCATATTAGGCATCATTTACGTATGTTCGCCTATATTATCTTTAAAAATCAATAATATAAATTCATTCTGTAAAGTTTGAACTCACGAAAAAAAAACTTAAAAAATATCGAGCTAGATTTAGTGTTTACAACGAAAGGATGTGAATTAATTATTAGTAAAATATTAATTATTAGTTTAGTACTGACAATAAATTATATTAATTTAAAAAAGTTATAATATTTGAAATTTTCATTTTATTAAAAATTTTAATAACCAGATATTCATAATTTCCGATCATTTTCTTTTTTTAACACATTTGCAAGACGGCATTTTACAACCACATTTAAAAAAAAAACCTATCTGGTATAAATATATTTTACACAATTGTTGAGTTATGTAATTCATCATCAGAAATAAGCGTAATATTACAGTGCTGAAGATATGTAACAATATTGATATTCGTATATGGCAATGAGTGCTGGAGAATTTCATGTTTTGAGGCAACAAAAATATGGTTTTATAGAAAGATGATAGCAATTTTATGAACGAGCATCTGAGTAAATAGAAAGGTTTAAGAAAAATGGGAAAAAAAGAATATTTATTCGAAAGAGACGAGGCACATATTTACGATACGAAAATAGCCGAACAGTATGGGATCTATATCCTTGGTTGTTAAGAAGGATATTTATTCGAAAGAGACAATGTACATATTTAGGATACTTAAATAGCGGAACAGAATGGGATCTATAGCCTTGGTAGGTAACCACTCAATCGCAGAAAGAACTGGCAACCTTGAAAATCATCTAACTAGTCAGTCATGGATTCAAAGGGAGATATGATCGCCGAATCGTGCATTACATGTGGCACTTAATTGACTGACGGATGAAAAAATTGGTACTGGATAATTTGAAACTAACAGCACATATGCAAGGCAATAAAGATAATTTACATAACAGATTTGTGTCATGAATGTGAGAACAGCGACCGAGAAAGATAATAAAAATACAGACAATGTTAATAATACAGTAATACTAAATATGCCGGTTATGACAATCAAATTGGTATGTAAATGATGTATGTAGTTATCTCATCTCAGAAATATTTGTGCATCTGTATTGTGTATGTGTTGTTTTTTTTTTTTTGTATTCTTATTAAACATTTATTCTGGGAACTGTAAATGTCTAAGTATAAGGCTTGTTTAAGTTTCTCGATTAGATCAAGTCAACTTTTAAACCTAACGGAAATTCTGGTACTTGACTATTTTGGTGAATTTGAGATTTTTTTTATTTAAGAAATTTCCTTACTCAGAAAATATTCTTCTTTTCTGAATTAAACGTTATTATTTGTGGAAACATGGATTTGAGTTGCTATTTAGTTAGTATTCACTGAAATAACGTTCATAGTTGATATGTTCCGTAAAGGGATATATATATATATATATATCGGTAGCAAGCGGTTTTGGCAAATGTAAAAGGATAGAACAATCTAATAAGTAGACGTAATGGACGATACAGGTCGTATGCAGTGTCCTGAGACGTAGGCGTAGGCAATAGACATAGACCAATAGTCGTAGACCAGTGGACCTCTAGCGGTAGACCTATGGACGTAGAACTCTATGCATTCGCTTGTATTTACGGCTGACACCAGCTAATCACATTACTGTAATGGGGAACTAAGGTGTATGCATATTCATTACATAAATAGTCATAAAGAAATAATGTCTGATAATAAAATTAATCATTAAAATATTACATTCACTGTTAAATTTTTTATAATACAGACTACACCAGGCCGAACATTGTGCACATAGATTTAATGGAAACAGGCAAACAATACCTCATTAAAATAAGAACATGAATACATCTCTTGACATAGGCAGTGGAACGAGAACAGTCTTGTCCGTAGATTAAATGTAGGTTACTCAGAGCCATTTACACCTGATGAAGGCCGGAGTGCTGAACAGTCGTAACGCTATGATATCAACAACAAAGACGAGGATTATAGTCCAAAAATAATTAATGTAAACAATTATAACACTTTATCTCAGCTATTCAGACAGAAATATAAGCAAAAGACAATCTACCATTAATCGTGATATACTGCTTGTGAGTTTAATCCCTGGCTTGAGGAATTTGTACAGGGACTCGTTGAAAACGGACGATAAATAACTGAGCATTACTATAAATAAGAAAGAGATGGCATCTCGAGGCATGAACAGTGGAAAGAAAACAGTCATCGTTCATAGATGAAAGAAATGGTTCAGTTAAGTTTTTCATGTAGGTTCCCCGGATCAATATAATGAGGAATGGCACAACAACCAAAATGTTATGATAAGAACAACGTAGGTAAAAACAGGATGTGCGTTGTGGTACAGTGGATATCGGCTCGGAACGAGAAACCGGGGAGCCGAGTTCGAATTACAGTTGAATACATTGTATTCACTTACGCGCAAATACCCTTGGGAAAGGTATTAATCCGTCTCTTCCTTCCAGTTATGGGTTAAATAGCAGGACAGATTGGGTTCTATAGCCTTTGTCGGCAACCTGTCTACCGCAGAAAGCAATGGCAACCTACTGCGGGATAATCTTCTGCCCAGTCAGTCATGTCTCGAAAGAGACATGATCGCCCAAGCGTGTATCACGTATGGCACTTAACTGACTGAGGTAAAAACAATAGTCCGAATATAAATAGTGTCAATATATAGTACGTTTCGTATCTGGAAAAAAGTTGATATCAACCCCAAATTGTTAATTCATTATTCCCTCAAAAAATATTATTACAATTCAAAATATATCCAGGTATAAAGAACCTAAAAACTGCTGATAAGATGTAAAAATAAAATAATTCACCGTAAAACTAAACTCATATAATTCTTTATGCACACAAGTTAGTATTAATATTGAAACCGTATTTAAAATTCTTTAGCCACATTCAAAAATGTAAATGAGAATTGTTTTAACAGAGGACGGAGCATGCGATGCTGAAATCCAAAGAAGCCTTTAGATAACCAAAAATTGCACTCCAACAGTTAAGCAGATTATTCAGTCAGCTAAGTGCCATAGGGGATACACGCTTCGGCGATCATGTCTCGAAAAAGACATGACTGATTGGGCAGAAGATTATGCAGCAGTAGGTTGCCATTAATTTCTATAGTAGACTGGTTGCCAGAGTCTATCCTATTATTTAATCTATAACTGAGGGGAAGAAACGGATTAATATATTTCCTTTCGTAAGTGAATGCAAGGAATTCAACTGGAATTCGAACTAGGCTCCCCGTTTTTTCGTTCCCAGCCGATATCCACTACACCACAACGCACATGCAAGCAGAGTATTAAGAAACAGAAAAAATTCATCAGGAAGAAGACAACTGAACCGATAGCAGTCCTCTTATATGACAGTAAATATCGGACAATCTTCTCGTAGATAAATAAGGGACTTAAAGCAAGAGAAATGTAGTTTTACAGAAGCATACTGAGGATGACCGAATAGATGAGCAAAGACAAAGTGTTAATGAAAATTTAAGCTAAAAGGAAAATTATATTAACCCCAAGAAGAGACAATTAAAATTTCTAGTGCGCATAATGAGAAATCTGATACACAAAGGACAGAATGAATGCGAGAAGGACAGAAGAAAATAGCGCTTAGCTTACTTAGTAAGCTTTAGTAAATGGATGGCGTAACAGGGTTTAGGAGAAATTACAAAAAGACATAATTTATTACGAACTCCAAAAGACAAGAAATAGTGTATACACATGAACACCTGAGATTTGACGAAACAATAAAAGAAGAAACTTACTGAATAATAATAATAATAATAATAATAATAATAATAATAATAATAATAAGACGATAATGCTATCAATCTAAATCGAAACTAATTCCTGGTTCTTGTAATGTTACTTCTCCATTTTCAGTTCTTTCTTAAAGATGTAAAATGGTCGAAGTTTTTAAATTTTTCTAAACCTCAATCGGATCGAACTGACCTGTTTTATAATGTGAGTCTGCCATTTCCTCACATAGAATCTCAATAAGTCATCGGAGACGTCGACCCGTACAATTGATAGGAGGAAACCGAAGCTTTCATCCGTAAACTTGCTTTTAGATTTCAACAGTTTAGGCGATTTTCTCTCTGATATTTTATATTTTATTTTTACAATCTTTTATCCAACACAGATAAGGCGCGTCACAACAGATTTCCGCAGTTCTACTCTTTGGAGAGAAACAAAACTGGCAAAGCGGTAAAGTTGATTTTCCCCAGATGTTTACCTACCCTTTCTATGCACTTAATGGTTCAAGTTCAAATTTTAAGAAAACTCTTACTATTTTGTCCTATCAGTTTTCTCATCAGATCGTTCTAGTACTGATTGCAGACACAGAAAGGAAACTACAAGGCCTCCGAGAGAAGGTTGTAATGGTCTGAACAAATTGGGTTCCAATATGTAGTAGACTGACCGTCCGGGTAGTGATTTCAACAGTGAAGAAAAGGTTGGTTTTCCAAACCATCACAGTTAAAATAAAATACCTCAAAGCACAATGTAAGGAATATGACAACATTGTATTAAGTAAGGTTACAAAACTGAATAATTCGTGAATGTAAGATGTCGTGAAAAGAGTTCTCTCTCAGATATTAAAGATATTGTCTCAATAATCATGTTAGAAAAGTTCCTGAAAAGAAAATAATATGTTTGTACTGAATAGTAGTGAATATCATTATACATATATTGAAATGTTCTTATAAAATAGAGAGAAACATTTTTATGTGGCTAACTACTGAATGGAATTAGCCCAGTGTGTGAGTTGGAAGAGACAAACGGATTTCGGACTTACGCTCCAAAAAACATCCTCCAACTGGCTAAACACGTGTGAAATTCAGTTTATGTATTTCTTAATAAACGCGGGAAAAAAGAATGTTCCACGTGCAGTCCTTACGTAAGAGTGTGTGGGTATATATCTATGAACGTGTGTGCATAGCAATATGTATGTAGGTATGTACGTGCATGTAGAAGTGATTCTACAAAGTAACTAAAGAGAGTGACAAGAAATGACTACAAATAAACTACAAGAAAACTGAATGCATGTTAATCAGTAAAAACAGCAACCCAAAATGCCAAATACAGGTGGGGGATACTAGAATCAAGCAAGTACAAAAATTTAAATACCTAGGAACTGTTCAAACACGAGATGAAAATTGCGACACAGAGATCCGAAGACGAATTGGCATGACGAAGGACGCATTCCAGAAGCTGAGTAACGTAGTAAGACATAGAAAACTATCACTAGAAACAAAGAAGAGTGTACGAGAGTGCTATGTGATGTAATATCTTCAATATGGCAGTGAATGTTGGACAATATCATCGAAGATGAAGGAAAGACTTGAAGCAGTGGAAATGTGGTTCTACAGAACAATACTGCGGATATCATGGAACGAGCATGTGAGCAACGATGTGATATTTGAAAGAATGGCAACGAAAAGGAAATTAATAGTGAGCATCAGGAAGCGACAACTGAAGTTCCTGAGACATGCAATGAGGAAGGAGGGCTTAGAGAACCTGATACTGACAGGCCATATAGAGGGAGAAAGTGACAGGGAAAAGCAATGGATAACATATTTGAAGAGCCTGAGCAGGTGGATGACAGAACAGGGGTTGCGTGGTGTAACAGGAGAAAATGTGCTAAAAGCCACCATGGATAGAGAGACGTGGAAAGCCATGACCACCTACGTCCTGAAAGGACAGGGCACATAGAAGAAGATGTACCTATGAGTACTATCGAATTACATTCAGGTAACATTTATCGTTTTCTAACGACTATATAGTCGGTAATTTTGAAAGTATATTTTATTGTTTTAGAAAATATATCTTATTTTTAAAGACCTTATGTTATTGTAATTACACAAATAATTTCTTTTAGGACAGAAAAATTGACTTAGCTCAATACCGAAACCATTTCGTTAACGTTTCTTTCTTTAGATTCTTCTATACACTTTCTTCTTTAATTTCTCATCAGAATAATTTAAGACTTAATATGAATATTAACACTAACAAATAGTTAAACTGTTTACAGCAAAGACAAATCGGACATTTTATGACGAAAATAAAACATTTAAACGTCATGAATGTCTATATAAAAATATGTCGTTAAAACGAAAATAAGTTAATTATAGCAAAAAAATTATTTTCGAAAACTCAGATAATTGATGTTTAAAATTTTTGAATGAGACGAGGGAACACATGCAGACCAGAGTGTAAAATGAAAATACTGAAACCAAAATTAAAAGAAAGAAGAACAGAATTAAAAAGTAAAATGGTTACAAATACGACATTATTTGTATTTAAACTGTTCCTGCTCTTAGTTTACAATAATTATCCAATTTTTTTCTAACCGACAGCTTCAACAAATTAATATCGAAATAAAGTGTCTGTTTATTGTTATTTCTTCTTTATAAATCTGACATTACTAACGTAAAATACATCTGATTAAATATCACAATTTCAATAGAACACTGATGAAACCAAACAGCCAATTGCGTTTACATTCGAAGGTCCCAAACAAGAAAGTTCATCTGAAAAATATCATACAAAGAAGTATTTACAGAAAAAGATCGCAGGGTAACTACTATAAAGGGTTGAGTAAAGTTATTACAGCCGAGGTGCCTGGTCAGGATTGATAACATTGCAGAATGTTTCGATTTTATTTTTTGATTGACTTGTTTTCTACGCCTTATCAATCCTTTCCAAGCTATTTCAATCCAGGAAATACTCTCTCGCACTTCCCGCCTGTGGAATTCGCTCCCGTATTCTTGCTTTCCTGACGGCTACAACCTCCAGAAATTTAAATGCAAAGTCAATACTCATCTACTAACCACTGGACTCTAGCTCTCTCCCCTCCCCTGTATAACCTTCCCTTTCTCTCCACCTATGTATTTCATCGCACCTGCTTTCTCAACTTTCTATTGTTCCTTTCTAACTAGTTTGTACTCCTCACTCTTTTCTAATTAATCTTTTTACATTTATGTAACCCCCTGCACATCAGTGGCGTTTCTGCCTTGCTCGGGGTGAAATGATTAAAAAAAAAAAAATTAAGATTGTAAGATTTCTTTTTCTTTCTGTTTTTGGATACTAATGATTGAGTGATATAGTCAATATCATACGTGATAAACGCATTGGGTGATCATGTCTTTTCCGAGACATGACTGACTGTGCAGAAGATTATCCCGCAGTAGGTTGCCATTGCTTTCTTCGGTAGACTGGTTGCCAGCCAAGGCTATAGAACCAAATCTGTTCTATTATTTAACCCATAACTGGAGGGAAGAGACGGATTAATACATTTCCCAAGTGTATTTGTGCGTAAGTGAATGCAAGAAATTCAACTAGAATTTGAACTCAGCTCCTCAATTTGTCGTTCTGAGTCGGTATACACTGCACCACAACGCACATAGTGATACGATTATTAGTAATAAACGCATAGCTGGGAGAGAAGCGTAGGATTCCTATATTTCCGAAGATTATTTGCGCGCTAAGTGCATGTAAAGAACCCGAATGGAATTTGGCAATACAGTTTCGATTTTGTCAGGATTCTCAAGATTCATAGCCGTGGCAGCAGACCAGATGCGGTGACAGCATTTATAAAAGAATATTAGACATATAAAGCTGCAAGACAGAATACCTTCTCTTTTCATCCGAATAAACCTATTTTAAAATGATTGTCACTCAAAGAAAACAAAGTGGCGAATTTTGTCAACGAACTTTTATTTGTAAAAGGGAAATTAGAGCAAATATTCAGACGTAGTTAGTGAATGTTGATGGAAACGCAGATTATTATAAAATAACAATAAGAATATACGTTATTTGTACCAATATCAATTGTAGAGAGAAAAAGTAAACTGGTATTAGTGATAGGCTCTTCATTGGTTGATGCTGCTAGAATTGAAGATAAATCAAAACAAGATTATTTACTTTTTAAAGTTTTTAAAAATTACTCTAGTTAATAAATGTCTAGTGTGATTAAAAGGTTTTATATTTAGTTCTGAATGTTGAGTTCAATATAATATGCTAGTTTCTCCAAAGCCCTGTCAAGACAGAAAAGTAGGGAGTAGTTGGTTTCCCAGAATTCGGGGATTTGTAGAGAAAAGTTAAAAGAGAAATAATAAAACCAATAAAAGATATATGAGACTACACGCAGATGAATACACACGAAGGAGCAAATAAGCTTTTAAAAGGTGGAATATAACGACTTAAACCAGAGTACTATGTTGACTACGTGATGTATAAAGCTGATGTTGTTCCGTTTTGGAAGGTTTTTGTACTTCTAATACTAATGTGAACTCCACCAAAAATTTAATTTGATGAGCCACAAAAAAAAAAAAAAAAAAAAAAAAAAAAAACTCGCAAAAGATCCCGAGACCTGATGAATTGATGAATAGAGCACGAAGCAGAATCAGACCGGAGATAGCACAAGAACAGTGCAGTTTCGTCAATGGCACTAGAACAAGGAATGTAATATTTATGTTTAGGATGCTATCAGAAAGAGCGATTCAAATGAAAAATTGCGTTTACCTCTGTTTTGTAGACTATGCCAAGGCGTTCGACAAAGTATACCACAAAGAATTGATATAAATGCCCAGCAACCGCGAAATGTTTAGGAAAGATATTAGAGTAATCAAGAACTTCTACCGGCCTCAAACCGAGAGCATACGGGGAGTAAACGAATTCAGCAGATATACAAAAATAGTAAGGGGCGTAAGACGAAGATGTCTCTTCGATTCAACTAGTACAGAGAGAGAACTTTGACGTCCTTGGAAGTTATGCCATGATTCGTCAGCGGCGGTCCTACTCTGAACAAGATCAGATACGCAGATCATACAATGCTTCTAGCCGGCACGATTAGAAAACAACAAGACCTCTTAAAAAAGGTAGATAGCTGGTCGGGTGCCTCTGCTATCCACCTAGGCGTCCATGGCAAAATCCAACGAAGAATCTGTAATGTGATCGATCCCGACTTGGCAGCTCGGTTACAGTCACTTTCTCAGCTGTGCAAAGTGGTTTCCCTGTTTCACTTCCACAAATACTTTCATGGCTTCTACTCAGATGAACTTAGCTCACTGGTACCCCCCATACATGGATTTATTCGAGCAACAAGATTAGCAATTACGTTCCACCCTTTTATTGTGACACCAATAAACTGTCAACGCAAATTCTACTCCTCAGCTACTTTTCTCGCACTTCCCGCCTGTGGAATTCCCTTCCGTTTACTTGCTTTCCCGACAGCTACAATCTTCAAGAATTCAAATGTAAAGTCAATAGTCATCTACTTTCTCACTAACTTGTTTCCCCACTCTCTCTCATGCTTCTTTCTTCGTCCACTTCACTGTCAGCAGTATTCTTATCCTTCTCTTACCCTCTTCCTGACACTCACTGTAACCTGTCACACTTTCTCATAACCTAACTCCTATGTAACCCCCTGCTCACCAGTGGCAGTAAACAGCCTTGCGCGGGGCGACACGATTTAAAAAAAAAGATGAAGAAAGGCGAAAGAAATGACTATAAATAAACTACAAGAATATTGAATGTATGGTTGTCAGCAAAGAGAGGAGACCAAAATGCCAATTACAGTTTAGGGATAGTAAAATCAAGAAGGTACAAAAATTTAACTAATTGGGAAGTATTCCAAGAGCAGACGGAAAGTGCAATACTGCGCTTTGAAAGCGAATTGGCAGGCGATAGATGCATTCCATAAGCTAAGCAGAGAATTAAAAGACAGGAAAAATTCGCTAAAAACAATGATGAGAGTACTGGATTGCTATGTGATTTCTGTTCTTCAAGGTGGCAACGAATGCTGGACAATAGCATCAAAGATAAAGAAAAAACATGAAGCAACTGAAATGTGGTTCTACAGAAGGATGCTGCGAATATAATGGGAAAAATCCCGTGACCAATGATCAGGTTTTGGAAAGGATGAAGACAAAAAGGAAATACTGAGCATCAGGAAAAAACAGCTAAAGTTCCTGGAATATGTGTTAAGGAATGGACGCTTGGAGAATCTGATACACACAGGTCAGATGGAGGAAAACGGAATTAGAGTAAAGAAGCAGAGAACGTATTTGACGTGATTGAGCAGGTGGATGGTAGAGCAGGGTTTGGGTGGCGTAACAGGAGAATGCAAGTTAGGAGCCACTAGGGATAAGGAGAACTGGAGGGCCGTGATCGCATACATCTTCAAGCGACATGGCACTTAGATGAAGAAGAATACTAAATTAACTAAAATCTATAAAAAATATCTATGACAGACTGTCGTAATTATCATTTAATACGCCGTGATCATTTCAAATTTCTTCTCTCATTCAAAATAAGAGAATTTAGCTGTGTGAATGACCCTTGAGTTAATAACTGTCTACTTACATGTTGATTGAGAGGTTTTAGATTTAGTTCTGAACATTGAAGTTGCACTTGGCAGTTCTATCAATGGAGAAACATAATCACTCTTGCCTTAAACATCAATCCATACTTCCTCTGCCAATATTGTTAACATAAAAGGACATTTCATAACAGCATTCCAAGTACTTATTAAGTAGAAATTACAAAGGTTGAGTATTTCACTTGAGGAATTTATTGTTCTTCGCTCTTAACATCTTTTAGAATCTACAGTTCTTTGCATCTTCCTCGATGTGAATCTTTAAATAATCATATTGACTAAAGGCAATGATATTCAAATTACCTACGGCAGGTTCTTGTTAATAAGATGCTTGGCAGCCTTTGATATATATATAAAATACACACACACATTTCTCTCTTATATATATATATATATATATATATATATATATATATATGTATATATATATCTTTATACTTTATATATATATATATATATATATATGTCTTTATACTTTATATGTATATATATATATCTCTTTATACTTTATATATATATATATATATATATATATATATATAAATTGGAAGACCTTGAAAGGAACTTAAATCTTTCTAGAGTATTCTATTTAAACTTATTTTAAAGTTGCTAAGGTCACTCAGTGCAATCGAACTAGCCCTTGAGCAGACATAACATCAAATATTATATTGAAAGATGACAAAGATGACTGAAGTTGTTGCAATCTTAAAAAAAAATCCACCCGTAAGTTTATCGACAGAGAAATATTCTTCTTTGTTCGCCCACGTTATAAAAAAGTATAATAACGAAATAATTATAAATCATGACCATCATTTTAAATGCATTAAAAGAAACTCAAAAATGCACGCAAATGAGAGAGAGAGAGAGAGAGAGAGAGAGAGAGTTGGGATGATTGACAAAGAATTTGCGCTGAAAACATTAATGTAAACATTTTTGGAACACATCAAAAGCAAACATGGAAGCGATATATTTTAAAGATGCTAAAAAATACAAAATATTACTACATTTTATTTTAAAAAAAAACATATCGGTCAAATAGTAGTTGTTAATGTTCATACCAACCAAAACTGGAATTCAGATCTGAGGAACCCGAAGGTCTTAGAAACTAGACAAATTAATAAATATTCTGAAAACGTTGTAAAGAATATGAAAAAAGATCTGAAAAAATATAAACCAGTAGAATTAATAAGAAATGTTGTCGGTTTGGACAGACATATGACTCTATTCCCTGCAAATTGCATGTGATTCATGTCATGAAAATGAAGAAGAATACGAGGAACGCAATTAGTTATCATATTAAGACAAAGTACATCACAAATATCTGATAGAGGCACTCGGCAAACTTATTATATTTGGTAAAGTCATTAGAGTAATCAAGAAGCTGTGTTGGTAACAAACTGCATACGAATAGGAAACGAGTTCAGCAGATATATAAGAATTGAAAGGCGTGTAAGACTAGGATGTGTCTTCTCATCTTGAGAGCTAGAAGTTCTGCCAACATTTGATATTAGTTGCAGCAATCTTAACAATATACAATATGCGAATGATGCAGTATTGATAGCAGACACAGAAACAAAACTACAAGACCTCCTACAGGAAGAAGTTACAGAAAGTTGAAAGAAATGATTACGTATAAACTACAAGAAATTTAAATGCATGATAATCAGTAACAAGAGTAGCCCCAAATCCCAAATCCAAATAGCGGAGACTAAACTAAAGCATGAAAAACTGGGAAGTGTTCTAACAGAGGACGGTTCTGTGACACTGAGATCCCAAGGCGTATTGGTATGGCCAGGGATGCATTCTATAAGCTGACTAGAGTATTAGGAGACAGGAAGATTTTACTTGAAACGAATAAGAGAGTGCTGGACAGTTATATGATGTCTGTTCTTCAGTATGTTAGCGAATGCTAAAAATATCATCAAAGATGAAGAAAAGACTTGAAGCAGCTAAAATGTAGTTCTACAGAAGGATGCTGGGAATAACATAAACAGAACATATGAGCAACGGCAAGGTTTTTGAGAGGATGGACACGAAAAGTAAACTGATACTTAACTTCAGGAAAAGGCAGCAGGTATTTCTGCGACACGTAGTGAGGAAGGAGGGCTTGGAGAATCTGGTATTCACAGGAGGGAGAAAGGGCAGGAGAGAAAAAGAAAAACAGTGTTTGACGTACTTGGGCTTGAGCAGATAGATGGTGGGGTTTGAGTGGGATAACAAGAGAAGGGGTGTTAAGAGCTGCACGGGATTGGGAGATTTAGAGGGTCATGATCATCTTCGCCATGAAAGGACACGGCACATAAAAGAAGAAAATTTTTCATAAAATTTTGAACGAAACGCTTTATTTCTTCAAATTGGAAGCTTATTTCATTCTTCTGTTCATGATGAGGAATATCTCATCTTTTTTATATTTTTTAAGTACGAGCTAAGTTTGTTTTTCTCGGTCAGTGGTTACGTCTATGCTAAAGCACATGATTTGATCTCACAATTACTATGGTCTCACTGGCTGGTGAATTAAACCTTTGATTTGTGAATATGGTGGCATAGTAATCTATTTCATATCTGTCCAGCTATTGGTTAAATAACCGGACAGACTGAGTGGCATCTAGTCAAGATGGATACAAGACGGTTAAAGAGAAAGCGGGAAATCCCTCGATTATCTTTCTTAAGAGGCCATGTCACCGATAATCAAGAAAAGGAATGTCTCAAAGATCTGACTCTCTACGTCCTGAACGAGAATGATTTATCTTTTTTTTAAAATCATGGACAATTTCATTTCCCTTTCCCATTTAGTGTCCTGATAATTTCCTGGTTGGATAGTTATTTTTCTATGTGAATCACGAGCATTTCATATGTATTTCTTTCTGCAATTGTTGCCGATCTCTTGATTGACGATCATATTGCCAGAGCCATGGTTTGCAATTATTATTTTTTTCTTAAAAAAATATTAAAGTTATGAATATTTTTATTGTTATTGCTTACTCTCTTTCAACGAATCATTTTCGTTTTCCTAATTTTATCATTTTTGGAAATTATTTTATTTTTATGAGACTGAACTGCGTAACAAACAAGTGACTTCATGACCAGTGAAATATTTGTGCAAGTGAAAAGAGTGGATGCCATAAACATCATTAGGCTGTCGCTAAATCCGGCTTACAAAAAATTATTTGGACAGGCAGAAATAACGAGTTGGAATTTTGTTTTAATATATAATCGTGTCGCCCCAAACAAGGCATTTTACTGCCACTGTTGTGCAGTGCTTACATAGGAGGAAAGTTATGAGAAAGAGTAACAGTTTACAGGGGGTGTCAGGAAGAGAGTAGGAGAAGGATGAGAATACTGATGAGAGTGGAGTGGATGGGAAAAGGAGCATGAGAGAGAGAGAGAGAGGATGCAGGTTAGTGAGATAGAAGATGACTATTGACTTTACATTTGAATGCTTGGAGATTATATCTGTCGGGAAATCAAATAAACGGCAGGGAATTCCACAGGCAGGAAATGCGAGAAAAGAAGCTGAGGAGTAGAATTTGCTTTTAAAATTTATTGGTTTCACAGTAAAAGTGTGGGACATAGTTGCTAATCTTGTGGCTCGAGTACATTCATACATAATGGGGTACTAGTAGGTAAGTTCATCTGAGCAGAAGCCGTGAAAGTATTTGTAGAAGAAACACAGGAATGCCACATTGCGCCGGTAAGTAAAGAACTGTATCCGAGCTGCCAAGGCCGGATCGATCACATTACAGATTCTCCGTTGGATTTTGTCAAGGACCTCTAGGTAGATAGCATGAGCACCCAACCAGATATGTCAGCAGGATTCAACGCACGGATGGTAGATTTATATATGTGCAGGATTGTTTTAGACGAGAAAAACTGCATGGCACTGCACAGAGAACCGACCTTCTTAGCAGGGGATTTAGCTATGGGTTCTGTATAGTCATTTCAGTTGAGGTATGTTGTGAAAGTTAACTCGAGGAGACGCAGTGTTTTACTTTCCGTGATTAAAAAAAGATGAATATATCTTAAACTCAGTAAATAATTCTATTTCCTTTTCAAATGTACCATCATCGTGCAGAGTGAGATGATTCGACAAACAGCTTGATGAGATAGATCTTTACATTAGACTGTAGGGAGTCGGTGTTCCCCACGGCTCTTTTCGTTGTCCTCTAGTTCACTTTGCATCAGATACTTGCGCTCATACATTTGCAACACGATGCCCTTTCTCTGGTCGTCTCTTTTATACACTTTTAATTTGTGCTTCCTAATGCACACATTTTTCTGACATTTTCTCTTTCTTTTCCATTGATTTTTCATTTTATCTCTCTTTTTTTTAATTTTTTGGTTCCTATTCCCAAATTCGACTCCCCATTCTCTTTTTATGTTCAAAGTTCTTTTGCTTTCATCTTTTACTCCCCAAATAGTTTATATCTCTCGATCTAATCCTCTATTTTTATAAATCTTCTCTTTTTATTCTTACCGTTTTTCTTTTATTCTCTTTCCAAATACTCTATTTCTCACAATTGAATTATCTTCCCTCGGTACACATCACTTTTTGCTCACTATCGTCTTCTAATTTGGTCTCTTTCTTTCTTCCAACACGCTTTTTTTTCAGGCCCTCACTCTCCTTAGTCCTATCACATTTTCCACTATGCAAAAAAAACCGTACATATAAATAGTCATCCGCAAACAGATTTGTTTCACTGTATCATAGCCCATGAATACTGTTAGACATCCGATTGCTTTTTACCCAGGATTGAAACCCGACCGAATTGGCGTCAGTTGGCAATTCTACCTCTGAGCTATAGGCGCTTGTTAGAAGGATGCAGGTATTTTAGCGTGTATATTATCATTATACACACGCTTAATAAATGAGAATGTTCTAATACATTGCTGAATGAACGATGCGTAGATACTAGAGTAGCTACTGTTTTTCAACGTTTACAATTCTTCCAAAGTGCTCAATCAGTGTGTGAGAGCGTAGTCATCCGCAGACAGATCTGTTTCGATGTATCACAGCTCATCATCATCAGTACGGCTTGACATCCGATTTTTATTTAACCCAAGATTGAAACCCGACCTAATTGGCGTCAGTCGGCGATTCTACCTCTATTGCCTCTCTAAAAACTTTAGTCACTGTTCTTTTCGAAATTTATTTTTCAGCTTTTTTGTTTCTTGTCGAGTTACTCGCTTTCCTTGCACCCCCACCTTGCATTTCTATTTGCGATACCCTTCTTTTATTTTCACATTCATTATTATTATAATATATTCATTTTTCTTTTTTTTTTTAACTCTGATATGCACTTTTGCTCAGTGTTGATTTTTTTGCTTCTTTCTAACATTGCAGTTTTCTGTGGTTATAACATAAATTCTCTTCTCTCGTCACCTTCCATGTTCTCACATTCCGCTTCCCTTTTTTTCCCCATGAGAGAACTCTACATTGATTTCTTTCTCAGTTCATCTCCATTTCTCTCTCCTCTCCTGCTCATTTTTTCCACACGCCGCTTGTCTATTTTTCCTACTTCTCAATTTCTCTCACCAGTTTTCTGTTAGGGAGTAAATATATTTGCCTTGTTATATTTTATTTCTTAACATCCAAACAAAATTTGCACATGATATTTTAAATCATATTTACGCCATTTTTATGGTTCGTTTTTTTTTTTTTTTGCCATATGATTTCGTTTTTCTACCACTTGAAGATTTATTTAGAGTTTTCTTTCCTTCATACTTTCTTGCACGCTTTTTAATCATCCTATTTAAAAGGTTGAAACTGGTTCTATATTTTTTATTTATTTTTTCCTCTTAATTTTTCTTTTTAGAAGTTTTATTTTTTCCTCGCAAGGTGTCTCACCGGAAAAATTCAAATATATCATCACGCAAGCTTTTAACCGACAATGTAAATACGCACGATTTTTAAGCGCCCACTTTCATAAACACGTTTACTTTTTAGTTTATTGTGGCGAAAACTGATCTTTAATAAACCTTTTAAATGTATCTGTCTGTCTGTTTAAATAGAATCCAAACTTCTCACTCCTACTGAGTATAACATAGCCGTATAATATATAAAATAATAATGAAATAATCTTTAAACGTGCAAAAAAAAAAAAAAAACAGAATTTTAGGTTAGAATCTAACTCTTTAGATGACAGGGTGACACGGGTTTAGCAAAAGAAAAATGTTCTGATTCACCTTAAATTTTGATGAGAAGGAAAATATAAAAAATTACCAAATCATATCAGAACCTCTTTATAGTAAAGTTAATTCTCTACTGCACATTTCAGATTTTGGTATGTTTATTTATTTCAATTTTTACAAAGATCACTTCTATCTAAAATTTATAGATGGAGGAATACGTCGAAGTTTGTAGCTGAAAAAAATGTGTCGGTTTCTTGAATAAACATATCATTGAAAAGCTCTCCCGCAGAACCCACGACTTAACACTTTAGGAATTGTTTGGGACAGGGAAATTGTCAAAGTTATTCTCATAACTTACTTAATACTTACACATCTATTTTTTGCATCTCAAATCTTGTATTTGATGTTTAATACATAAACACATGTAACTGTATATAAATGTTCGCTTTTATGACTCACAAATGCACAAACATACGTAAACAAGCTTTCGTTATTTATCTGATGAAGTCTAGTCAAGGCGAAACGTGTATTCTAGTTTCCATAAAACAGCTTTGCATTTTTCATATTCTTGGATTCTGTATCCTATATTACACCCCCACTCTACAGATGTATACAGAGAGATTTAAACGTAACTCCTAATTTTGTATATGACTGACTGTGACTTTTTTTCTTACGGCTGGTGAAAGGAGCAAGTTTATTATTCCAAACCTAGACATTAGAAGAGCTTGTAGAGCGAATACAAGAAGTTATATCTTCCATAAAACCGGAGTTCCTGCTAAAAGAATTTTACACGATTTCTGGTCGGCGCAGCGAATCTCGTAGCGAAATTTGGTGCCCATATCGAATATTAAACAAAACCTCATGCAAAAAACTCTCCTTTTTTATTCATATTTTTGAAATATTAGAGTAAATACATAAGGTAATAATTTATTTATATTATATTAAATTTTACAATCGCCCTATGCATAAATGTTTTTGCGCCTTTGTGTGTGTAAGTCATTTTTACAAATATTTTTATGGCAACTACACTAAGGAACTATTTGTCTGGTGCAACGACCAGATGAATTTAAGCATGCTATGTGCGTTGTGGTACAGTGGAAAACGGCTCGGAACGAGAAACCGGGGAGCCGTGTTCGAATTCCAGTTGAATCCATTGTATTCACTTATGCGCAAATACCCTTGGGAAAGGTATTAATCCATTTCTTCCTTCCAGTTATGGGTCAAATAACAGGACAGATTGGGTTCTATAGCCTTTGTCGGCAACCAGTCTACCGCAGAAAGCAATGGCAAACTACTGTGGGATAATCTTCTGCACAGTCAGTCATGTCTCTTTCGAGACATAATCGCCCAAGCGTGTTTCAGGTGGTTGCCAGCCAAGGCTATAGAACCCAATCTGTCCTGTTATTTAACCCTTAACTGGAAGAAAGAGACGTATTAATACCTTTCCAAAGGTTATTTGCGCGTAAGTGAATGCAAGAAATTCAGCTGTAATTCGAACTCGGCTCCCCGATTCCTCGTTTCGAGTCGATATCCACTGCACCACGACGCACTGCACCACGTTTGTTAGTAAGAGGTGTTGAGATACATTTGCTATTCTATCAGTAGCTCTGTTAAAACGGTCTTGGTTTTACGTGAAATTCCGTTTATATAAAGATTTGGAAATAAACATGCCTGTGTGGCATCAACAAACATAGGATGTTGAAAGTCACATAAATCGCACTTCATTTCTAGGCTAATGTGTGAAATTCAATTTAGCAGGTCACCGTTACAATGTTTTAATACTATTTTACAGTAAAGGTCATTCGTTCAGCTAGAATTACTTAAGCGTTCCTTGTGGATTGAACATACAAACAGAGACTCATCTCTGTATAAATTTTAATGTTAAATGCTGCATTTTAATGCGAGCTCTCAATCCTTCACCTAAATTAATATTTCTTTGCTCAGCTATTAGTTACGTTTTGATTCTTCTGAATAAATTTAAACTATTCGATTTTTCGGCTTTGACGAAACGGACGTTTTTAACCAACTGTCGAATTAAATCAGGATATATAATCGCTTTAATTATGTGTTGATATATATATATATACACATATGTGTGTGTGTGTGTGTGTGTGTGTGTGTGTGTGTGTGTGTGTGTGTGGAGAGAGAGAGAGAGAGTGAGATATAACGAGGTTCAAAGAAAAAAAAATAGTAACTGTGACTGTTGCGATGGTGATTTTTAAAATAACCGTGGACACGCTGTTATAATTATTTTAAATTTTAAATTTATCCGCTGTAACAATGTCATTTTATTCTTATCTTTATTAATATTACAGCGAACTCCCAGAAGAATTTTCATGACCGTGAAATGTGACAAAAGAAACTGTTAGCATAGAATTTACTGTTACACAAAAGACTACTCATCTTGAAATAGATACCAATCTTACACTCCGGGCAAATTCATAAATTCACAATGAAGGATTCATCCTAATAATTACCATGAAAACATTACTAGAAAATGCACAGAAAATATTTATTACGGCTATGAGAACGTGGCTGAAGCCGAGACACTATGTCGGAAGTAATAATTTTACTGATTCTTTTTTAGATTTTATCAAGATTCACTCAGTATATAGCAAGTATATAGGAAATATGTGACAGTAATATTCTACGAATGAACGAATGATAGGCTTATAGATATTCAAGATAGATTTTGCAAGAAAAGTTGCCTAACACAACACATTGGACCAACATTCCTAACAGTGGTCGTAAATTTTTTATCCAGTATTATTTAACATTACTATGATTATTATTTTCTCAGAGTATAGCTGTTTGCATGGTAATCTTTTTTTTATTTGTCGAAACAGTGAAATTAATAATAACCAAACTTGATCGAGTATTAATACTTAATAAAAATAGGTCTGTTATATAAATTTTCCTACCTTGAAAACAGATCTAATAGCCATAATTCTCTTCCAAACGATTGCTTCTCCGACGGCTACAATCTCCAGGAGTTTAAATGTAAGGTCAATAGACACCTCCTAACACACTAACCTGCTCCCATTCTATCAAACACTCTTCCCATCTGCCCAACCCCCATCCTCGCTATCCTTACTCATCTGTCACCTTCCTCCTGACATTCCCTATGTCTAACCACTCCTTCTCTTTACCTTCCCCTATGTAGCCCCATGCGCAATAGTGGCAGTGGAATGCCTTGCTTGGGGTGAGATGATTAAAAAAAAACATGCATTATTTTTTAAGATCCTCTGTATCATTACTCATCTGTCACCCTCCTCCTGACATTCCCTATGCCTAACCACTCCTTCTCTTTACCTTCCCCTATGTAGCCCCATGCGCAATAGTGGCAGTGGAATGCCTTGCTTGGGGTGAGATGATTAAAAAAAAATAATAATAATTTTCGAGACTTTGGAAACTTCTTCCCAAATCTTGTGGAATTTTTTTCTTCACCGGATTGAAAATTTTCTTTAATCACTTCACAGATTAAAAACTATTATCTGGAAAATGATAAACCATTTTGTCGCAAATGAAGACCAATGTCATTCTTTATTAAAGGCTTAGAAAGAAGATATTTCTGTATGATCCTTTTTCTTTATCCTTCATTCTTTACATGTTTGTACATTGCATATTTTCGATGACTTAAGCGGTTTATACTATCCGGCTTGTCTCGTCCGCCGTAATTGCTATTCTCCTGCATTGTAAGTACGCCCTCTATATTAAACTATTGCTAGAAATATGTGTGTAATACAATAAATGTAATTAATTTATCATCACTCGGTTTTTTTCTAAAAACCCGTAAAAGAGTAAAAAAGAAAAGTCTACATTTTCGAAAATCAGCTTATAATATAGTGCTTCTATATAAGCTTCTAACAATAATAATGCCCTTTATCATCATACAAGTTTACACTTACTATGAAAATATGAATAATTTTCCAGGTTCAGTGGTTATACAGGTTGTCTTTAAAATCTGGACACATAGGAAATCTCAATAACTATATTACTTTATTCCGTCGTCAATTTATAAGTGGTTATCTAGAAAGAAAAAATAATCGAATACTTTTTTTAGGATATCCGAAAGGAGATGACAAACTCAATGAAAATTAGAGACGCAACACACTTGATTGAACGCATAAAGAATGAATATAATAAAGTCAACGGCAACGTAGAATTATTGCATCTAGTTTACGTGAATCATTCAAATCGCACCAAACTTTGCATCACAAATGAAGGGAATTATATTAAAGATGTCATTTGTTAATAGTCCAATTCAATAAAATGCTGAAAATAAATTATATATTCTTGAAAATATGCATTTTTGCCTAGAGTATCCAGACTTAAGGGATACCCTGTATTAATCAGTGCGTTATCTAAGAATTTATTACTACTTTTCTTTTTGTTGAATATATTATGCATTCTGCATTGTATCTATACAATGAAAGCTCATGTCACGTGGGAGAAGAATTCTATATTTATGACAGTATCTGTTTATAATACTGAGATAATGTAGTCTTTACATTATTTATACAGTTTAGGCTGTTGTCCTTTCGCCATGTTTACAAAGTTTCGGCCGTTGTAAACTTTGTATTTTTAAAGTAGTAAAAAATTTGAATTGAAACCTTTATTTTGATCACTTGAGTATATCATTCTTATTCCATCCGAGATGCCACTTCCGGATGTAATGTAGTTATCTCCCTTTAACTCAACTCTCTGATTATTTGTTCACCGCTGCTGTAGCCAGCTATTAATCTCACAAATCCTTGGGTCAAGTCACTGGAACAAAACAATGCCTATATCCACATGGCTATATCTCTTTGAGGATATATGACAGTATATAGTTATTTTTAGTTGGTGTGAGAATGATTCATAGCTATTCATATTTGGTATGAGAATAACCTTGAACAAAATATCAAGATTATCGATTATTTAACGTAATTGAACTGAGGCAAACTTTTCGAAAACAATTAAAATGAAAGCATTGATAGCACTTTTACCGTCATAAATACTCAGCATGCGAAATTAGTTGTTATGGGGAAACACACCTATTCCTCAGATAATGGACACTCCCTCCTATATTAATAAGAGTCAACAGTAAGTACTTGGAAAGTCCTTAGGAGTTCTTAGAAGTTCTAGAGATTTCGTTAGAGTTCTATTGGGGTTCAGTAGAACTACTAGTTAGTTCCAGTTTGGACATAGTTGGACCAAGGAAGTTGATATTAGTCGGCAGTTAGCCGAATACTAAGGAGTCAGCTTTCAGTGGAAGATTACCAAGTTCCTAACATTTTGGGTGCGTTAAGTCGATTAGCAACCGATATAACACGATTATAATTTTCAGTGCAAAACTACTCTACAACAGAAGTAAATAATATGCTGAAAAGAATTCGCGTTATTTTTTTTATTTTTTTTTCATCATTTCTCCCAAGTCAGACGGAAATGCTACTAGTACGCATGTGGCAACTGGATAGAAAAGTCCAGGGAAGATTGAGAAAAGGATCAAATTTGAACTTTATTCAAGAAGATAGATGACGATTGATGCTGCATTTTTTACGATTGTAGTTATCGGACAAACAAGTAAAAGGTGGCGCTTTCCACAGTCGTGAAGTACGAGAAAAGAAACAGAGTAGAAGTTACATTTAGCTATTTCAAATATAAACGGGTGGGATCCAGACGCCAATCTCGTAGCCCACTTAAATTCATGTAGTCATGACATCAGGATAAATAGCTCGTCAGTTGTTATGAAAATATTTTTAGAAAAGACAAAATGAAGCTACGCTGCATCGGCAAGAAAATGAATGCAATCCGAATGCCAAGCCACGAACAATTACATTCTTTAAGTTTTGTCAAGATGTCGAGAGTATAAAAATTCAATTCACGGCAAATAGTAGATTTGTAAAAATGTATGGGTAAGTCAGGAAAGCTATCACAATGCGTTTATTAAAATAAAGAAAGGTAAATAAGGTGTTGGGTATTACCTATTTATTAATATTTCGAGATCAAAATCTCATCTGCAGAATGGTAGGAGAGCTTGTGGTCCGTGCCTTTCAACGAATGGTTATCCTTCCTTGCTACTGCTGTCGTTAATTGTAGTGAGTGCGTGCGGTGTGTGTATGTATGTGAGAGTATGTGTGTGTGTACCTGTAAATCTGTTTGAGCATGCATGCGTGTGTTTATGATTTACATATGTGTGCCTTGACCGATAGTACAATTTGGCTTTTTCGCATCATTGTTAAGGTTATAGTGGGCCCCGTTTTACGATCTGATGATATCTGTCTGCTTTAATTTATGATTTATACATGTGCGCGTTGGCCAATATCATGATTTTTCATTTTTGTCATTTTCCGGCTTGGTGTTATATTTACCTGCTTTAATTGGATGTCTGTTTATTGCTACATTTTTTTTTTTGCCAGACGGTATTCGTTCTCGTGTGTGCGTCTGCGTGAGTGTTTCATGTGTGTTTGTTTATGTGCGTATACATCTTGTATTTTTTCCACTTCTGCGTTCATTTTATAGTTTTTGGCACGTCACTGTAAAACCAATTTTCTTGCAGCAGATGCAGCTGTTGATTCGAATTATTCCCTCCACTTCAATTAAGTTGAAAACGTGAGACCAAGAAAGTGCTGTGTGTTTATAATAAATTTAGTATAAGAGAGAAGGAAATTCATTGAGCTCTATTCATATTTAGTTTTATCTGATGCTCTGTTCATGATAATTGTTATTGCTTTTTCTAATCTTTGTATTCTTCCGTTTTATTTTACTTTTCCAGAGTTACAAGAAGCGTGATGCCTTCATTGTCACCCAGATGACTTTACCAAACACCGTGGTCGACTTCTGGAGACTGGTCTACGATCATAACTCATCCTCAATCGTTATGCTTAACGGAATAGACGAGAATGATGAGGTAAGATATCATTTCTAGCATGTTCTCTACATAGCATGTTACTTTTTACATATCCATATCAAAATAATCAATTTCTTCTCTCATTCTTCTTTGCTTTTATTCGCTCTTCCTTTTTTTCTTTTTTTTTTTTCTTCATTTAACTTTTCGTATTCTCCAGTAAGGGAGAGGACAAGGAGAGTAAATTTTACCAGGTGACAAACGTTCCATAAGAGAGCTGCGTTCAACCACAATCAAGGCAATAAAGCCACTTCGGCGCAAGGGGACTCAGAGTTAGAGAATATGAGAAGAAAAACATTTTTAAGGAGACTGAACAATAAAAAAGAGGATTTAATAAAATAGAATATAAAAATTGTCATTGGATCCTGTATTTTCGAAAATCGAAATTGGTGGGGAAACAAAAATGCCGGAAGAGGGTTCCACAGGCGATAAAAGACATAGAATTCATGGTTACATCTCTCCATTTCTATTGTAAAATGATGAGATGTTGAGGCCAATTTAGTAATACGCTTAAATTCATAGTCTAAGTGTCATAGATAAAGATACGTTACGGCGGTGGGAAAGTGACTCAAGCCAGAATGCCAGCTCATGTCCCATACCATGATAGAAATTTATTTGGATTTTATCAAGAATCCTCTAAATATAAAGCAGCACTACTAGATAAGAAAAGGTTGCAATATTCACGGCAAACAAGAATAGTAGTTTAAATAATAGTCTACTAGTTAGATTAATATATAGTTTTAATGATTTGCGTTCATTTTATCTTAATGACTCTTGGAAAATGATGGGTCTACTTCTCCTTAAAACTTGAAACGTGTTAAATAACTGGGTTGGCAGCAGACAACGTTCCAGTCGCTAAACACAATGTTACTTGCACTGAAAATAAGCATTGTGTCATTGTGTTATTGTACATGTTTCAATAAACATACAACCTCTAATGTGTGTTTTAAGTTATAACTGTTTGAACAACTGACTGTATAGCCTAAATTATATTTTAGCTTATTAATACATTTGAACTTTCCCTTTATTATTTTATGGAAATTCATATGTATGTGAAAATTTTATAAGCATTTTATTTTTACTTCAAAGATTTAGAATTCTATCAACGGTTGGCAATATGTTTAGTTATATAATTTGACTCTGAGTACTATTTTCTTTTCGTGTTTTTTTTTGTATATTTACATGTTTGCTATTGCATTTAAATACCAGATAGAATTAGCGTGTGCTTCAATTTCTCTTGTCGTACGACTCTTTTACACGCTAACGCTCAATAATGAAGCGGTGACTTTTATCAAACAATTTGCGGCCATTTTTAACATGGTAACCGCTAAATCAAACAAGGACATGCATGGTGTACAGAGAGCCATATAGGAATATTATACAAATTTCACCAGTCAACAAAAAAGTAAAGAAAGAAAAGAAAAGAAAAGGCACAGCAAACGCACAACCCAAGCAAGTCAGAAGACATTCAAATAGAAAAAAAATAACTTAAAACACACATTATTGGATTTAGCCTCCCAGTTGGTCAACTGTAAATAATGCTTTGGTTGGATGCTATTATGTGAACGGCAAATAATATAACGTGCGCTTCTGGAGTTGTCTTTTTGTGTTTTAGGCATGTTTGTTGGATGGTAAGAAATGATGCAAATCCAGTTGATTGCATGTGGGCGGTAAGAGTCCCTTTGCATGCCAGAATCCCCTTATCCAATTAAATTGTTGATATCCCACAGACCTTCGGCACGTTTCCGTCTCTTATTCAACGAGAGCTTAGCTCCCTCTTGGGCGAATTTTTGTTTTGCTTCCTGAATTATTTTATTTGATTTTTTGACATTTTTTTCAGCCTACAAACTGTCCACTTTTTGTCCTTTCATTAAATCTTTTTTATTTGATTCTTTGTTTTTTTTCTCTCACTTTTGTTAATGTTTTCCTGTTTGCTTCATTCTCTGTTCCATCTCTGTTATTCTTCATATTCATTTAGGCTTTTCTTTTCATTCATAATTCTTCGATTCTTTAATCGTTCATAAGACTTTATAGCATTTTGCCTTCCATTCACACTTCAAACTATTTTGCATATCTCCTCTATCTCGTCTTTTAGTCAACATCTTTTCTTTATGCATCGCGTTCTTTGAAAAAGTAGACGATCATGGGTCTCCACAACGTCCTATTTCTTGTAGCCCAAAGAAACGTTTGTCTCTTAGCCAAGACTCCCTCTTCCTATTCCGTCATCCTTTCACACAGGCTCTTCAGGTAGATATTCGCATCATCCCGCTTACCCTCTATGTGACATGGGTGTGTCGGCATTACTTTCCTGATTTTTGTCTTTTGTTTTCTTTTTCAGACTATGAGTGTTTCTTCCTCTAGCTTCTTTCATTAATGCTTTATACATTAACTAAATTCTTTCTTCGGGTTTGAAAATATCGTTTCATTATGTTCTCATATACACTTGTATATATCTATCTTGTTCTTTATTTATTTATTTCTATCTATCTAGCAGTTGATTCTTTCGTTCTTTCACTATATCTATCTAGCTAGCTATTTTGTTCTTTCTTTCTTATTTTATTAATTAATTTATTTGTATCTATTTAACAGTTCTATCTATCTATCTATCTATCTATCTATCTATTTTGTTCTTTCTTTCTTTATTAAGTAATTTATTTCTATCTAACAGTTCTTTGTACCTCTCTCTCTCTCTCTCTCTATCTATCTATCTATCTAGCTAGCTAACTAGCTAGCTATCAGGTATCAAAGGATAGAGCAAATATACTTACACACATTCACATACGTACACATATGAATAAAGATATATCAATGTAATGGGCATTTTCCTTGAGAAAATCTCTCAGTGTTCGAAACGTATTGGTAAAGAAGTTTTCCTTTTGAATTTATCGATATTTCAGTTTTACAAATATACCTCATTTTATCTGAATGCGCGCGCTCGCACGAACACACACACACACACACACACACACACACACACACACACACATATATATATATATATATATATATATATATATATATATATATGATAGTGGATTTGTTAAAATTTGCCGTATCAAATATCCTGTAAACTGTATACGATTCAATGAAAGTAATGTTAGTGATATTAAATTGTTAATTCACTACATTTATTATTATAGTTTTTGTTGGTGTTGTTGCTCTTCTTGCTCCTCCTCTTCTCATTCTTCTTCCTATTATTATTGTCAGCATCATTTCACTTAATATATATCATTTCACTTAGAATTTGCTTCTTAACATAATTTTAGATTTAGACTTATTGTTGTACATTAAAATATTGCAAAATTCTCTCCTTGGAACTCTTGTAGTATGCTGAAGAAAAAGTAATTTTTTTAAATCAATTTCAAAGATAATATTTAAATATGTTTACATTGAAACATATTTAAAACACATTAAAATACATTAAAACACCTTAAAGCACACATATGCTATTTGATTTTACTATTTTTCACTAACTCTGAAGCAGCTTTAAGATTACATCGTCTCAGCACTTGACATTTTCTTAGTGATGTAATTGTCTTTTGTGTTGTCACAGGTTTCTAAAAAATGTTTATTCTTTAAGAAAATTTAAGATTCTTCACGCACACACGCACACACACACACACACACACACACAGATATTCATCACTGTTATAAGTCTGAAAATGTCTCACTGAAAATGCTAGGCGCCATTTATCTTCAGTTTCTGAGAGAGAGAGAAAGAGAGAAAGCGAGATAAAACAAGATGTGGATAGATATATTAGTGACGATATCGATAGAGACATAAAACAAGATGGAGATAGATATATTAGTGACGATATCGACAGAGAGATAAAACAAGATGGCGATAGATATATTAGTGACGATATCGACAGAGAGATAAAACAAGATGTGGATAGATATATTAGTGACGATACCGACAGAGAGATAAAACAAGATGGAGATAGATATATTAGTGACGATATCGACAGAGAGATAAAACAAGATGGCGATAGATATATTAGTGACGATATCGACAGAGAGATAAAACAAGATGGAGATAGATTTGAAAAGATCGAGATTAATAAGTAAGGAAAAGTGAAGTTAGATGATTTTACTTTGATTCCTTTTATTTAAATCAATTAAGGTATTGTTATGTAAAGAGCCTTTTCAAAACTGTCAAACTAAAAGAAAACATGTAGTTTTTGTGTCCATAAATGATATGCTCGTGTCCATATCTTCGACGTTGCAAACACTACAGTTCTTTGTATCTCTTTTTACTCTTTTTAAAAATAACGTATTTCACGTCTCTTTTTTTTCTTTCCTCCTCCTCCTTCTCTTCTAATTTTAAATATTAGATTATTTTTCTTCAACTATCATTATTTAGGAATTGACTATTATTTCGGATAAATATACAGATCCTTTCTTTAAGACTGATCGTCAATTCAAAAAAGATCAGTCCAATAATTCCTCTGATTTTTACGTATTTCTCGATTTGGGTTTTTGCGTACAAAATTTTCTCTTTTATGTAACATCTATTTTCATAGGTGTTATATCCTGACAGGATATTCCCAGACATATTATATATCATTTGAGATATATTCTTGTTTGAAAATCATTTAGTTAGCGCGTACGATGCACCATTCTAATATCTCTTAAATAATGTATCATTCTGTTTGGTCTTGAGGAGACCTGAACCCATCATATAATAATTACTGTTGTTCCATTTTTTGTTACTTTCTTAGTTCACACGACCATTACGTCCTGCAAATACTTAATAAGTAATAGACTATTCAATTTTGATCACGTGAACTTGGTTTCAGTCAGAAAAAGAAACAAGGAACGGAAGAGAGAGGGGAAGAAAGATTGTGAGAATACATGTATTTAAAGTCTCCTATCAACACCACATACATAATTAAATATTCTGTTTTGACTGTGTGGAAAAAACAAAAGACATATTAAAGACACTTTGTTTCAGTGAGAAAATGAATGACGGAAAGAAAGAAGGCAAAAGAGAAATGTTTAATGACCGTTCCTGTGAAATGGAGAAAGTTTTTAATTTCAAAGCATTTCATTTGTACCCACTTCTTAATAACGGCACTTATGTTATATTCATTATACTTATGATTGTTATTTGGTAAGTTGTTAAACTCAAATATTTAACGATTTGATAGGGATATTTCAACGGAAAATGTATTATCATAGAACAAGCAAGTAAAAATTAAGATTCATCAGAAACTTCAAATAGAAAAAATCATAAAATTTCACGGATTTTTCTAGTATTAGAGCCTTGAATAAATGTTTTCCAACAGACGGCGTTTCAAGAACTGCGTGTGTGTATTTTTAGGTGGTAACCAATCTATAACGCAGTATCATAAGCAAACTTAAAATTCACTGTATGTCGTTTCGCCGAAGTGTAAATAACTTTGTTTTTCATCGAGTTAAACATGTTGGATTTCATGACAAAGTAGTTAAATTTTCGGTGAATTTTACTGCAATTCTTCTTTCTCTTCTATGTGCCCTGTTCATTCCGGAATTAGGCGATCATGGTTCTCCACGTCTCACTATCCCTGGTGGCTCTTATTATGTTTTCTTCTATTACACCTCGCAACCCCCGTTCCGTCATCCATCTGATCAGGCTCTTCAAATATGTGATTCGCTGCCTTCCATTGTCTCTTTTTCCTTCTATCTGGCCTGTCAGTATCAGGTTCTATAAGCCCTCCTTCTTCATTGCATGTTCCAGAAACTTCAGTTGTCTCTTCCTGATGCTCACTATAAATTTTCTTTTCGTTTCAATTTTTCCAACACCTTATCGTTGCTCGCATGCTCGGTCCACGATATCCGCAGCATCCTTCGGTAGAAATACATTTCCGCTACTTCAAGTTTTTTCCTCATCTTCGATGATATTTTCCAGCATTCACTGGCATACTGAAGAACTGACATCACATAGCAATCCAGTAATCTCTTCTTTGTTTCTAGTGAAATTTCCTTGTTGAGACTTATGGCAACCATGCTCTGTTGGAAACTACAAGCAGAGATTGGTTTAGATGCCTTAAATTTAAAAACATTGATGATGAAAATAATAAACACCCTAATGCATGGAAAAATGGGTGATCGGTTGGTTGTTTTGTTTTTATGGCATATCAACACCTCGGCGGGTCATTTATTGCCAACTAAACTTTATTTATTGCTGTTAATACCTTTTTCTTTCAACAATATATTGTTTTTTTTTTATATAAGTTTTGTGTCTAGTAATACATTTTCGAGTATCAAGATTCATAGGGATTTGTTTTTTTAAGGGCAGGGTACCCAAATACTACTCTTGTTATTTAACCCATATCTGGAGGAAAGGGACGGATTAATTCCTTTTTCAAGGGTACTAGTGCTTAAGTGAATGCAGGGTATTCAACTGGAATTCGAACTCGGCTCACAAATTTCTCTTTCCGAGACTTTATCCACTGCAACACAACGCACATCCGTCACTATACGCTTACAGCACCTGGTATTCTCAAGCGGTCACATATCTAAGTACTGACCAGGCTCAACGTTGCTTAACTTCAGTGATCGAGCGAGAAACGGTGTATTCGACGTAAGCCAAAAAAAGGTTGAAAACGAAGAATTGGAGGTATTACTTCACGAAGACCAATGTAAGGCACAAATTGAACTTACTGAATCATTAGTTGTTGATTACACAACGTTTTGAAAACGTTTGAAATCATTAGGAATGATTCAAAGGCAAAACATTGGGTGCTGTACGAGTTGAAGCCGAGAGACGACGAACAGTGTCTTGTAATCAGTGGGCTGCTGATTCACCGACAGAAAAGGCAAGTTTTTTTTTGCCTAGCAACGTGACCGGCGATGAAAAGTAGATACACTACGATAATCCTAAGTGTAGCAGATCGCGGAGTAAGCACGGCCATGTATCAACATTGGCGGCGATGCCAAATATCCGTGCTTCGAAGATTCTTCTCTGCATATGGTGGGATCGACTGGGAGTAGCTCTAACCGATCACAATCATGTTGCAAAACACATGAAAACCTACTTGAAAAAGCTTAAATGGGAATTCCTATCAACCCGCCGTATTCACCAGACATTTCTTTTTCCAATTATCACTTGTTCTGATCGAGCGCACATAGCCTGTCTTAGCAGCATTTTCATTCCTACGATGATGCAAAAAAAATGGGTCGACTTAAGGGCTCGAAAGACGTATAGATTTTTGATGAGGAAATAAAATTCTGTCATAAAGATAGAAAAATAGTGGCTAGTGTTGGATAATACCTTTAGTGACATGTGTCTTACAATATTTTATTTAAATAAATTACTAATGTTCATGAAAAATGAACGATAACGTATTCAGTGTTCTAATACTTATAATTCTTATTGCAAAGTTTTTTTGTTAAAGTTCTAAAGTTCTTAAATAAAGATGCTTTTAAACACATAATTAAGATCATATGACGTGCGTTGTTGTGCAGTGGATATAGACTCAGAACAAGAGATTAGGGTGCCGAGTTCGAATTTCATTTGGAGTCTTTGCATTCACTTACGCAAAAAATACCCTTAGGAAAGGTATTAATCCGCCTCTTTCCTCCAGTTATGAGTTAAATAATAGAACAGATTGGGTTATATAGCCTTGGATGGCAATATAATCTTCTGCCTAGTCAGTCATGTCTCTTTCGAGACATGATCGCCCAAAGCGTGACTCACGTATGGCACTTAACTGACTTATTGTCGTTAATATGAAGAAAAAAAGATGCTTAAAAACAAACCTGGCAAATTTCTACATAAATGAATTTATTCATTATCGATTTCAAAATATTTTAGGCCTGGATAATTTACAAAATACACGTTACAATGATCTCATTTATTTATGAAGGTAAGCAATCGACTGACAAAGATCCACCTTTCCAGACAGCCATCGTGGCCTCAAATGTTTTAAATACTGAAAAACTGATTTGGGATGTTAATAGGAAATACATTTTTTCTACAAAATATGAATCTGTTTTCAAACTGATGGAAAATAAATCAGACTATTTTAAATCTTTGGAGATTTATTTCAAATCACAGCATTTTTATTTGATAGTGAAAGAAAAGTCAGTGTTCTTGCGGGTTTGTTTTTTTTGTACAATGTAGAAATATAATTTATATATATATATATATATATATATATATATATATATATATATATATTACTAGTGCTAGATTTCTTTTAAAAAATCCCCTAAATAGCTAACTTATAGGTAATTCTCGTGACGTTTGTCGATCCTGTTCGATACCTGATAATTAAATATTGATTTCTCCACGTGAAAATAGCTAAAAAATATAGATAAGAAAAAAGTAAAGATAGGAATTACGAAGATTAACGGTACAAAAAAGAGACAGGAGGTTCTGCTCTTTAAAAATAATCTGTAAAAGTTGTAGATATGTAAGGTGAAATATGAAAAATTATCCACATAATGAATTTGGTTTTACCTCTGCTTTCAGAAACATAAGAATTATACCTTCTAAGAGACTGCCTATTTTGATTTATTCTGTTTTTATATCTAACACAATTTTATTTCATTGATTTACTAAATTATATTATATACTGTCGTCATTATATATCATCTCACCCTTATTGTCTACCATTTTCGTTTTTTTTCTTTCTCTGAAATCTTAATTGTAAATTATAGATTCAGTTTACGAAATCTCGTTTAGCATTAAAAAATAATGTTAAATGAGATCTCGTTCTCTTTTCTTCCGAGATGATCACAAATGGAGGTGAGCAGGACACCTACGGGATGAAGTTGAAATAATAGATAGACAACACAACCAGAAAATATGAAAACTTAAGGAATCAGCACATATGACATGCCAAAGAAAAAATCCCCTAAACTGACAAAGCATAAAAATAAAGAGAGGTTACAGGGACGTTAACATAAAACCATCAAACATTAAAGACGAATTTATCTTGTGTCGACATAAAACTTTGCTAAGCAACGATAACAGTTACCAAATAGCAAACGCTATTTTGTTTAATGTTAACCTCTCTGTAACCTCTCTTAAGATGGCTCATGTGAGCCGAAAGCTTAGAACCAACATAATAAAAAAAATATTCTAATTTTGGAGAATGTTTGTCTTTATATTCACCTGAAATTGAAGCCAAAATAGGATGTTTAGAACGGCGCAGGATTAAACATAATAGACAGTCACTGTATTTCTTTTATGTTTAACATTATATGCTTAGGAAATTATCTACTGTCTCGATATATATATATATATATATATATATATATATATATATATATATATCTCGAGACAGTAGACAATATATATATATATATATATACAGTAGACATATATATATATATATATATATATATATATATACAGTAGACAATATATATATATACAGTAGACGATATATATATATATATATATATATATACATACAGTATATATATATATATATATACACAGTAGACAATATATATTGTCTCGAGACAGTAGATATATATATATATATATATATATATACTGTAGACAATATATATATATATATATACTGTAGACAATATATATATATATATATACAGTAGACAATATATATATATATACAGTAGACAATATATATATATACAGTAGACAATATATATATATACAGTAGACGATATATATATATATATATATATATATACAGTATATATATATATATATATATACAGTAGACAATATATATTGTCTCGAGACAGTAGACATATATATATATATATATATATATATATATATATACTGTAGACAATATATATATATACTGTAGACAATATATATATATATATATATATACAGTAGACAATATATATATATATATATATACAGTAGACATATATATATATATATATATATATAGAGAGAGAGAGAGAGAGAGAGAGAGAGAGAGATTCGCCGACTAACGCCAAATCGGTCGGGTTTCGAGCCTGGGTTGTGTAGCAATCTGAGTCTAACCGTATTGATGAGCTGTGATACAGCGAAACAGATCTGTCTGCGGATGACAATAATATATATTTATATATATATATGTATGTATGTGTGTGTGTGTGTGTGTGTGTGTGTGTGTGTGTGTGTGTGTGTGGCATGTATCTATAGAATATTAATGGCGGAACATATTATTTAAGGACCCTAAAAATGATTATTTATTAAGTTCTGCAGCATATAATAAATATTAATATACAATAAGGAAATATTTGAGGAGTCGCTTTGAATAAATTCTGAAATTCGGATGTAAAAACAGTAAAAAGATGTAACATTCTGCTGAATTCAGTAAGATTATTCATTTAATTATTCAAGTGTGGAAACTGTCAAAGTAGTTGACAAATTGTTTCAACATTTATGCATATTTAATCTACTGTCTGTGTGTTTCGACACAATGATTTTCCGTGAATAAATTCAATTTACCAATTATTACAACGAAAATTACACCCCGCCGCACACACACACATACATATACATATATATCTATATCTATCTATCTATCTATCTATCTATCTATCTATCTATCTATCTATCTATATATATATATATATATATATAGGATTAATGTGGGGGAGTTTATCAATTAAGAGCGCAGAGATATTCAAGGTTTCCTGAAGGCGCCATTGTGATATCATCACTTCTCAGAATTTATATATATATATATATATATATATATAAACGAAAACTCAACACATCATTGAAATTGGTAATAAATTATATTTCATTTCTATGAACTAATTAGTTCATTTCTTCAGCCCACAACATATTCGTTCCATTCGGTTCAAATTCCTGGAAAATATTTGTCCCGAATGTAAAGAATAGTGTCGTCTGAACAAATTCACCAATGAGATCATAGAAAATGATTATAATTCATAACCAATTTAAGTGTTGAATTTTCATCTATAGATATCATATTGTTCTAAATAACATCCATTGAGCTCTCTATACAGATATAACTCTTCATATTTTATATTAAGTAAAACTTTGTTTTTATTATTCTCGATATTCAAGGATTTGACATCATTACCCCTCCCACACATATATATATATATATTAATATCCCGTAACGAGTCAGTGAAGCAACTAGAGCTTACCGGTTACTGGGTGGAGACGTATTTGAAATAAAGAAGAGGGTAGAAAGCAATTGGCATTCCAAGATTAATCTTAAGTAGAAGCTGGGATCTGGAATGGATTTCCACCGGCAAGAATTTCGAGAAAAAACTTTTAGCATAGCACTTATACACACACAGGTTTATATATATATATATATATATATATATATATATGTGTGTGTGTGTGTGTGTGTGTGTGTGTGTGTGTAACGGGTTTGCTAATAGTTATATATATATATAGTCATAGGCAGACAGATCTGTTTCGCTGTATCACAGCTCATCGATACGGTTAGACTCTGATTACTTTTAACCCAGGATTGAAACCCGACCGAATTGGCGCCAGTTCGGTAGAAGAAGGCAGACTTCTTAGCGAGCATATTATCATTATATACGCCCAATAGCCAGAGTACTCTAATTCATTACTGAATGAGCGATATATATATATATATATATATATATATATATATATATATATATATATATATAGAGAGAGAGAGAGAGAGAGAGAGAGAACTTGACACCATAAAAATACACGTAGATATGAACACAAATCATTGAACCAAACATAAATAGCGCAGTATTGTACGCATTGAATGCAAAACCCGAAGTGATTTCAAAATAAGTGTTAAGGAAAAGCATATGCGTGGGATGACAAAGGCGAGTGAAAACTTTAAACGCTAGCAACTATGGGAATGAAAAATTGCTGTGTTGACTTGAAGTTGGTAGGTACTTCCAGATTTATAGAGGAGAAGATAGAATCTTTGTAAAAAAAATGTGTAGATTTTAACATCATACGCTATCGATTTCATTTTGAATTTCACACTCCATCAACTCGTGAAATGAAACGAAAACTGAATGTCGTAAATATTACAAAAGTTATAATAAATTTCTATAACGTTGTACAGTGCAGTATATAAATATACATCTAAGAAAAATGAATTATCACACTTCGGAAAAAAGTAGTGTTTGCATTTAATAAATGGAAATATAACAAAGTCAGTTTTTGAGAGCAGAGATAGACCTACAACATCATAGCTCATCTTAATTTGCATTCTATTTAATGGAAAATATAATTTCTGCCTGAATAGAGTTTAACTTTATGACAAGAAAAATATATTTTGTACTACATAACAAAGCCCATATATCAATATGTATGTACAATAAAATTATTGATACAAATTAATATATAATGTTAATTATATATTAATAATATTGTTTTTTCAATGTCGAAACAGATTGTGCAGATTTGTATCCAAATGAATATGGAACGAAGAAAATAGGTGCAACGTTCAGAACACACACACACATACACACATATATATATATATATGTATGTAGGTATTTTCTAAACATATACTCTTAAATATAAGAGAAAATGAATGTCTATTATGTTTAATCATGAGGCATTCTAAACGTCGTATCTTGGCTTTAATTTCAGTTGAAAATAAAGACAAAAATTCTCCAACATTTGGATAATATTTTATTAATTTGTTTCTAAGCTTTCTGCTCACATGAACCAGCTTCAAAGAGGTTATTAAGACGGTAACACAATAACATCCACCATCAGCGACGATTTTATTTTGTATTGATATAAAACTCCGCTAGGCAACGGTAATAGTTACCAAAAATAACAAACGCAGTTCGCAAATTTGCAATGCGGTTCTATGACGTCACACTGCGTGATAGCGCGAAATGACAACAGAACCATGTATTCAAATGCAATGTAATATGTTATGGCCAGATTTAAAAATAATTTTATTAAGTGTGGGTTGTTTAGATTCAATGTACATGGCTTTCAATATCTGAAGGTTCTTTTTAATGTCTGTATGAGTAAGGATTTTTGTATTATTGACTAAAATCTGTCTGATATTACCTACATTTTTATGTTTTTCTGAGATTAAAACCAAAATACGACGTTTAGAACGGCTCATGATTAAACATAATAGACATTCATTGTCTCTTCTATTTAACAGTATATGTTTAGAAAATTATTTGCTGCTTCGATACACTAAATATATATGTATATACATATATATGGCTTGTTTAATTTTCTTCAGCGATATATAATCTTCTATATTATTGTCGAATGCCAAAATAATTTGGTCACAAAATGTTATAGCTTCAACAATCTATATATTTGAACGCAGTTATTTACCTTCAGCTACAACTAAAATGAATTGTCATCTTGAGCAGATTTTATGTAAAAATATTACTGGCATTTTTAATATAAAAATCTATATTTTATAACTTTTTAATTTTTTTTTTTTTGAGGGTCATATTTGTCTATAACTGGGGTTTTAACAGGTGATATCATCCGGGGTCAGGCCACAGTAGCAATTAATATTAGTTCCACGTGTGTCAAAACAACCAATCTGCCGGATGTAATTTATGTACATATCCAGGACTCCAATATATCTTCTGTTGCATGTTCTGTTCGTCTTTTATTCACCAGTTATATCTATACTGATCATTGTTATTACATATCTACACAATCTGAGCGATGTTCAATGGTTGCAATATCTTTTTTTAAAACGGGCGTTCGGTCGAACCAAAGTTATCTTATCTCTGTTTTAATGTTTATCTCATATTTTATGGAATATACCTTATTTTGAACATGTTTTATTGCCAACTTGTGATAGTTGGAGTTTTTCAAGTTCCGCGAAATAGTGGGTAGAGTTTTTAAATGAGAAATCGTAGAGCGGTGTTCGAATTCTAATCGAGTTCTTTACATTCATTTACAAGCAGAATCACTTGGAAAATTATGAATAAAATCCTACTCTGTTCCCCACTGGTCAACTAATAAGATTAATTTTTGACAACCAATTTACTAAATGGAAAACAATGAATAAAAAATTTGTAAGAATTTGGAATTATCGCAGTTAACATCATTTTTTTCCAGTTTAAGCCTTGCCAATATTTATTCCTCTTTTTTTTCTTTTTTCTTTATAGAGTTGTGAAGTGTATTGGACACTAAATACGTGCGGGGAACATTATGGGCCATTCATTGTGGAGACAACAGCTGAAATAAAGTCTCATCCAAGCATAACAGTTCGAGATTTCACCATCACCAACACTCGTAATGTAAGTAATTTTTTTTTTTAATCATATCACCCCGAGCAAGGCAGTAACGCCACGGATATGCAGGGGGCTACATAAGAGTGGAAAGATTGGAAAAGAGAAAGCCGGAAACCACATCCTAAACAGGAAACAAGGGATGAGCCTCTTCACCCGTTCAATAGACGTGGGTGGAGT
>JBBBDQ010029100.1:322500-340000 GCA_037127315.1 Ascarosepion bandense
GAGACAACCACTAGGTGACTAGGTTTAACACATTTTACTGATTTGACCTCATGACCAGATTAATCAGATCGTAGGAAATAGCCTGATCTCCGGCTGATTTTATTGAATGCAGTTAAAGTAAATCTCTGTGAATAGTTTAGAACTCCAAGGCATGAATTTCCAAGTCATATGCTTTTTCAATAAAGATATTTCGTACGTTTATTTTCTGACAAGGATTCACCTTCTTTCCCTTGGGAAATAGTATTTAAAGTATCAACCATAGAAATATTTATATTGAATGACACAGAATGAAAGCTATAGTAATGTTAATGGATTCTTTCAGAGAATTTAATGGAGAACTACTCGGAAATCTTAGTGAAATCTTATCTGCGACAAAAGTGTTTTGAGAAAACTTTTTAAAAATCCGAATACGTTGTCAATACATATCTCTTTATTTATGTCTACATATCATTTTGCATGAAGTTAGATACCGTATATGCACTCGTGCGAATTTATACCTCCGCTTGTACTTATACTACACAAAAAAGTTAAAAAATCTTTTGAACAGAATTTATATATATATGTGTGTGTGTGTGTGTGTGTGTGTGTGTGTGTGTGTGTGTGTGTGTGTGTGTGTGTTTTACATTCACTCACACCTATATATATATATATATATATATATATATATATATATATATTCACATACTCACAGGCACACACTCACACCTATATATACATATATATATATATGTATGTTTATGTGTTTACACACACACGACTGTATATATATATATATATATATATATATATATATATACAGTCGTGTGTGTGTATATATATATATATATATGTGTGTGTGTGTGTGTGTGTGTGTGTGTGTTCAGACACTCACAGCCACACATTCGCACTTACATGTTTTTAATTTACAACTTTATATATATATATATATATATATATATATATATATATATGAATAAATCTAAGAACCAACAGACTTACCTAGGATTCACCTAACGGCTCGTCAGGGCATATATATATATATATATATATATATATATATATTGTGTGTGTGTGTGTGTGTGTGTGTGTGTGTGTGTGTGTGTGTGTGTGTGTGTAAAATTGTATATTTAAAAATATGCTTAAATGTTTATATAATCTCAGGTACGACATGGAAATTTGAACAAGATTTTTAGACACAGACATACATACGCGCACACACACCTACACACACGTGAGGGTTGAAATGAAATATTTACATAAGGATAATCAGTTGTATATTTTAGGGGAAATTGCGCTACTTAATGAAAATGCCCAAAAGAAAATTTGGAAAAATTACTTTGCATTTGGAAAATAATTTATTTTCGCTTTTATTATTTCCATTAGTATTCAAATCAGTAACTCTTGCTACCGATACAATATAATACTTGTATCAGAATAAATTATAATGTGATCGTATCTTAGATGAGTTTTCCCATACGATTCTAGCTAATTACTATCGGTAAATGGACATGCTTTTTGGGGAAATTCTTCTCGAGTACTTCTTTTCCTTTGGTGAGGTTGTGACCGTTTCTATCTCACGGTGGTGCGCTTGCAATCACAAATATATCGAGCGATCCAACAGATTTCAATAGGCCACCTTCTATTTCAATTCGTTAATGTAGTTCGCTTCTCCAATGCAAAGTATGTTTCAGCATTTTCTAAGGTGATCTAAGGACTTACTGAAGTTATCACAGAGAGTTTCCTCCTGCAACAAGTGTTCCTTACTGACAAATACATTTTTTAATCATATCACCCCGAGCGAGGCGGTAACGCCACTGATGTTCAGGGGGCTACGTAATAGTGAAAAGATTGGAAAAGAGAAAGCCAGAAACCACATCCTAAACAGGGAACAAGGGATGAGCCTCTTAACCTGTTCAATAGACGTGGAGGGAGTGTGAACCGGGCGATAGATAGATCTATCTACTCTAATCGAAAAACAAAAACAAAAAACCAAAGTGAGAAGATTGGAAAAGAGAAAGCTGGAAACCACATCCTAAACAGAGAACAAGAGATGAGCCTCTTAACCTGTTCAATAGACGTGGAGGGAGTGTGAACCGGGCGATAGATAGATCTATCTACTCTAATCGAAAAACAAAAAAAGAAACCAAAGTGAGAAGATTGGAAAAGAGAAAGCCGGAAACCACATCCTAAACAGAGAACAAGGGATGAGCCTCTTAACCTGTTCAATAGACGTGGGTGGAGTGTGAACCGGGCGATAGATAGATCTATCTACTCCAATTGAAAAAAAAAAGAAACCAAAGTGAGAAGATTGTAAAAGAGAAAAGCCGGAAACCACATCCTAAACAGGAAACAAGGGATGAGCCTCTTAACCTGTTCACAAAACCTTTCGTAATTCCTGGCCTAAATTACCTAAGACACTGAGTTATAAACCCAACCACTCCAAACAAAGGTTAAAATGAAAGAAAAATAAGTTCAGTTTGATTGAAAAGATGTAATGAGAAAACATGCCAATTTTAATAGGATATTCTACGTAAGCACAATTTATATGAATATATATGGAGACCAGGCAAATAGGAATTAAACGTGTGTGACAGATAAACTTCTGGACATGTTGATTTGAAACTGATAACTTAAAACATTAATTTCCACGCCTATTAGTAATATCAAAATCTTACGAAGCTTCTCGTGTATCTGAAGATTGCAATGGTAACAATGTGCTTAATGTCTGGGAATATCAGGTCGTTGATAATTATGACAATTCACAACCTACTAACTTTAGCTCTAAGCAATATTAGGCCTTTTGCAATAACGCAAATTTTTTATTATATTATCCTATAGAAAATTGCCTTAGTTTACTCGAAATCTCCTACTGTCCCTCTTGCCTTCAATATATCCTGTGAGTGTCAAATTACGTCTTTTCTCATCATGTGGTCCAGAGATGCCAACTGAATTTTCTAAAACTGAGAACAAACGTCTTTTTTCTTTCTCATTTTCCTGAAGCCTTTCAAGTTTAATCCATGATATGCCCTTGGAATTCTCAACATCCTAATGGAGAACGAATTATCTTTTACCTTTAAGTCTTTTCTTCATTTGTGAGGAGAGAGTCCATTATTCAGAAGCTTTATTTATCCAATTTTCTGATTGACGGCAACTGAATGATCTCCACGAATGATACGTAATAGTAAAAAAATTATATATATATATATATATATATATATGTATGTATATATATATATATATATATATATATATATATATATAAGTGTGTGTGTGCGTATGTATATATATATATATATATATACTTATCTATATATATAGATATATATATATATATATAAGTGTGTGTGTTTGTGTGTGTATGTATATATATATATATATATACTTATCTCTCTCTCTCTATATATATATATATAATTCATATTTTTCCGATAATAAATAAGAAAAAAATATATTCTCCAATTATTGATAAAAACAGTAACATTCTACTGAATGAAAGAATAAGAAAATATATCCGAATTTCCCTCACACACACACACACACACACACACACACACATATATATATATATATATATATATATATATAGGCGATTCAGGTGTTTAGAAGTGTGAACATAACAAAGGCAGTAATAAATAAATGGAAGTGAATATAAGAAAGGAAAGAAAGAAATGGAAGACTATATGAAACGGAACAAAGGCGTCTCTTGCATTTAAAGAACGCAGACAATGCACAATATAGAAAACGAAGTCAAGCGATTTCATCAGAAAAGCCAAATGGTCCATTTGTTTGCTTTCTAGAAAACTTTCTTCTTGAATATTGTTTTTTCTTTTTACGTAGGTTAGTTTATATTTTCTTTAGTCGTTTATCATTTCTATTTTTTAAATTTTTTTATCTGACAATTGTCGAGCATTTGTTTATTGATGTCGCCGCCTTGTTTTTCATTTTTTGTTTATGTAATGTTGGTTTTTCATTTGTCTTTTTATTAATTATTTATATTCCTGTCATGTTTACGTTTGAACAATTTTTTTTCCTTTTTATTGTCGTATGCTTTTGTGCAGCAAATAAAAAGTGGCCAACATCCGATTCAGACAACAATGTTGTAAACGAAAAACAAACATGGCTACAAATTATGATACGCATATTTCGCAAATTTCTTATTTGAAAGAAAGAAGGATGGAAAAAATATGAGTGAATTACACATAGATTCATAAATAGAAAATGAGATTGATTTATCTCTAGATAAACAAATATAAACACCTAGAAAAATAGACATTGTGTAATTACAAATAGTCTGAGGTGAAGGATAATTATAAACAGACTGATATTTATATATATATAAGTGTGTGTATGTGTGTGTGTGTGCCTGTGTATATGCATAGATAAATACTAATAAAAGGACATATATTATTTATAGAGAGATAACTAGTGAATATATATATATATATATATATATATATATATATATATATATATATAAATCCTAGAAATTTAGTAAGGCAAATTCCAATACCATAAAAGATGATTGTATCCCTTGTTGATATAAAACATTGCTATGCAACGATAACAGTCAGCGAATAGCAGACACAGTTTGTATATTTGTAATGTGGTTCTATGATGTCACACCGCGTAAGAGACCGAAATGTTAAAAGATGTTGTGACCAGATTTAAATGTGATTTAATTAAGTGTGCGTTGTTTTGATTTAATGTAGAAGGCCTCCAATATCTGAAGGTTTTTTAACTGTGTGTATGAGTAAGTATTATTGTGTTATCGACTAAAATCTGTCTAATATAACCTACATGGCTATGTTTTTCTAATAATTTTTGTTTAATTGAACTCTAATCAAAACGGGTGACTGCTAACTCTACGGAGGAGCGTGGTTGTAGTAAAACCAATATATCTACTGGTTTTATTATTAGTAGCAGATATATAATCTCTGAACGGGCATGTAAAACTGATACGCTACATTGGTTTTCTGTAGAAGATTTAGTTGTGTGGTTGTAGGGTTATTAGAGACTATGAGATCAATTGTTTTATTTTTTTTTTATAATTTATGATGAGCTTAATTAGATTATTAGTAATGTTGGACAATTTTTGTTTTTATTTTCACCTGAAATTAAAGACAATATATGATGTTTAGAACGGCTCATAATTAAACATAATTGACATTCATTGTCTGTTATAATTAACAATATATATATGGTGTATGGCTAGGATTTAAGGCTATTACAATGCGTTTAGTAAAATCAACTACCATAAAGAAGGTTTCGGGGATTATCTATCTATTATTCTTTAATAATTCGAGATCAAAGTCTCATCTTCAGAATGTTAGGAGAGCATGATTCACGTCAGTGTGTGTGCGTTAACAGATAGTAGGATTTGGCGTTTCCGCATCTTTGTTAAAGTGATAGAGGGCGCTGTTTTAGGAGCTGATGTTGCACCTGCCTGCTTTAATTTATGGCTTGTATATAGCGCGTTGCAATCCAGTATTCGTTCTCGAGTGTGTGTTTGGGTGAGTGTATCCTGTGTGTGTGTGTGTGTGTGTGTGATTATGTGCGTATACTTCTTTTAATTTTCATATTTCTGAGTTCATTTCATATATATATTTATTCCTTTCATATTTTTGTGTTTATTTCATATAATTATATATATATATATATATATATATATATATATATATATATATATATATACCTACAAATCTTTCCCCGATATCATACGTGTGTGTGTGTGTGTGTGTGTTCCGGTGTATAGTATAGTATATATATATATATAGTCATCCGCAGACAGATCTTTTTCACTGTATCACAGCTCAGCAGTACGGTTAATCTTCGATTGCTTTTAACCCAGGAGTGAAACCCGAACGAATTGGCTTCAGTCGGCGATTCTAACTCTGGGCTAAGGGCGCTCGGTAGAAGACAGACTTTTTTGCGTGTATATTATCATTATGCACTCCCAATAGCCAGTGTGCTCTAATTCATTACAGAATGAGCGATGCGTACATATATATATATATATATATATATATATATATATATATATATATATATATGAGAGGGAGATAGAGAGATAGAGCAAGGGAAAGCCAATCAAGTAATTTTATTACACGGCTACGATTATCGTTTTGCACCGGTTTCAACCTTTTTGATTTCTGTAGTATTATATTAAGTTTTTATCAATCAAAATACTATCAGTGTACCTAGTTGTTTGTCTAAATGTGTGAATGTATATGCGTATACGCATTGGTTAATATGTTTGATTGTTCCTTAATGAAAGATTTCTCATTTCGTGTCCGATTATTGTGTTTCAAATCGAGAGAAAATAACACACACACACACACACACACATATATATATATATATATATATATATATATATATGTATACGTATTTTTAGCTGTTTCTTTGTTCATTATTCATCAAAGCTAATTTTCTTCTCTTCACGTTTGATTAACAATAGGAAATAATGTCGCATAATATCAGCAGGAAACCTTACCCACCGACTTACCACAATAATTTTCTTTCTACATTTGTGATGACGAATTGACTCAAAAGGCGCCGATCCTATTGACGCGAAAATTAATAGATAAATTGTAATGGCAACGTTTTTGTTATTTTATCAGCAAACACAGAATACGTGCGGAACACTCACACTGTCATTGAACGTCATTCATAAAAGAGGAAGTGTCGTGTACCTAACAAGAGAAACAAATACGACCGAAACAGTCGTTAAAAGCCACAAATGCAACAGAAAAGATATGTTTTTAAAAAATGCGTTGGTTCTAGTTGCAATAAAATATGGAGAGATAAAAACTTTAAAAAAGTAAATAAAGATTCTGTGGTAGTGAATTACATTGAATACGAAGAAGTACGAACTGCTTTATCAAATTTTGAAAACTCAAAAGCAATGACTCGTAAATACGAAAAACAGAAAGATATCTGCGTATTGAAAGAAAGCGAACAATTTTCAAGCCAATTTAAATATATAATTTCTAAATAAATGTATTATTATCGCTATCGACTTTCTTCAAATATGTGAATCTTAGTCAGTTAAGTGCCATATGTGATACATGCTTTGGGTGATCATGCCTCGAAAGAGACATGACTGACTGGGCAGAAGATTATCCCGCAGTAGGTTGCCATTACTTTCTGCGGTAGGCTGGTTGCCAACCAAGGCTATAGAAACCAATTTGTCTTATTAATTGACTCATAGCTAGAGAGGTGAGAGATGAATTATTTTATAAGCAGTAATTACTGGGGGATCAGTTTACTACATCATAACAATACAAAACTGATACCCCAATTTATTCCCAGTAGAAGCAATTATTCTAATCAGTCAGTCAGTTAAGTACCATACGTGATACACGCTTTGGGTGATCATGTCTCGAAAGAGACATGACTGACTGGGCAGAAGATTATCCCGCAGTAGGTTGGCATTGCTTTCTGTGGTAGACTGGTTGCCGACCAAGGCTATAAAACCCAATCTGTCCTATTATTTAACCCATAATTGGAAGGAAGAGACGGACTAATACCTTTCGCAAGGGTATTTGTGAGTAGGTGACTGAGAGGAATTTAACTGGCATTCGAAATCGGCTTCCCTTTTTGTTGTTCCGCGTCGATATCCACTCCACCTCAACATAATTCTGTACTATATAAACTCCATATATCTTGTTCCTGACCTGGTCTCTAAGATTCTGTTACTATCCTGATGCAGTAAAACTTGCTCGTGCCTTTACTATATATACTTTCCTGGTATATTCTAATACGCATTCTTCTTTAGTAGCTATCTTTTATGACTTTATGTGAAGTATTAGTTTAGGGAAATATCACATCATTTTGCAGTTGAAATATCTAGATTTAACCGTAATTTCATCGGTAACATTCTTTGTCGACCGCATTCATCTATTGTGGAATTGCCATTTGGCTTCTTCCTATACGGTGGATGTGCATTGTGGGGCAGTGGATATCGGCTCGGTACGAGTAATCAGAGAGTTTGAATTCTAGTTGAATTCGTTGCAAGCACTTACGCGCAGTTACCATTGGGAAAGGTATTAATCCGTTTCTTCTTTCTTTAGGTATGGGTTAAATTGCAGGACAAATTAGTTTCTATAGCATTGGTTGCCAACCATTGTGCCGCAGAAACCTACTGCTGGAAGATCCTCTTACAAGTCAGTTATATCTTTCTCAATGCATGATCACCCAGTCGTGCATCACGTATTGCAACTGAATGACTCTCCTGACAAGTTTGATGGCAAACTACTGCGGAATAATCTTCTGCCCAGTTAGTCATGTCTCTTTCGAGACATGATCGCCCAAGCGTGTATCACCTATGGCACTTAACTGACTGACTTGTCCACTTACATTATATTTCTCCTTTGTTTGAGCCATGTCTCTTTATTTTGAACATCTCTCTTGTTGTATTCATGCCTTCTTTCTGTTCACTAATGACTTGTAGCTCTGTTTATATTCACTTCAAATCACGCGTGACGGAGTTTTATTTACATTAAATTGATTTCTGTCTTATTGGATCCATATTTTCATCAATGTATCTCCCTTTGGATCCATGAGTACACGTGCGTTTGGGTTAGGATCAGCTTTGAAATATTCTTAAAACTAAGTCATAATTTTGCTTTGATTTTATTTTGTTTTATTTTTTGTGGCTAATTTTAAAATAGTTTCATGGTTATTTGAACGAGTATTCTTTATCTTTTTTCAAAGAAATTTCTTTGTCCGGACTTTAACTAAGTTAAAACTTAGTTAACTCACCACCGTTACCTTTTTTTTCTCTCTTTATTCTTCAATTGGAGTAGATAGACTAAACTATTGCCCGGTTCACACTCCACCCACGTCTATTGAACAGGTGTAGAGGCTCATCCCTTGTTCCCTGTTTAGGATGTGATTTCCGGCTTTCTCTCTTCTAATCTTTTCACTCTTACGTATCTCCCGGCACATCAGTGGCGTTATCGCCTTGCTCTGGGTGATATAATTAAAAAAAAAAACAATCCCAAATACGACCGTTCCCACAATATCACACAATATTCTATTTCTCTTTGAATGCAATCTTAAAGAATATAAAATATCTAATACAAAGAATACATGCGTATTAACATATAATACGCCTGCTATGATTAAATTTTTGCCTAAATTAAGCAAACATGAAAATAACACTGATATTTCATTTTAACAGATATGTTTACCAAAATTAAATAAAAATATTTTGAAATATTAAAAAGTGAATTTATTTAATAAAATCGCCATTGGCTTAAGCAACGTCCTCAAGATAACGTTGGTATCTCTTGCAACTCTTTTGGACAGTCTCCTTGTTTAAGCTGGTGAATGCTGCTATAATCCTTGTTTTCAGATTATCTCTTAAGTCACGAGAGTTATTGCTTCCCACATATAATATTAATAAAAAAGAATTTCAGTCTGGGGAGTTAGATGGCCAAATGGAAGATTGATGTGGTTTACCGAAATTGTCAGACAGCCATGTCTGGGTTCTCCTGCTTGTGTGGCATTGTGCAGCATCCGTTTATCTAACATGCGATCTTCCTGTTTCCACCATCTTGACTCGAGGCAGCACTACCTCCTCAAGTTACATGATATAGGATTTCGTGTTGACTCAACTGACGCTTTACAGTCGACAAAATCAAAACAAACAAGATGCATACACGTTAATTCACGCAGTACAAAATATAAAAAGAAAAGTAAAATAAAAAACAGGAATCTTTGCCAAAAGCTATGGTCAAGTTTTTTCACCAGTCGTTGTCAGCTTCCTATACAGGGTCATATATACGCATGAGTATAATAACCAATAAAAACACCGGTATTAAACTTTATCAAGGTTTAATAAAGAGCAAAAAGAATACAAGGAAACAAGTTTTTTAAACGCAGCTTATATATAGCAGAAAACATGAAGTATTGAGTACCTCGTGAAGTTTGAACTCACTACTCAATTGTAATTATTAATAAGAGGTGATTTTTTAAACGCAGCTTATATATAGCAGAAAACATGAAGTATTGAGTACCTCGCAACGTTTGAACTCACTACTCAATTGGAATTATTTTAGCGGGACAAATTTACTATTACACGACACTGAGAAGTATCGAAAAAAACCTCACTTATCTTTGAACCGTTGTCAGATATCGCAAATAAACACTTAAATATACACTTTTTCTTTCTTTTTGACTCCCTTTTTTATATTCTTTTACACTTTTCTTTTGCCTTTTGTACTTAATTCGGTTCTTTCTTTGTCACACGGATAGTAGTGTTATTTAGCAACAGGCTTTGACATGTTCTGTTGCCAAGGGATGTTCATTTCCTCTTCGCAGTTTTCAACAGCATATATGTTATCTTTTTGTTGTAAAAATTCAACATGGGCCAACATAACCTTTTTCCTTTTTTCTAAATTGTAAAATCATGCATGTCTTTATACTGCTTGTATTTATTTATGAACAAACGAATAAATATTCATATGCAGCATGGGATTTCTCAGAGTTTCATATAAATCAGACAGAAATAGAAAAAACTCTGATATTTCCAATTATGTTCGGGTCATTGTTAAGTCATGTATCACGAACATTAAAACTGTAGATAATTTTGTATGTATGTAAGTTTCACAGACGAATTTGAAAATAAGCAATTTTCAATTATTCCTCGAAATTTTATTTATACGCAACAATAAGAGATTATATTTTAACACTGATCGCAAATCCACGAGAAAAAGAAATCTAATCAACTTCTATCCTTATCACCCAAAGAATAAAATCTAGAGTAATCATAGAATTCTACCTTAGTTCCTTTAGGATATGTAAACCGGGATACCTAAATTAAGAAGAAAAATATGTTGAGAAAACATTTAAGTTTCTTCACTACCCAATTTGTTTCATACTCAACGATAAAAGACAAGGTTATGAAATCCACCATGCCAGACATAAGTAAGAACATTTATCACAAAAATTACACAAATTGTTTCTTCTCTAATATCAGAATAGATACAACCACCTCCAAGACAAACGGAGATATAATTCAGGGCAAAAGATAAATCTTAAAATTCATCAAATAAATTGTTGGCAAAGGAAAAAATATTTATGTTGGGTAGACATTACGTGATCGAAACACCAGCATCTACGAACACAAGTGGGATTTGCATTTAGACAAAAAGATCTAATTCTCCAATCTTGTATCAAAGTGATAATGACACAGCTTTGAATTCACAAATGCAACCGATATTTTAAAAAAATATTCTTTAAGAAGAAAATAATTTGAAAACTTACTAACATTGTTATCAACTCAACAAAAACCTAGCTCGCGTAATAACCCGTTTACAAATTATATAAATAATACAGAGGGTCAACATATATAGATATATATAATATAAAGTGGGTTGATAGATTCTATATTATAATCAATACATAAACAGACGCTTAACACATTGCATCATCCTCTATCTTGGAATCCATTCTTAAAAAAATTAACACATCAATCTAATACAAAGAATACATGCTTAAAGGGATCAGCGTAGATGAAAATAAAGTGACACCCCGCTGCATTCGCTGACCACACAAATATGAAGACATTATAAGTCCCAATAAAAAGAAACACTTAAGCAATTACAAATACACACACTCCGCCTGCTTAGATATACAAGAATAGTCACAAACTTACATATATATAGCAATATTTAAACAAGCTTTTTGTCACTTATCTCTCAAACTCTCACGAAGATTTAAAACGTATGAAACATCTATATCTATAAAAGTGACGAGTTTGATAGATTCGACTTAACGTCTGCATTTTGCGATCTAGTTAGACGGGAGTTGATGTAGATCAAAATTTTAGAACACAAAATGCAAAAAATTGAAATTTTTTAGATAGACAAAATTAGGAGTAGAGAAATACATGTTATCACCCCACAAAGTCAGGGATCAGTTTATGTATTGATTATAATATAGAATCTATCAACCCACTTTATATTATATATATCTATATATGTTGACCCTCTGTATTATTTATATAATTTGTAAACGGGTTATTACGCGAGCTAGGTTTTTGTTGAGTTGTGTCTTCAGGCTATTTGCAATATATATATATATATATATATATTGTCATCCGCAGACAGATCTGTTTCGCCGTATCACAGCTCATCAGTACGGTTAGACTCCGATTGCTTTTTTACCCAGGATTGAAACCCGACCGAAATGGCGTCAGTCGGCGACTCTACCCTTGGGCTATGGGCGTTCGGTGGTAGTAGACAGACTTTTTAGAGCATATCATTATACGCGCCCAGTAGCTAGAGCGCTCTCATTCATTTCATTGAATGAGCGATATATATATATATAACACCCTGATTGAGCACTCTGAAAGAATGGTAGACTTTGAAAAAACAGTAGCTACTCTGGCATCTACTCATCGTTTATTCAACACTGAATTCGAACACGCTCAGCTATTGGACGTGTATAATGATAATATACCCGCTAAAACGTCTGCCCCCCCACCTCCTACCGAGTGCCCGTAGCTCAGCGGTAGAATCGCTGACTGACACCAATTCGGTCGGGTTTCAATCCTGGGTAAAAAGCAATCGGCTGTCTAACTGTAATGATGAGTTCTGATACAGCGAAACCCGATCTGTCTGCGGATGACTATAGATATATGTATATATCCCGTGTCTGTTTATATTTATTTATCTTTTTCTCACTGTAAACTGTGTCACTTAATTTTCTATTACTTATTTTCCATCTATAGCTTGCCTCTAGCCTGTTTCCATGTTAGTTTTTTTTCTCTTTCTTCTAATTCAGGCGGACCGAGTTTCAACTGCAGCTTTCACTTTGCTAAGATAAAAATGGATGAACATTCCAGATTGTCTTGTAATTATAGTTAAAGCAATACCTGAATACCTCACATACCGAACCTTTATTTCACTTGTCCTAAAAATAAATATTTCTCTACAAATGTATAAAATAAATTATTTCTCACTATTTTTTCATTCCAATTTCGTTTTTATAGATGCAAGATTTTCCGTCCTACATTTGTTATTTGTGTGAAGTTTTTATGTCTTTCATCCACACTTTAAACGAGTAATCACTACAAGGTCGCTTTCTCGGTAATTTCATACGTTTCTCATAATCTCATCCAATTTCAAATACCCCGCTTTCTGATATAATTTTTTATCTATTTTACTAGAAATATTTTCTTACCATGTAATTTTCTTTTACTTTAAACTTAATAAATATGATTTGTGCTTGGAGAAATTCTGGAAAGTCGAGTGGCGTAAAGAAATGTTCAACGTAAATGTCTATTTAGCTTTTTGGCCTTTTCTCTCTTATTCTGATCTAAATTTCGCTTTCTTTCAATACGTTTTCTCTTTGTCATTTGCTTTTTTTCTTTTTTTAATATTTCAATTTTTTATTGTCCTTTTTATTTGAATTGCATTCATTCAATTATTCAGAGATATTTCGTATTGTCACTCATCGTTTTTCCTTCATTTTCATTTCCTTCTTTCTTTTTTTTATATATTTGTTCCTTTTTCTCTCTGTAACCTTTTCAATTATGTCATCGTTTCTCGCAGATTAGCCTTCAGGTATTTTCATTCATCTTCGAAATAGCGTTCAATAGTTCTTTATCAGTTCAATTCGACTTACATTTTATTTTTTATTCAAATTTTTCTGTCATTATTTGCAGATAAAATTCTCTCTTTATTTTTTTACCTTCTTTACAATATTTGTTTTTATTCAGTGTATGGCTCAGATAATAGTTATCGATTAGCTCCTTTTTCCTTTTTCACTGTTTATTATTTCTCTGTATTTCTTTATTAGGCTTTCATCTTTCTTCCATATTTTCCTTCTTTTTTTTTTCGTTCTTTCGTTAATAATTGCTTTTCGTCATCTCTGTTTCTCGTTCTGCTTTTGAAATTTATACTCCTTTTTGTTAATATTTCGGTAAATTTTTGTTTAAGCTCCCGACGTCTTTTCTCCCTTCAAATTTATCCAAAATAGCATTATCTCTGTGCAAATGTATATGCTGAACTCAAATCAACAATTAGTTATTGAAGAAACTTACCTTTATTTGTCTAAATGTCCATAAAAAAACGAACTATATCTCGCACTTTTTCTCTCTCGTAACTCTCACGAAGTCATGTAATTGACTGCAGAATGACGTTCTACGTAGACAACAAATGTCAGTCGATTTTTGATCGATTTTCTTCCTTTACTGAAACTTCCGGCGATGTACTTCCTGTAATGAAAGTAATAAGCGTAGAAATACAATAGCGTATTACTTTCATAACAGGAAGTACATCGCCGGAATTTTCAGTAATGGAAGAAAATCGACCACAAATCGGCCGAAATTTGTTGCCTATATAGAAGGTCATTCTGCAGTTAATTACATGACTTCATAAGAGTTACGGAAGAGAAAAAAGTGCAAGATATAGTTCGTTTTTTAATGGACTTTCAAAGCAAAAAAGTTAGGTTTCTTCAATAACTAATTGTTGATTTGAGTTCAGCATTTACATTTGCACAGAAATAATGCTATTTTGGATAAATTTGAAGTGGGGAAAAAGCCGTCGGGAGCTAAAACGAAAATTTATCAATATTTCTTTTACTTTCCTTTTTATTTCTGTCTTTCGATCAACTTCCTTACCTTCATTTTTAACATGTGTTTTTTTTTATCTTTCAAATTTGCTTTCTTTTATATCAGTTATTCGTTCTATTTCCGGTCTGTATAAACTTTTCTTTCTTTCTTTCTTTCTTTCTTTCTTTCTTTCTTTCTTATATTCATTTCCTAATTTTGCATTTTTGGTTCAGTTGATATATTCTAATTCAAAGTAAATGTTTATCATTCTACCCTGTTACATATTTTTCTTCTATTTTCCTCCTACATTAATAAATGTTATTTCTTGTATTTCTTGCGACGTATTTAATGCCGGTAAACGTTTATATTCTTTGTCATTCATTCAATCGATGATTATTTTTTTATTTTCTTTACACTCATTCTTGTTTGCTTTTCTTTCTAGCTTCGATAATTTTTTGTTTTTCTTTTTAATCTATATTTATTAATATCTTTCTTTTTCCTTCTTTCTTTCTTTAGTATTCTTTTCTTTCTTTCTTGCTTTCTTTCTTTCTTTCTTTTTCTTTCTTTCAGACAATTCTTTAATATTTTAGATTCCTTTCATTCTGAATTCATTTTTCCAATTTCGTTTTTCGAAAATTGCAGCTCAGCATTTTATCTGATTTTATTTTGTTCTTGTTTTTTCTTTGGAAGTGTTTCGAATTTACACCACCTTCTTTTTAAAAAAAATCGATGTAGTTTTATACTTTCAAGTGGATTTCGTTTGATATCGTATATTCTTATAATTTTACGCAACAATGCCTTAATTCTAATTTATTCAGTGATATAAACTGTGTGAAAAAATGCCTTATCATACGTATTTACGCAAGAAGAACATAAAACACACACACACACACACACACACACACACTAATTTGTTTTATAAGTTATTTGCATCGGTACACATGTCTCAGTATATCCTCTCTTTTTTAATAATATTGTCAAAATATTCTACGTTGTCGAACGGTCTAAGGCCCTAGAAATTTAATAGCATTTTATCAAGGAGTTGCTGGTTCGGACCCCGCGACAGAGTGCATATTGTATTTTTATATAATTTTTCAAGTGATTGTATAATTTCTTTCCTTTCAGTACATAAATTATATAAAAATTGTCAAAGTTTTATTTATCCAAGCATTTTCGAGTATTCTTTTAATCATTATCAAAGATTAACTTTGTTTTGCTTTTAACAGATTATATGTATTGTTTTATATACATATCTAAAGTTCTGTAAATGTTTTTTATTTTCCGAACAATGTTTGGCCTTGTTTCTAGTTGATATTATTATTTTTTTAAATTTTTTCTTTTATATTTTCCATTATTTTTAGCAATTTTACGTGTGAATGATGCTATTATATTTGTATTAGCAAGAATATTACAAATAGAGTTTGGTAGGTGTATATCTGTATTTAAATGAGACGGAAAGCGCTAAACAATGTAACGGGAATCTTGTTAAACATGTATTATATCTAATGTAATCGTTTACGAATTTGGTTTCATCAGGAACAAAGTTTTTTAAAGAATTTGCAAATGTGTAAATATTATTGGTTCTCTGTAATTTAGATTATGCAGTTTAACGATTATTTTTAATAATGAGGTCAGCAGTTTTAGTTATTTTTCTAATAGATAATTTAATTTTCTTTGTTTTTCAACTAAAGATGTTGATTTCTTTATAATGTTTCTGCAGCTTCTTCTCTCGCACTTTCCTCCTGTTGAACTCGCTCCCGTATTCTTGTTTTCCTGACAGTTACAACCTCCAGAAATTTAAATGCAAAGTCAATACTCATCTACTAACCACTGGACTCTAGCTCTCTCCCCACCCCTGTATAACCTTCCCTTTCTCTCCACCTATGTATCTGTCATCGCACCTGCTTTCTCAGCTTTCTATTGTTCCTTTCTAACTAGTTTGTACTCCTCACATTTTTCTAATTAATCTTTTTACATTTATGTAGCCCCCTGCACATCAGTAGCGTTTCGCCTTGCTCGGGGTGAAATGATTAAAAAAAAATTTACTAAGGACTAATTTTATAGAAAATGTTAATATTATTTTTTTTATTCTGTATTTCCCCTGTTGCTATGGCTGACTTTACAAAAAATGAATTTAGTCATATATATATATATATATATATATATATAACGGAAATTAATGAAGATTAACAAACCTGATTATAAACAACCGACAATTTGAAAGATTTTGTTTGAACATTACTTTTTATTGATACTCGTATTTATGTATATATTCTGTTTAGAATCAATCGGTATTATATAACTATTTCTACCGTCCTGGTGTTTACGATAAATGTTTGTTGCGAAATAATTTCCACACATTTTCGTAATAAATAAATAATTTTCAAACAAATCATTTCATATATATATATATATATATATATATATATATATATATATAAACAACGACATGGTTACTCTGTTGTCTCTCTGGATTTAAATCCCACCTGTACATTTGTAAATCTACTATTTGTCCATGTATTGCTGCTATATCTAGTCTGCTGTTCTGGCTACACACACACACACACACACACACACACACACACACACACACACACACACACACACATATATATATATATATATATATATATATATATATATATTCTTGACAAACGTTATCTGTGCTGGCATGGGATCTTTTTTTCAGTGACTTAAAGACACAAGCTTATCTATGCCTTTGTCCATATAATTTTTCTTGGTAAATGTTCCGGTCAGTTTTCGTCTTTCGTACATTCTGTTCATGAATTGGTCGTAGTATTACATGAGGAGATAGATCACACAATTTCACGGTTGAAATTGCCAGCTGTAACTGAATGTTTGATTCTAATAGTTTCTTCTTTTACACTTCTCGCATGTTAAACACTCTTTCGGCTTCAAAAATTAAAATTAACTCAAAATCTTCATTCTATTTTTTAA
>JBBBDQ010029100.1:342500-380000 GCA_037127315.1 Ascarosepion bandense
ATTACTATAACCATTATAAGTGCACAAACATGTCCGCACACACACACACACACACACACACACACACACACACATATATATATATATATATATATATATATATATAAATGCGTGTCTGTGTTAGTGTGTCACTGCTTTGTAATCATTCTTTGATCTTTTTTGTCAAGAATTTACAAAACGATATATATATATATATATATATATATATATATATATATATATATTACATTATTCTTCGTGCATTCAGTTTCTTGTTGTGTTGGACACATACATAGAGAGAGAGGAAAAAAATGAAAAGAAATTTTCCATTTGATTGATTAAACAAGACGGCCAAGAAACGATTGCTTTTTTCTTATTTAATTTTTCTTTTACTTTTTTTCTTTTGGTTCGCGAATGTTTGAGAAACCAATCTTGAATGAGATTTGTTCAAATAATATTCAGAGTAAAAGATCTTGCTTTTGCAACTCTAGCTTATACTGCTATATTATTCTCGTCAATGAAGTCAAGTTTTTTTATTGATGGCGACCAAGTGGAAGCGATTTTTTTTCAAATATCGTATTTCCAGAAACAATCAATATAAATTTTTGTATCTTTTTCAAATTTATTTCACATCTCAATAAATAAATAATGTTAATAGTCTTAAGTAGATACTCCAGTTGTTCCCCGTGCTTCTTTGATTGAATCTGTACAAAATATATGTAAAATGAAAATTAAAATGTAAATAAATGAAAACATGCCGAAACAAGTGACAATAAAACAGAAGTTGGAAACTTCCGCTGGTATTCTTTTCGTTAGGAGAATATGGAGACGAGACGCTGTCAATACTGTAACGTTGGCACCAATTGTTCAGTGGAAGTTAACAGAAGACGTGAAGAGACCTTTAGTGTCCTTTATATAAACGGGAGATAGTCCCTGGATTTGAAATTCGACTACTGAAGAAATAATCAATTTATTGAAATCAGATTCTGGTTTTCATTTTATTTGTAACGTTGATTTCCTCATTTATTTTCTGCTCTCCTGAATTTTTTCACAATAGGAAACGGCTATTATTACCATTTTTCATAGAGAAGAGGTGAACTGATGCAACATATTGTATTTACTACCCACCAATAGCACACCACGATCCCTTTTCCCAGCAAGGTGACATGGCTTGCATTTTTTTCCTTTCTTATCCCTCCAACCACCTTGATCGCGTTAATTTAACTACAAAATTACCTCCTATGACACATGTTTTTGTTGTTTTTTATAACGATATCGCCCCAACCAAGGCATTTAATTGCCACTGTTTCGCAGGGAGTTACGTAGAAGTGTCAGGAAGTGGGTAAGAGACGGATGAGAATACTGATTAGAGTGGAGTGGACGGAGAAGGGAGCATGAGAGTGAGGATGCATGGTAGTGAGATAGGAGATGACTATTAACTTTACATTATATTCTTGGAGATGATAGCAGTCGGGAAAGCAAGTAATTGGAAGGGAATTCCACAGGTATGAAGTGCGAGAAAAGAAGCTGTTGGAGTAGAATTTGCGTTTACAATTTATTGTTTTCACAGTAAAAGGGTGAGACCTAATTGCTAATCTTGTGGCACGAGCAAATTTATATATAGGGGGCACCATTAAGTTAAGTAAATCGGAGCAGAAGCCGTGAAAATATTTGTAGAAGAGACACAGGGAACCCACATTGCGCCTGTGAGAATGTGACTCTATCCGATTTTAGAGGTAAAATTTTAATAGTTTTCCCCACTTCTCGCCTGTGGAATTTCATTTGGTTTATTGCATCCCTGCCACAAACGATCTTTAAAAATTTAAATGCAGCATCAATCGTCATCTCTCTTCTGAAACCTAATCATTTATTGTTCTTTCTCCTCTCGACAATTTTTCCATTCTCTTTCAATCTTTGAATCTTAGTAGCATTATTGCCTTGCCTTGGGGGGAAAGATTAAAAAAACTAGAAATGACCTAACCATAAGATCAATTTCATACGGCCAGAATATGATGTAAATTAACGCAATCGTAAATTCAGCATGTCATTTTTTATTTTAAACTTATTAATTAATCATAAATGATGCAATTTTTGAATGGAAAAAACAAATAATATGATCTTTTTTTAAGTTTCTTTTACTCTGAAGAAATGAGCGATCAAAATTTCCTATCCTGTTTGGTCTTAAGCGGTGTTTCTAATTTTCCGAAGCCTCCCAACCCGTTCCACCATCCGCTCGCACAAGCTCACTAGATACGCGTCACACTAACTTCCTCTGTTACACTTATGCTTCATATGTCCTGGTGAGTGCAAAGTTTTCAAAACCGTTCTTCCTTATTTGGAGTCCAAGAAATGTACCTTACTGATTACTACAATGCCTTCTATTTTTACCATTTTCTTTGAGACCTTTGTTCAGGTTTCACTGCTGTATAAAAGGATTTATATCACTTTGTGGTGCAGTGGATATCGACTCGGAAGGACAAATCTGGGAACCGAGTTCGATTTCCAGTTGAATTCCTGGCATTCACTTACGCACAAATACCCTTGGGAAAGATTTTAATCCGTCTCTCTCCTCCTGTCATTGGTTAAATAATAAGACAGATTGGTTTCTATAGCCTTGTTTGGTAACCAATCTACCGCAGAAACTAATGGCAACCTACTTCGGGATAACTTTCTACCTAGTCAATTATGTCTCTTTCTTATACATGATCGCCCAAAGAGTGTAACATATATGGCACTTAACTGACTGATTGACCAAATAAGCAAACCGTTTATTCAATCTAGCAAAATTATCCCGTTCCTTTGTACATTTGAATATGTATTATTTGGTAATTCGATGCACAGTTGGATTTTCAAACTAGTTTGAAACACTTACCAGTATTTAATCGTTTGAACTTGTTTGATAATGGCGTCTCAATTTTATAGTTCGCATCATGTTTCTTTCATTTTTCTCTCTCTCCCTTTCTGACAATCATTCTTTCTGTCTACTTGAATTTGATTGACAAAACTTTTTTCTCGCTTTACGTTAAATTTGTTATTTTATTATGATTAACTGTTAAGGATGTCGAGCTTTCACTGTTGGCTTGCATAATTCAAATTAATGTCTACTTTCTCCGATATGATGCTATTTTTCATTGTTTTTAATATATCAGTATTAATGATCATAATAAAAAAAATCAAAGATAAGCTTGGTCGAATAGTACACAAACACACAATCCTGTTCACTTCATTTGGTACTGAAAAAATGATTGCATAAGATCAGAGACGGATTTATCTGTACATGGGCTCAAAGTGTATTATCTGTTCTTGTAATAGTTTGACGATAATCTTGCCCCAAGTATTTCATTATTTCGTTGGTTAACTAACCAAATTAACGAAAGTAATCATTCACACACACACACACACACACACACACACACACACACACACACACACACACACACACTTATATATATATATATATATATATAATTACAATTAATTTGGTTAGTATGTATTCTTTGGGGTCAAATCACAAAGTGAATCTCCATTCTGATTAGCCACAAAAAGCACCCACATACAGTCACAGCAAACCAAAAGGTTTTGTCATTTGAATGTAAATGTAAATCATCTGCACAACTACATCAACATTGCGGGATGATGAGAATCTGTCTCGAAACATAGAAATTTCCGTGTCGCAATGTATTATATTATAGTTAAATTAAGCTCTATAATACTCATTATATTGAGCACTGTTTATAATAAAATAAATACTAGAGCACTCAAAATAAAAAAAAACTTGAGTCCTCTTCACCAGGAATTATATATATATATATATATATATATATAAATGATGAAATGTGATGCAGCTTATATGTGGATGACCAATATATATATATATATATATATATATATATTATCTTACGTTTTATATGTGACTGAGTTTCATGGATTTTTCAGCAATTATCGAATGGCTATATATATATTTGGAAACATACAATGTTACAGAAAATCCAGAAGATTAACGAAACAGATTTAACAAGCGGTATATTGAAATTATCTATTTGAACATTATTTTTAGTCGATATTCGTATTTGAGTAGATATTGTGTTTTTAATCAAACAGTATATTTATGTATTTATTTCTACTGGCCTGATTATTTTTGTACAAACTTTATCGTACATAATCAGGCCGGTAGAAATAAATATATAAATATACTGTTTGATTAAAAAAGAATACTGAAATACTAGTATTGACTAAAAATAATGTTCAAACAAATAATTTCATATATATATATATATATATATATATATATATATATATATATATATATATAATACACCATCGTGACGGTGTCCGCAAACATTGAGCAGTTTTAATATTTGCTTTGTATGCTCGTAAATACACATTAAACTGACATTTGTCATATCTTCGAAATGTGTGCTGAAATGGAAAAAATAAATTTACCTAACCTTAGGACTGACATTAAATGTACTTTTTCTGATGTCCCCTTCTCGTCCATTTATTTGTTTTTCGGTAGTTCTGTAACGAGTGTTGCCTAATTCCGTGGGTTCTGACGCTACCGCTTTACGTCATTGCACAAGTTTAATAATTGTTGGGTAACAATACTAGCGTGAAATTGAGCGTACGTATTCGTGATTGTTGTCCTTTGCCCATGGAATAAATTCACACTTTAACCAGTTTGCACGTGTTTCCACTCTTTTGTATAGGATTAGAGGTTAATGCCTTGTTTCCGGTTTCTGCTGTAGATGCAAAGATTGGTCCCAATATTCACAAATATTCTCCCAAAACACCGTTTCCGAAAAAGTTTCAGTATGCATAACGTTCAGTTTACAACAGTGTACAGAGCAGAATCGCTCACATGTAGCTTGTTTTTTTTATATTCAAAGCTCATGATTGAATCAAGGACATTTAGATAGTGAAAAAATTGAGACCCGTCTTTTCTTACATGCTACCCATCTGCTTTCACACCCAGTAACCGCCTTGCATCTTAGTGGCTTTATTGCTTGTCTTGGGGTGAAATAATTAAAATAAAATATATGCGCCGATGAGCATATAACGTTGCGAGTTTGCAAATATCAAAATCTTTCGCATTCTACTTTGAAACAATTTGTGACTCCGTCGTCCTCTTCCAAGAATCAGAGAGTAGTAGCTCTGAGCTTCCATAATATCTGTTTATTTTATGTTGAATATTCAAGTTTTATACGTCTGAAAGCCAAAACATATTTGTATAAATGTGGAATATATATATTCATCTTTCTTACAGACGAAACCCATTCTTGAAGCTTCAGGGTTGTGACTGCTGATGAAATGAAATTGCATTATTTTGTTACTATTCAACATTTCTTTTCACCCTGGTTAGTAAATAGCAAACAAACACGTCTGATTCCTGAAAAAAGAAAAAGAAGAATGTTAAATTTTAGATGGAAATGAAACGAATGTATTAAAAAGATGAAGCAAAAACGTGGTACTTAATAGCTCGATATCTCGATGAATTTACATTAATTTTCCCAGTGACAGTTATGTCTGTCTTTATGGACAATTGCCCCAATATTTGAAAATGGTCTCTCTCTCTCTCTCTCTCTCTCTCTCTCTCTCTCTCTCTCTCTCTCTCACACACACACACACACACACACACATATATATATATATATATATATATATATATATATACCTGTCAACCACCCCTTCGCCATTTCTTTCTTTGCCGAAACCCTACCACTTATATCCCTCTGACATGGATAAATTTTAAAATTTAAACTCTAAATTCGAATATGAGACAGAGATATCTGTCTGCTTTCTCCTTCTTACTTTCTTACATTCAAAAATTGTTAATCCCACCCCATTTTCTTTTCCTGTGTATAAATGATTTTTCTGGGATTCTACCGTTATAAAATCTTTTAACACATTTGAATTTGAGTAAATAAAGTTTTGGTTTCTGCCGTTCCTGAAGAAGCGACGAATTTCTCATAGAAATGGCTGTGTAACGGATTTAAATTTCGAAATCTTTCTTATATATATATATTTTCTGGATATAAATTGTGCAAAAATTATCCAAATTTTCTGTATATTCGAATAATTGCCGTTATATTTATATATATAACTCTATCTAAGCGAGTATATTTTGTGAAATTTTGTAATGAAAAACAAAATCGAACAATGACTTATATTCTCTTAGTTTGTGAAATCATTCGTGGTCGAGCAGTAAATATGCATCTGTTTAATTTAATTCTTCCTCTATGTTGTTAAGAGTTGCAGGTTGAAAACACATATTTTTCAAACAAAATTTCTTATAAATATTTAGACCGGTAGAGTTATACATATAAACATACTATTTAATTAAAAACAGAGTATTTACTCAAATACGAGTATCGATTAAGAAGAATGTTCAAACAAAAGCATTAAATATATCGTTTGTGAATACATTTCATAAATCTCTGGAAGTTTATGTATATATATATATATATATATATATATATATATATTCCAAACATATACTGTTAAATATAAGAGACAATGAATGTCTATTATGTTTAATCATGAGCCGTTCTAAACGTCGTATTTTGGCTTTAATTTCAGTTGAAAATAAAGATAAAAATCCTCCAACATTTGGATAATTTTTTATTACTTTGGTTCTAAGCTTTCGGCTCAAATTTACGAACTGCGTTTGTTATTTTTGGTAACTATTGCCGTTGCCTAGCAGAGTTTTATGTCAACACAAAATAAAATCGTAGGTGATGGTGGATGTTATTGTATTACCGTCTTAATAACCTCTCTGAAGATGGCTCATGTGAACCGAAAGCTTAGAACCAAATTAATAAAAAATACCCAAATATTGGAGAATTTTTATCTTTATTTTCAAGTGAAATTTTCAAGTGAAATTAAAATACGACGTTTAGAACGGCTCATGATTAAACATAATAGACATTCATTGTTTCTTATATTTAACAGTATATGTTTACAAAATTATTTACTGCCTCGATACATTATATATAAATCCAGGTTAAGAGGACATAAAGTTTTTCGATCTTGACTTCCCTGGCATTTAGTTTTTTATAGCAGTGATCCATATAATAAATATTACGGAGCGTATTATAACCACGTAATTATGAATTAAAAGTACATTGCAACAGGGAAATTTCTATGTTGGATGTTGGTTGTGAAAATGAAAAATTTAAATACAAAAAAACAATCGGTTTGCTATTTATATATGTGGGAAGATGTCAAATTTATGTGCGTGATTCTTTTATTCTCTTCATCGGTGTAACCATATCACTGGAAAATGTCACCGTATTGGGTCTTGACTTACAAACACTTAATAAAATTGATGTGTTGTTTCCATTGCGTGAACATAATTTTATTTTCAAATGAACTCAACAGAATATATTTTTTAAAATATTTCAGCCTCAAGAAGCCCCACGAATCGTGAGGCAGTTTCATTTTCACCGTTGGTCGGAAGGCGAAAATTATCCTAACTCCAAACTAGCATTGGTGGAACTTCTTGACATGGTCGAAAAATGGCAACAAGAAAATGGAGATTCAAAACCTGTCACGGTCCATTGCATGTAAGTTATTCTCTTTATTTTATTAAAGTTTTCCATAAGTCGTACAGGCATCTATCTTTCTGTCTCTCTGTCTCTCTCTCTCTGTCTCTCTCTCTCTCTGTCTCTCTCTCTCTGTCTCTCTCTCTCTCTCTATATATATATATATATACATATATAAATGGAGAGAGAGAGAGAGAGAGAGAGAGAGAGCTTTGATAATTTATCATTTTATTTTTTACTGTTGGCACAGCTATAATTCACCTTCAAATTGAATAACTTTTTCAACAGTTGAAAAGTGATTCAACAGAAACAATTTGGATATAGAATAATGTGGTAAAAAAAAAAAATATTTATAATTGCTTTCCCCCAAGCAAGACATTTTACTGCCATCTTTTTGCACGGGGTATATAGGAAGAATGTTATGAGAAATAACAGTTTACAGGGTGTATCAGGAAGAGGGTAAGAGAAAGATGAGAATGCGGATGAGAGTAGACGAAGAAAGAAGCATGAGATAGAGAGATAGATAGATAGATAGATAGATAGAGAGAGAGAGAGAGAGAGAGAGAGAGAGAGGATGTAGTGAGATAGGAATTGACTATTGACTTTACATTTGAATTCTTAAAGATTTTAGCCGTCGGGAAAGCAAGTAAACGGAAGAGAATCCCACAGGCGGGAAGTGCGAGAGAAGAAGCTGATGATGAAGAATTTGCGTTTGCAATTTATTGGTTACACAGTAAAAGGGTGAGACTTATCTGCTAATCTTGTTGCTCGAGGAAATTCATCTATAGGGGCTGCCAGTGAGCTAAGTTCATTTGAGCAGAAGCTGTGAAAGTATTTGTAGAAGAGACACAGAAAATCCACATTACGCCGGTGAGAAAGAAACTGTATCCGAGCTGTCAAGTCGGGATCGATCACATTAGAGATTCTCCGCTGGATTTTGTCAAGGACCCCTGGGTAGATAGCAGGAGCACCCGACCAGATGTGGCAGCAGTATTCAATGCACGGGCGGATGCCAAGTCGGAATCGATCACATTACAAATTCTCCGTTGTATTTTGTCAAGGACACCTAGGTGGATAGCAGGAGCACCCGACCAGATAAGGCAGCAGTATTCAATGCACGGGCGGATGCCAAGTCGGAATCGATCACATTACAATTTCTCCGTTGGATTTTGTCAAGGACACCTAGGTGGATAGCAGGAGCACCCGACCAAATAAGGCAGCAGTATTCAATGCACGAGCGGATGATGGATTTAAAAAAAAAACTTCTGATAAATCACAATAGAAAAATAATGGAAACGTTTGATCGCAAAATAACATATAGATGTAACACCAGTGTGAAAGCAGAAAGTCTTTTGTAGTCAGAAGCATTCAACAGCTATTGAAAAATTAAACTATTTAATTATTTTTGTGTTAATATATATTCAAAGAAAATAATTTGTATTATATCTGGAAGCGGTCGAAATTTAAGAGATAATAAGTAGAATAATTTCTATATTAGTCCTAATTAATGTGCCATATGTTTAGGTGAATATTTTTGCTGCGTAAACGGGAAATATACACTTCATGTAGAAGACATCCCAACAAGCATCTAACTATTTAAAGTGTCATCATGTTTTTTATCTTAATAAGGAAAGTACTCATGGAAAAATTAACTTAACAAAAAACAAAAAAAAACAAAAACGAAATTGTACGATTTTATTTTGGAATTTTCAATATGTTTGTCTACTGGATAATTTCACCAAACTTTAATTTTATAGGAAAGTACTCATGGGTATGCGTTGTGGTACAGTTGGCTCGGAACGAGAAATCTGGGAGCCGAGTTCGAATTCCAGTTGAATTCATTGCATTCACTTACGCGCAAATACCCTCGGGAAATGTATTAATCCGTTTCTTCCTTCCAGTTATGGGTTAAATAACAGGACAGATTGGGTTCTATAGCCTTGGCTGGCAACCAGTCTGCCGCAGAAAGCAATGGCAACCTACTGCGGGATAATTTCGAGACATGATCGCCCAAGCGTGTATCACGTATGGCACTTAACTTACTGATTCATGGGTAAATTAACTGAACAAAAAAAATAAAAATGTACGATTTTATTTTGGATTCATCAAAATGTTTGCCTACTGGATAACTTCACCAAACTCAGAAATTTTATAGGAAAGTCCTCATGGGAAAATTAACTGAACAAAAAAATAAAAATGTATGATAGTATTTTGGATTCATCAAAATGTTTGCCAACTGGATAATTTCACCAAACTCAGAAGTTTTATAGCCACTACGATTTCCTGATCTTATTTGAGTGGAAACATAAATAAAACAGAGAAACATTTGCAACTCATGAATAACATATGGTGCAGAAATTCGAGAAAGGCAGTGAAAGTTACTAATCACTTTTATGACGAATGCTATTAAAAGAGCACTTATTTGTGGAATAGAAAATGGAGGGTCCTTATGTTCTATGATTTTAATAATTAAATGAGTATATGTTTTCAATGTTTTGATTTTCATTTTGTATGAAGGAATTTTTGAATAACAAAAACAATTTTGAGATTAGTAAATTTCTAAATCCTTATGTTACTTTGGAGGTACTATAAAATTAGGGCTAAAACTTCATTATACATTAATTTTGTAGTACCTATCTAGAAATAAACAACCCTCTTTCTTCGGAGTATAATATATGATAAGAGATTAGCATGGAAATAGTTACAGATACTCAATAATAATAATTGCTCAATAATAAGAATTTTTACATTTAAATATAAGTTATGAAAAACTCAGTATTGATATTTTACCTAAGGAAACCATGATCTATAAAAAAATATTTTCTTTATCAATAATTATATTTAATATACCTTGACGTCATGTCTATCCATTCAATCAAAACAAAAATGCAGGCAAGTCATTAGATTTAATTTAGCGCTAATAGCTTTGAGGAAGCTTCTCTATCGCTTCTCCTATGAGCTTTGCTTAGAGGGCAAGGCGAGTCGGAAACTCTAGCACCTGTTTGCCAGACATTCTAAGTAACCCTGTCGTGAACATGATCAAGATTTTCGTAATGACATAATAATCACGATTGTATCGATATTTTATTTACTCGAGCAAGGCGTTAACGCAAAGGATTACTGTGAGTGAAAGAGCTAAGAGAAAATTTGAGAAGGAAAAAGAAACACAATCCTAAACAGGACACAAAGAATAAATATCTACTCCAGATCAAAAGACCGGAGTGGTGTCGGAACAGGACAAAAGACGAATATACCTGTGCTTCTTGAGGAAAATAAATAAATAGTAAATAAAATTCCAGAGTTTAGGCCTAGACGTTAGAATTCTACGATTGAAGTTAACTTTAGAAGGAATAAAAAAAAACAATCCTAAATAAATAATGTCACTAAGACAGGGACTGAAAGAGACTTCGGAAATGTGAAAATGATCCCGAAACCGCATTCTAAACAGAAAACAAATGGTAAAGAAATAACGCTTAGTCAGTACTAGAAAGAGAATAGCTGTTGAAAGTCCTATGGAACATTTTCTTCAGAAAACCTATTTTAAGATGATTTTATAAATTTACACCAGTAGTAAAACTGGCTGTTCAATCAATTACTTCAGAATGTTTCCTTATAAGTCAGTCATTCAGTTAAGTGCCATTCGTGATACACGCCCGGGCAATCATGTCTCGAGATATATGACTACCTGGGCTGAAGATTTCTCCGCTGTAGGTTGCTATTGCTTTCTGCAGTAGACCGGCTGCCAACCAAAGCTATAAAATCAAACCTGTCTTGTTATTTAACATACAGATGGAAAGAAGAGACAGATTAATACCTTTCCCAATGGTATTTGCGCGTAACTGAATGCAGCAAATTCAACTGGAATTCGAACTCGGCTCTCCGAGCCGATATCCGTTGCACCATGTCGCGCATGCCTTCCTTATATGGCTACGTCTAAAATTACGATGGCATTTACCATTCAGCCTCTATTTTTATACTTATTGACCTGTGCCGATAAACGATTGAAAACTGAGGATACGAAAGAGACTAAATAGTATCAAGCGCTGGTTTTCTTCTTATTTCATACGTCATGTACTTTTATGTCATGTACCTTTATGTCATGTACTTTTATGCCTTCGTAGATTATATTTCACCGCAGTTCAATGAGGCTGACGGCTACATTACCCGCGTGATCACCAAAGTTAAGCTACGTCAATTCTGATCATCCACTAGATGAGTGACTATTTGTATATATCAGGGGCTGTAATTTTGCAAACACGTGTGTTGTAATAGATCATAGCTTCAATTCCAATTCCAGATGTTTTCGTTATATTTACTTAAACGTAAATACCCTTTGTAAAGGTATGAATCTACATTCTCTCCTCTGCCCCAGATATTTGTTAATTAAAATGAGTTGTGTCAATGAAGCTATTCGGAATTAAACAACCCACAGTTTGGTATATCACTAAACAAAAGCAACCAGTCATCATTAATCGGTTATTAGTCACATCAGTTTGTAGCAGAGAATATAATGACAAGGCGCAAACTTCAAAAGGTAACCATTATATAATGTCATTTATAGCTTGACAGGTAAGATGCAGAATGTAATTAGCATCTTTTGATGTGTTAGAATCAGCATAATCTCTCATCATAATTTACAGTTTATACTTATGTGCCATGAGTGTTGATATGTCCCGGAAATGGATATATATATATATATATATATATATATATATATATATATATATATATATATATCCGAGTGATTACAGAACGAAGACATATTTTTTTCACCGTCCAAAACATTAATTTAAAACAGTGTTCGATATATGATGTATAGAGCTGTGAATATTTATTATAAATTCTGTTTTAGAACATGTACATAATTTTTTCTATATATGTCCTCTAGATGGCATATATAGAAAAAATTATGTTCTAAAACAGAATTTATAATATATATATATAGACGTCCGCAGACAGATCTGTTTCGCTGTATCACACCTCATCAGTACAGTTAGACTCCGACTGCTTTTAACCCAGGATTGACCCCGACCGAAGTGTCGTCAATCGGCGATTCTACCTTTGGTCCATGGGCGCTCGGCTGAAGAAGGCAGACTTTTTAGCATGTATATTATCATTTTACACGCCCAATAGCCAGAGTGCTCTATTCCATTATATATATTATTCGATGTAGCAAGCGGTTTTGGCAAATGTAATCGGGTAGGACAAACTAGTATGTAGACATAATGGACGGTACTCGTCGTATGCAGTATCCTGAGGCGTAGGCGTAGTAAATCGACGTAGACAAATAGTTGTGGACCTGTAGACATCTAGCGGTAGACCTATGGACTGAGACCTCTATGCGTCCTCGCTTTTGTCTGTATTTATGGCTTACACCAACCAATCACATTACTGTAAAGGGGGAACCAAGGTGTAGGCATATTCATTACGTATTCATTACATCAAGTTTAATTCTTCTAAACCTGTTATATCGCATTCAATTCTCGCTCTAAGCTTCAAATATGCAAAAATTAACAAATGTTTCTGGGTTCGAATATCTTCAGTAATTTTGATTCTTTCATGGTGGCATCACCCATTCAACGGCTTGAACTCCTCCTACAACTGCATATACTTCCTCTCACAAGAGGTGAAGCTCATCAGCAGATAAACAGATCAGATAAGCAGAGAGAGATAGGCAGAGATAGCCAAGACTACTACCACTGCGAGTCCCGAATTATAGTGTTACTACCTAACCCGTATTTATCGTTCTACTAACAGAGTTCTACACATTTGTATTTTGCTGTGTAATATATATATATATATATATAATAATAATAATAATAATAATAATAATAATAATAATAATAATAATAATAAAACCGACTCTGTACGTATTCTAATCTTAAAATGTTACACAAGTAATTTTTAAAGACCACGAATAACCAGCAGAATCTAACTCCGTTATTGTCCTCGGCTATAGAGCTTTGGACAAAGAGGGGAAAAAAAAGAAAACTGCGTAGGACCGACAATACATACGGTTCTTCACAGTAAAGAAAAAAAACCCTCAAACGGAACGAACCACCAGGAAAGAAAAGTGCTCGATACTAAACTAACCAAAAAGTGTTAACAAAAAGGCAGTCACGCAGAGCAAAAACACACGAAAAAAATCGCAAGATCGCCAAGACCTACCGCGGTTTCGCACAACGGCTCGTCAGGGCAAAGGCAGACCAAGGACTAATCAAATAAATAGACACCTATTAAAGACTAACCCATTTGGGGGAAGGGGTTGTTTATATATATATATATATATATATATATATATATATATATATATATATATAAACATGTTACGGAAATTAACGAATTTCAAAGAAACTTGGTTATAAGCAACTGACAATTTGTAATGAATTATTTTGAACATTATTTTTACCGATACTCGTATTTAAGTATATATTCTGTTTTTAATTAAACAGTATTTTATATTTATATCTACCGGCCTGATTATTTTACGATAAATTTTATTGCGAAAATGTGTGCTATCCAGCAGGATTCGAACCCGCGACCCCTATTTACATAGGGGAAGCTACCATTTGATCTGGTACTGTCTTAACCACTCGATGATGAATAGCCTCTTGATCAGACGAGGTTTTTATCATGCTTATATAACACAATTTTCGATCTACCGTAAACAAACCATATCTGCTCTGAAATGTATCGTAAATGTCAACAAATGTAAACATGTTATGCAAATTAACGAATTTCAAAGAAACTAGGTTATAAGCAACTGAAAATTTGTAATGAATTATTTTGAACATTATTTTTACCGATACTCGTATTTAAGTATATATTCTGTTTTTAATTAAACAGTATTTTATATTTATATCTACCGGCCTGATTATTTTACGATAAATTTTATTGCGAAAATGTGTGCTATCGAGTATCGGTAAAAATAATGTTCAAAATAATTCATTACATATATATATATATATATATATATATATATATATATATATATATCGTTAATTCCTATTTTGGTTGTTGTTGTTGTAGTATTTCTTGCTGGACTGTTAAACGGGTCTACGACAGATTCTAATACGATAACTTTCATTAAATCCTGTTTTATTTTCTCATTTGCAGGAATGGTGCTAGCAGGAGCGGACTGTTTTGTGCAATCAGTTGTGTATTGGAAAGAATCAACGCCGAGAAAGAAGTAGACGTCTTCCAGGCAGTAAAACAACTCAGACTGAATCGTTCGCAATTGGTCGACAACTTCGTAAGTAGAGAATTGGCGATTTCTAAAATAAGTATCCTAATTAATTGTGTAGCAGCCACGATAATTTTCATCCACATTATCTGAGTATAATGTCTGTCTGAATTACTGGGATGAGGAGTTATTATTTGCAACTTTACACGCAGACTATTGTTTTCATGTTTGTTATTGTTGTGTTAATATTTCGGCCTTGTGCCCGGTGGCCTTCACCACGTTTATATAGAAACAGGGAAACTGCGGGAATTCTGAACTGAGCATTTTATTTTATTTAATGGGTAGAATTATTCTCATTCCACTGTTCATGTCTAGGGATATATTCTCTAGAATTTACATGTTGGTTATCTAGATCGATATTCACCAGAATTAGTCCTAATGGGACAAAGACCTCCACATTTTGATAATGATAACTAATATGAGGACAATAGTACGCAAGTAAATAGTTAAACAGATAAGATGTAACCGTAAATTCTACTCCAACAGCTTCTTTTCTCGCGCTTCCCTCTTGTGGAACTCCCTTCCACAAGTCTGCTTTCTCGACAGCTACAATCTCCAGGTGTTTAAATGTAGGGTCAATAGACACCTCTTATCACTCTAAGTCCCAATTATTCCCAGAACACTCTCATCTACCGAACCCTCATTCTCGGTATCCTTACCCACCTATCACCCACCCTCTGACATTTCCTATATTTAACCATTCTCGGTATCCCTACCCGCCTATCACCCACCCTCTGACATTTCCTATATTTAACCATTCTCGGTATCCCTACCCACCTATCACCCACCCTCTGACATTTCCTATATTTAACCATTCTCGGTATCCCTACCCGCCTATCACCCAACCTCTGACATTTCCTATATTTAACCATTCTCGGTATCCCTACCCGCCTATCACCCACCCTCTGACATTTCCTATATTTAACCATTCTCGGTATCCCTACCCGCCTATCACCCACCCTCTGACATTTCCTATATTTAACCATTCTCGGTATCCCTACGCGCCTATCACCCACCCTCTGACATTTCCTATATTTAACCATTCTCGGTATCCCTACCCACCTATCACCCACCCTCTGACATTTCCTATGTTTAACCATTCTCGGTATCCCTACCCGCCTATCACCCACCCTCTGACATTTCCTATGTTTAATCATCCTTTCTCCACTCTATGTAGCCCCCTGCGCAATAGTGGCAGTGACATGCCTTGCTCGGGGTGAAACGCTTATATATATATATATATATATATATATATATATATATATATATATAAAACAGATTGAGCCTAGCTTACGATGTACTCATTCATGGCATCATTAGCTCGATATTGCTTGAGTTAGTAATTTAAGAAAGCCGTTGTATGAAGTTGATAGTTTCAATTTTTCTAAACAAGTCGGGTACAATTGATCACATCCACATAAAAACTCTATTTGACGAGATTGTTTAATAACAAATATTGAGGTATTTTGGGTGAAGTTTTCATGATCTCAAATTATTTATCTTCTAAATAAATTTGTTATAGCTGATGAGGTATTTAAAGCGTTGATTGAACCTCTGTCGAGTGGCTGTTTTAAGGTAGCTAGAAAGATTTTTCACTGGTTGGAATAATATCAAAAATTGATATGCATTGTGGTGCTGTGTATATCGGCTCAAAATGAGAGCCAATAGCTGAATTCGTTGCATTCATTTACGCACAAATACCCATGGAAAATGTATTAAACCGTCTTTTCTCTCTCCATCTAGGAGTTAAATAGCAAGACAGATAGGATTCTATAGCCTTGGCATACATCAGAAAATATTGACAACCTTCTGCGGGAAAATGTTCTACCCAGTCAGTCATGTCTCTTTCGAGATATGATCGCTAACTCGTGTATCACATATGGTAGCTAACTGACTGAATCCCTGGAAAAACTTGGTAATCCGAAGTATAGATAAAGCGAGCACACGATCAACTGAACGTAGAATGAATTTAGTTTTTCTTTTACAAAATTGACAATAGAAATAAATAAATAAATAAAGAACAAAAACATCCAGTTAAAAAGCTCGTTCAGATATGTTAACAGTGTAACGTCAATGGTGAAATGGAACTTTCTACACAGAATAAACAAACTATTCAAACAGCTGCGGGAAAAAAAAACATTCTGCCCAGTCAGTCATGATCGACTAAGCGTATATCACGTATGGCACTGACTGACTGAATCTTCACAATATAAATTATGTAGGTTTTACGGATTTGATGTCAGACACCGAAAGAAAACTAGATGATCTCTTAGACAAGGTTGTAAAGGAAAGCAAGAAAAAAACGCCACGCCACCACCTGTATGTAAACTGAATGTATGATCATTAGGAAAAATACGTAAGGTTCGAATTAAAAATTGGATATATCAGGATTTTAAATATCTGGGATTCGTTTTAAAAGATAATAGAAAACACGATACCGAAGTTCAGCCTTACATCAAAATAATGAAAGATGCTTTGCAAAATCTAAACAGCACAATAACAAACTAAAAAACTTGTTACAACCAAATAAAAAAAGTACTGGATTGTTACTTGATTACCATACTCTTGTATGCCAGTAAGTGCTGAAAAGCCTCCCTCACAAATGTAGTAAAACTAGAAGCAACAGAAGTCTGAGACTACAGAAGGATACTGAGAATTATTGGTTTTGATCGTGTAACCAACGAGGAGCTCTTAAAGAATATAACAAAAAAAAAAACAAAAAAAAAACAAAAACACCATAATCAGAATCAGAAAGTCACATCTAATTGCATGGACATATATTGAGGAAAGAAAACATGGAAGGCTTAACACTTACAGGATTTACTGAAAGCCAGAAATTTGTTAAGACACTAAACTAACTACGGGATTAGCTAATGTGAATGGAACGGTAGGTGGAAATCCTGGTAAAGGGAAAATAGTGCTACGGACCACAAAAAAATTGTTGAGATCCCTGATAGGCTATGACCTGAAAAGTCACATCAAATAGAAAAATAAGTATTTATTAATTTATTCTCCTGAAAGTTCATTATAGATTCAGAGTAAGTGCCGCCACTTGTTTCATTTAATCAGCAGATCAGTTACTATTTTTAGAAAACTTTATCTTGAGTCCAATTTTTTGAAATGCTGAGTAGATTTTGTTGAGTTTCATCCTAACAAAGAATGCCCAAGTTCATGCCTTATTCATCCTTTTTAACAAAAACCATCGGAACAAAATATACCAATAAAGTAATGCCAAGAAGAGAACAAGTGGTAATGGCTAGACTTCGAATTGGACAAACCTACACCACCCACTCTTATATATTAAAAAAGCAAGAAGTTCCAATATGCACACCATAGCATACCAAGAGCCCTACACGGTACAACATATACAGACAAGCTGTATAGACCTTAAACAAATACGACTAAGACAATATCAAGAAAATAATCTAAGGGTGATCTTCAACAAGGTTGACCCAAATAATATTTTTAGATTTCTAAGAACAACGAAGCTATACAACAAGGTATAGTGGAAAGGTTCCTCTGAAACGATAGTAACATTTAACTACCACTCACCATACGAAAACAATTAATGCTTCGGCATTAAATGACCCCCAAGGGGTTGATATACCGTAAAACACACCAAATCAAACCAAACCAAATCCTCTTCTGTATATTGGCTTCAGGCCGCGCCTTTTTATTCAATAACACGTTTATAAATTTTGAATTTGACACAACAATCTTGATTTATAATGTTAATTAATTTTGTTAAAAGAATTTTCCTTATTATTTTCTATCTATTTAACTCATATCAAAGCAAGTGTGTTTTCCTTTTAATTCACAATAAAATATTTTCATTTTTCTTTTCTTTTTTTTTTTTTTTGCTTAAGAGCTGTTGTGCCTCACATGAAATTGATTTGCGAGATTACTTGTTTAACGTCAATCTAAGAAAGGTGTAAACAGCTTTATAGTGAAATTGGAACAGTTTGTGAATTGTGGTATGTCTGACATTAACGTTGACACTTCAAAAAGATGAGGAGATGTGTATGTAGATTCAGACAAGTAAAGACAAGTTTTCAAACAGTCATTGTCAACAAATACATTAGGTTTAGACAAAGAATTACACGGTAATTTCAGTTAAATGTCGGGACCAGAAAATGAAAACAGTTGGTCTGAACCCGACACATCCATTAAATAAAAGTTTGGTTTTTGCTTTTTGCTTTTTTTAGAAGTTTAGACATGTAATTTGTTATATTATTCATTCTTCTTTGAGTTTTATACGTTTTTCGTGTACTTTTATCTGAGGATTTCTTCTGGCATTGGAGATTGTAAATATTGCCACTGTGAAAGTTATAAAAAAAAGAAAATGAAAAAAAAATAATGTAATTTGTTGGTTAATAATTCTGAGTAATGTTTGAGTTTATATCACATTTCAATGCCGGTCTTCGCCCGATCACCAAAGTTAAGCAACTTTGAACCTAGTCAATACCAAGATGGGTGAACGCCTGGCAATACCACTTACTATCAGGCATTAACAATATGGTCCATTCCAACCCAGGATTGACAAATTGATCAGCGTAGGTCATACACCAATCAAAATATTCTACAGGTTGATTAAAAATTATATTTAACCTTTAACCTCATCAGTTCTGTGATTAACTCTGGTCGTCAGGTCAGTGGCTTCCTCAATTGATAGTATTCAAAATTGTCTATGATAAGTTATTTACCAACCTACAAGTATCTCACCTATAGACGTGTCTTTCACTATTCGATAGTTACATGACGGATTCTCGCGAGTCCTGAACTTTATCACTAAGATAAGCTATCAGTGAAGTTATTTAAGTGCCATACGTGATACAAGCTTAGGCAATCATGTCTCGAAAGAGATATGACCGACTGGATTATAGCGTTCTAATGAAAATCAAACCTTTTTAAAACCCGTACCCAGTTTCCGTCCTAATTTTTAAGAGACAATAGTCTCTTAAAAATTATATAGTCTTTTCAAATATCTATCACGCGGTAAGATTTTATTTTGTTAAATTAATTAATGTTTTTATCATTTTCCCCATTTAGATTAAAACATTTCTGTTTAATTTTGCATCTTTTGTAATATTTTTTAATTACATTAATGACTATTGACCTCCATTATAAACTCACTAGCAGTATACCCCGGGTGTAATGAAAGTTTTAAAACTATTCCATAATCCTGAAACTCAGACTCAGCTTAAAGTATATTTGTGTGAAGTTTGGTGAGAATCGGATAAAGATTGCATGAAGGACATACAGACAGATAAACAGACACACACAAAAAGATCTTGCTTTATATATATATATATATATATATATATATATATATATATATATATATATATATTATCGATTTTCTGCACTATTGTAAGAACTGCAACCTTGAAACTTCTGAATATCGTTTCTTATCCCTTTGTCTATGAGTGTATCAAATTTGATTAAAATCGGACCACTCCTTCTATAACCCGATTTTTTTGATTATCGATTTTTGATATTTATCGGGGGTACCTTGACACAAAACCTAGCTAAGAACACTCGCAGACGCTTATAGTACAACTGTGTAAAGTTTCAAGAAAATCGGTTCAGCCGTTTCGGAGTCTATAGGTAACGGACACACACACAAAGTTCCATTTATAAATAATTTTTTTCAATGAAATAACAAACTCCACATCGACTACATTGTAGATTCGGACATACAAATATCTTTTTTCAGTAGCCTCTTTAGTACAGAGATAACGTCTTAAGACTATCGCTGTTCCCCCGATATTTTTATGTCAAATGTTTGTAAGATCAGTATAAATTCAGACATTTGCAACTGGGCAAATCTATGGTAATTTTATGGAGTGTAACAACCATCATTGCCACTACATTCTAAATGTAAAGAGAAATTTACATTCAAACAAAATGTTATCAAGAACTGCTAATTATCTAAAAACAAACCACTGCGTGAACACTGAATCCATATACTCTTTAATTCAATGGTCAGTCGTTATACATCATTATCTTCCTAATTTCTCTTCCTATCCCATAAATCTAAATAGATATAAAACACATCTACCAGTAACCATCTAACTTCTATGGATAACGAAACATTTATTAGGTAATCTTCAGTATAGAAATGCATGTGGTTAATTCTTGAATTATGGTAGAACAAAATTGACATAATATAGTGGGAATTACATGTATATTTATATGCACTGTAGTTATATGATAACTGCTATTTGTAGAACGCGCTCTTGCTTAGATAGTTACATGAACTATACAGTCATAACCACCTTGTCAAGGGCCAATGGTGAAATATCCTCCCTATTACCAATCCATTGGTAAAGATGCTGAAAAATGGTCGGTTCTATTAGAAACTTTTCAGACAAACCTTAACTCCAGCAGTCCTAACCTTCATGATTAAGACCCTCCATGCTACACAAGTATTAGCGGACCAGATTCATTCCCTTCGTATTTCATTTGGTGAGATGAAAGTTCCACATGAGCAGCTTCTTCCCACGAACTGCTGCTTTGTATAATCGAATACCCTGAGGATGCTTCCCTAGTCACTACAATCTTAACCTGTTCAAGTGAAGGGTAAACCCTTTTCTTTCTCACATACCTGCATTAACTGTGCCAGGTACACTGTAATCCCCTTACATCGAAAAGTTCTTTAGAATTGTACAGGGCGAATATCATTATATATATATATATTTTAAATGATTTGTTTGAACATTATTTTTGATCGATACTCGTATTTAAGTAGATATTCTGTTTATAATCAAACAGTATTACATATTTATTTCTACTGGCCTGATTATTTACGATAAATTTTTGTTAGGAATATGTGTCGAATCGAATTTGTGACACCTATCTACATAGTGGAAGCCACCATGTAATCTGGCGCAACTTAGACCTCTCGACCACGAATGACGATCAGACTAAACGAAGTCAAATGTAGACAGGAGTCGCAGGTTCGAATCCAGCCGAATGACACAAATCTATCGTAAATAATCAAACCGGAAGAAATAAATATATTATATCGTTTGATTATAAACAGAATATCTACTTAAATACGAGTATCGATCAAAAATAATGTTTTAACAAATCATTTCAATTTGTCGGTTAAGTTAATCTTCGTTAATTTCGTTAATCTTCGTTAATTTCCGTAACATGTTTATATGTATATCCTAACTAAATATAATTCACCCAATTAATTATATATCTATCTTGAGTACATCTTGAGTGTTTCATTGCGTTGGATTCAGGTGTTCGATGTATTTGTTTTGGCGTATCTATGGAGTATTTAATGCCGAAATCTAAATATTTTAATAAAATAACGGATATACGTTGTGGTGCAGTGGTTATTGGCTCGGAACGAGAAATCAGGGAGCCGAGTTCAAATTCCAGCTGAATTCCTTGCATTCATTTACACACAAATATCCTTGGGAAACGTATTAATACATATTTTCCCTCCACTTATGGATTAAATAAAAGAACTGATCGGGTTCTACAGCCTTGTTTGGCAACCATTCTACCACAGAAAATAATGTCACACTACTACGGGATAACCTCTGCCCAGTTAACCATGTCATTTTTGAGGCATGATCTCCCATGTATCTATCACGTATAGAACTTAAGTGATTGAATGGTTTATTGACAAAAGTTTTAGTAATTAACCCATAGCTAAGGAAGCAGTTGTGGTTTCATGATTCTCGAAAGGATATTTGTTCGTAAGTAAATATAACGAACCTAATGTGAATTGAACTTGATTAACAATCCCGAGTCATTATCCATTACACCACCCACACACTCAAACCTACAGCGCCGGGTATCCTCAAATGGTCAATCATGTAGCTACTGAAAAAGATCAAAGATTTTAACTGAGGGGATCTTACAGGAAGCGGTTTTTTTCAAAGAGAGAAACCGTGAGTTTTGAATTTAGAATAAAAAATATATAAGTGATAAATTAGGGAATTTGGATTTTAAATGTTGATGGTATTAATATAATAGAAAAATTATATGTGAATATACGAAAATGATAGTTGGAGGCTTCCTCTATCCATTAAATCTTAATGTTTCTAATGAACCATATTATTTATATAATTGGATGCCTGATCAGTCAGTTAAGTGCCATACGTGATACACGCTTGGGCGATCATGTCTCGAAAGAGACATGACTGACTGGGCAGAAGATTACCCCGCAGTAGGTTGCCATTGCTTTCCGCGGTAGACTGGTTGCCGACCAAGGCTATAGAACCCAATCTGTCCTGTTATTTAACCCATAACTGGAAAGAATACACGGACTAATACCTTTCCCAAGGGTATTTGCGCGTAAGTGAATGCAATGAATTCGGCTGGAATTCGAACTCGGCTCCCGGATTTCTCGTTCCGAGCTGATATCCAATGCACCACAACGCACATCTACATATATTGGCTTTACTACAACCACGCTCTCCCGTAGACTTACCTGTCACCTTTCTGATCAAACTTCTATTAAACAACATTTCTTAAAAAAATATCGCCATATACGTAATATTAGACAGATTTTACTCGATAACACAATAATATTCATATATACACACAGTAAAAAGAACTTTCAGATATTGGGGGCCATCTACATTAAATCAAAGCAACCCACACTAAAAAAAAAAAAATCATTCTAGTCACAGCAAATTACATTGCATTTAGACGGTGTTCTCACGAAACTTCGACGTCGGTATGAAGCTGCTCAGTTAAAGCGACAAAATTTTCTAGGTAATAACGCTTTATCTCCGCTCCGATATTGAGGACTTTAGATAAAAATGACCTACTTGCCAAACTAAATTTTATCTGTAAAGCCACTGATAAAACACAATATTAGTCCTAAAAATTATCACAATTAAGTACTATATATATATATATATATATATATAGTCATCCGCAGATAGATCTGTTTCGATGTATCACAGCTCATCAGAACGGTTAGACATCCGATTGCTTTCAACCAGGATTGAAACCCGACCGAATTTGCGTCAGTTGGCGATTCTACCTCTGAGATATGGGCGCTCGGTAGAAGCGTACGATGTATCATACGCCAATAGCCAGAGTGCTCTAATTCATTACTGAATGAGTGATGCGTAGATGCTAGAGTAGCTACTGTGTTTTCAAATCCTACCATTCTTCCAGAGTGCTCAATCAGGGTGTGAGAGCGTAAATAGTCATCGGCAGACAGATCTGTTTAGTTGTATCACAGCTCATCAGTACGGTTAGACATCCGATTGCTTTTAACCCAGGATTGAAACCCGACAGAATTGGCGTCAGTCGGCGATTCTACCTCTGAGCTATGGACGCTCGGTAGAATGAGGCAGACGTTTAGCGTATGATGCATCATACGCCAATAGCCAGAGTGCTCTAATTCATTACTGAATGAGCGATGCGTAGATGCTAGAAAAGCTACTGTTTTATATATATCGTGTGCTGCAAAATAACGGACTTTTAAATAATTATCTGTTATTGAACGAAACGATATTACAGAAGTTTATTCGATTTATTTTTACAAAATATTGATATTATTTATGCTTAACGAATGTTGAAAATGCAGCCCTTTTATGTTTATTGCGACGCTAAAACATATCAGCCACATATCCATAAATATAGAAAATACTTGTTTTAATTCAAGAATTGTTGTCGGTTGTATCGTGAAAACAGGAACTTTTTCTAGACCACGCAAGAAAATGTCTGGTGGTGTTAGATCTGTTAATGTTGATCGCTAATCAATTACTCCCGTTCTTTACATCTCACCTGAAAAAAGAAAGGGGATTTAATTCTGCCCTGTTTCTCCTTCGCTCTATTCGTCCTGTGAGTATCAGATTATCCAAGTCTCTTTCCTCTTTACATGTCCCAGAAACTTCAGCTATCTTTTCCTGATCTTATGTATCAATCTCTTGTTCGTTTTCATCCTCTCTAAAACCTCGTCGTTGTTCACGTCCGGTCTATATATTCCTCAGCATCCCTTTGTAGAAGCATATTTTGGTAGCTTGAAGTCTTTACCTCATATTGATGAGATTTCCAAAATTTGAATGATAAGTATCACATGACAACTTAATACTCTTTTCTTTGTTTCCAGCGAAACTTATCTTTCTCTCAATTTCTGGAATGCATCCATAGCCATGCCAATACGACTTTGAACTCAGTTTCGTACTTTGCGTCCCCCCCCTCTCTCTCTCTCTCTATATATATATATATATATATATATATATATATAGTCCATTTGTGAACGACTTATTACGAGACCCAGGTTTCTGCTATGAGTGTTGACTTCAGCGATTTTCAATAACTAACTGAAACTTGCCCAAAGACACCACTCATGGTAGAAATATAAGTCGCGTTATAATTCGTTTACAATTGTAAAATATTCGGAAGTTATAAAATATAATTTTTTGAACCCTTTTTAATAAAAATGTGCACTGGTCTAATTTTATTATGACCAAAACCCAAGCAATTAAACAGTCATTATATATATTGTCATCCGAAGGTAGATCTCTTTCACAGTTCATTAGTACGTTTAGCCAGCCAATTCCCTTTTTACCCAGTATTGAAACCCGACCGAAATGGGGTCAGTCAGTGATTCTACCTCTGAGCTACGGGCGCTAGTTAGATAGAGACAGGCTTTTTCTAGCGTGTATATTATCATTATACACGCCCAATAGCTGAGAGAGTTCTAATTCATATATATATATATATATATATATATATATATATATATATATATATATATATAGAAATTTAATTGATTTAATAACTTTGTTTTTCTCAGTTATAGTTTTACTTTAATGTCATAACGAAGAGTTGCTGAAAAGTACTCGATTCAACTTACTTGCTGAAATCTTGTCAAACCAACAAACGTCGGCATATATTTTTTAATTTTCTTAGTTAAACGAACAAATTCTTGCTATTTCCATGCTATTCTGTGAAATTCTTCAATGTCCTGTTTTTGCTCCTACATTCGAAAATGCACAAAACTTGCCACTCCATAAATTCTTCACGCTATTTACTTTAAAAATAACTCACTTACCTGGTGGTGAGTATTTGGTGACATGTTGAAGGATGCAACGCTAAAAGACAAAGCAGATTGCGAGACAAAGACATACTGACAGATTAGTAGGAGGGTGGACAGAAAACAAAAACAACAAATAATGCTGACCGACTGTGGAAGGTGACTCGAGTGACGGCCACCTGCTCACTGAATAGAACATGACACATTCAGCTGCGAATATTAAGAAGACTCTTGAGGCTGTTAAAAAGAACATCTCTGAACCTAACGACACCAAAAACCGGTCTTCTTCTTTCTACTTACAAATCGTCAAGAGCTTGTCAGTCAACTTATTCTATACAATAACTGACGCATGCGTTGATATAAATACTGGCCCATCACCTCACACGCACACACACTCACATGTGCGTATGGGGGAGTTAATGGAAAATATTTATGTAATATCTATACATAATTTCAATAATTATTTTTCGAAATCAATGCACTTATTTTTCAATAGACGCTTATCTATTGATAATTAACAAAACTGTACACGCGAAAAAATAATTATTCAAATTATGATAAAACTAATGATTAATATTCTTTAAATTGTGATAAAACTAATTACAAACATTAGCTAAATTATGATAAAACTGGTAACTAATATTATTTAAATCGTGATAAAGTAAAAATATTGCAAAACATCTTTTATGAACACCTATTCAGTGTACCTTTACATAGTTAACAGGAAATAATACACACATACACACACACACACACACACACACACACACACACACACATATATATATATATATATATATATATATATATATATATATATATATATATATATATATAGCCTTTGAGATTTGACAAAGAAATCACTCGACCGGCGGTCGAGAGCGAGAGAAAATTTACTCGTCCAAAATCATTTTATTCGACCTACTACATTTTTTTTTAAAATTTCTCTTACGTAAACATGACGGAAAACAAACAATGAAATTTTAATTAAAATTTCGAAGGTGTTAGAATGGATTTAATTTTTTAAAAGAAATAATAACAACAGAATTTCATCTTTCCTCTTAATAATAGCATAAACATTTTGATGAGAAAACATGGTTTGAGACTTTTTAACATCATGATATGCTGTTTTATTTTTTTAGCAATTGAGTGGAGGTACCTAAACTCGTAGTTCTTTCTTCTGTTTGACTACAACCTCTATCTCATAGATGATAAAAAAGATATATCTGATTTTCTCAACGATTGTCTATAAAAAGTTACTTGTATAATTTATTTTTCGGTGCGTGGTTGAAAGAATTATGCGTATATTTTTTTATTTTTTTCAAATGTTCGTTTTTACCTTTCGGAAGCGGGAGAGAATGTATAGGATAATATTTTCCCAATGTTTTTCTAAAAATCAGTGAGAGTCATTAATCTGGGAGACAGAGACATTTTGGCTCCACTCTGGAATCGTTAATTAAACAAATGTTTACACTGACCGGGACGATAAAATCCAAGAGTTCAATAATGTCATTGTATGTCATTCTAATTGATTGTGAATCTTCAATGGTATACTTGGGTTGTAAAAAGAATCAGATTTCGTTTTTCTATTGCGTGATTTTTAACCAACCGCGGTTGAGTAAAGCAATAAACTTTAATCACCCAATTAATTTTTTAATCGACTGAGTCGATAGGGCGAGTGAAACCTCTAAGGCTGTATATATATATATATATATATATATATATATATATATATATATTTGTGTGTGTGTGTGTGTGTGTGTGTGTGTGTGTGTGTGTGTGTGTGCGGTAATTTTTCAGCTTTCATTATAAGGAATTTTTCGGCATTCATTTATACTGGAGCTAGTAAGACACTCACGAACGCATGCACATACACGCATACATTTAATTAAATATCGCAGAAAAAGAAAAAGTAATTTCTTATTCTGTTTTTGGAGCTTCCTTACGATTTGCTCTTTTGTAGGAGTAAGGAAATACTTAAATTTTCCATAAATGTTATTGTCCCAATCGCTTTCTTCCATTCTTTTTTGGGCATTTTCAGGGAGGGGGTTTCTGGTGTTGTTTGCTTACTTAAAAAAAACAAAAAAAACATAAAATTAAAATACAACCTAATTGTCGTGGACCCGGTAAAAGATCTAGCAAGAAGAACACAGAACAACCAAAATAGGAAAGAACGAATATCTATTAAACACGGCAACATACAGCAATTGGAACTTTGTTAGTACAACGATAAATACGTTTAGTGAGTAATACTATAATTCAACCCTCGAACTGGGACTCGTAATGGTCGTTACGGTATCAGTGTTCGTAGACAACTCTCGGCTATGTTCAGGGCGTTCTCCTCAGGCTATCTAATAGCTACTCCCTGGCTATCTGCTTTCACCTCTTGTGAGGGAAGGTATATGTACTGGTTGGAAGAGTTTATTCCGTTGTGGCTGATGCCACCCTGACACTAATGAAAAGTGTGGATTTTTTTTTCCGGTGAGAAAAACATTCAATTCAAAAATTCAGAATAAAAATAAAAGATGTTGCTTCTTTTATTTGTAAATCTTTTTGAATTCATTTTTCCGTTTTGTTTTCATGTTTTTTTTTTTGTTCCTTTCTTCTCATACATTTTCTTCTGCTTCTTGTTTCTTTTCTAGGATCAATTCCGGTTTTGTCATGAAGTGGCGTTGGAATACATCCAAGATTGCTACCCAAATTTCACGTGACTTTGGAAACGGGGGTAGACAAGAGAACCAATTTCTTTTTTTCCCGCATTTGGTAATTGCTAAATGAATGTCAAAGCTGCTGAATAAGTACAATAATCAACAAGACATGCCAATAAAAAGAAAATAGAGAAGAATTTCAAAATCAAAATAGAAACAATAATAAAAGCACCCAAGAAAACATATACAATTATTTCGAATGAATCTAATGGCCTCAACAAATTACTCTTTAATAAAATCTAATGAAATTGATGACAAACTAAAACAAACACGAAACATCCTCATATTTTAAAACTTTCATTATTTCTACTGTTTTTTTTTTTTTACATCGAGATAAAATTCAACCTTAGGAATTTTAAAAGTCTATATTAAAACCTCTGTCTTTATCTGGGAATTACATAACTGCTTTTAAATAAATTTTCATTTTTAAATTTTTCTTATTTTTAAAATTATTTACTTTGCGTGTTAGGAAGTTTAGAATTATGATTAAAATTATTACACGCACACACTCCCTCAGGCACACAAACTTATATATATATATATATATATATATATATATATATATATATATATATATATATATGTCTTCAACTGTTTTGGATTTGCTAGTGATATAAGGTTCACATAAATCTAAAATTCTGAAATGAAGTTTGATACATGTTCAAGGTCTTACGAAGTTTAAAATTATTAGAAATTTAATTTCACTTTTTTAAAATGACAACCTTACAATCAACCAACCTAAATATATATATATATATATATATATATATATATATATACTACTTTTCATTACTATTTCATTACTACTTCTATATAGTAGTAGTAATGAAATCACTATATTCATAACGAGTTTATACACATACATATGTGTGTGTAAGTGTGTGTGTACTAGTACACGAGACCATATCATTTGTGACATAGTTATAATTTTACAGATAGAATATTTTAATTAAATATCCATGCGCGCATGCTGATATTTGAAAGAGCAATTTTTCTTCCTAGTTTTAAAATTCGTCTTATACTAGGTTTGCATTAATTAAATTTTCATAAGGTAGTGATTTCATAACGGGAAATACGAAGCTGCATTTTAAAATATGGTCAGATAGAGAAACATACATACATACATACATACATACATCTGTCTATTTGTGTGAGTGTGTATATACTCGCACGCACACACATAAAATATATATATATATATATATAGAGAGAGAGAGATCAAATACGATTCTAAATTTTCATATGTGTATATATATATATATATATAGAAAGAGAAAAATATTTAAGAACTTAAAATATCTCAATATAACTGTGAGCTGTTATATATATATATATATATATATATATATATATATATATATATGGGATTGCATGTGTGCGTTATACGAATGATTCATAACAAAGTAGAATAAGAATTTAAGATAATTTAACCGTCTTTTCTAGAACTTAAATATTTTTAATTATCTATGTATAAATGTATAAAGATCTCCATATATATATATATATATATATATATATATAGGAAAAACTACTAAAAAGTTGTAAGTTTAAAAATGTATTTTTTGATAGTGTTTGTTTATTTCTCTTTTATATATATATATATATATATATATATATATATATATATATATATATAATAGGATTTATATATGTCTTTATGCATATATAAAAATTATCAAAACGAAATTATACATAATAAACTATAATAAACAATATATAATTTATTCCGTTATCTATGAAAACTTACATTATTCTTAATTAAAAAAACAAATTTACTTATTATTTTTACAGATTTACATTATTATTAATTATTATTTCAATTCCTTGACTCTAGATTGAAAATACTTTCTTTTGGAAATATTGTATATGTAATATACTTTTCCTACCCATCAAAATAACCTTTTTTTTTATTAAAACAAAACAAATTACAAATCTCTCTCGTAGTCGCATACAGGCGCATATATATATTTGGTTCTTCTTTAAATTTCCCAGTTAAAGATATTTTTATCGTGTATTCATAAAACATGCACATAATTAATGTTATACAAATGCATTGACCAAAGGCAAGAAATTAATAGAAACATTCTTTAATATGCAAATATTAACACATCACTTAGATATATTCTTTATGAAATACGTTGACTTCTAACTATATTCGGACGTATAAACATAAGAATATAATCACTGAAACTAATCAGTTGGAAACAAAATTGGCATGGTATGTACTGTAATGTTCTTTAATTAAAATAAAACAACAAACCTAGTTTTCTTGTTTTTGAAGAGGAGAAGCAGATTGCTATGGACGAATATTTTCCGACAGCGAAATGACGATCTGAGGAAAATGGCATGTGTAAACATCATTAATGTGTGGTTCTCATTTTTTTCTTTCGAAACTGAAAATATAATAACCAAAAAGAAACAAAACCTATTAAAAAAAATTAAAAATCTGTTGATATTCCAGTGAGTAAAACTTTACTTTTTTCCAGGACGAATTCAACAAGACATTTATGTTTACTTAATTTAGATTTTTGTTGTTTTTTTATCTAAAGAATAAAAAAATCATAAAAACATTTTTTACCAACAATTCAAATTATTTTGAAAGAAATATATATTAAAATTATAAAAAAAATAAAACATAAATTATTAAAAACTGAATTCCCCAAATCACAAAAATCCTTAAAATATTTGAAAAATCAGAATTAAAAAAATTAACAAAATATTAAAAAAATGAATGATGGCTAAATCATTATTCATTTAGGTAGCAATTAAAAATATGACATGCTTTTAATATTAGTTATATAGAAATATTTTCTCCCATGTCCCCAAATCATATTTTTTTTTGTTTGAAAACATTTCTAAACATTAATAAAACCCATGAAACAAAAATCTCAGTGAAAAGCTACGAAGGGTAATATTGAAAAAAACTTAATGAAAGATGATGAATTTGTCAGCAAATAATGATGTAGAACAATGCTTTTTTCCCTCAAAATGCGAAACTCAGTCTCAATGATGATGGTGGAGCTTTTTTTACAACCGCCAATTATACATATATACGTATGTAACGCTGGATCTGTTATAGATAAGCCTGATATAGAGATGTACATTCATATATATATACACACACACACACAATCACATGCTCACACACACACACACACAATCACTCACTAACCCATATATATATATATATATATATATCATAAACTGAACCTAGCTAATTCTCTCCCACCTTATTATAACGAAACAATCGAATGCTAACGAGCAAAGAAAGAAACGAAAATCGACGTAAGTGCAACTGATTCCCAAGCATAAACATCATGAATTGAACTGAAGAAATTAAGCCGTCAGCAATTTCAAGTTTTCTTATTGGATATTTTATATCTTGGCCCCAGAATCAATGTTCTCTCTTTTTTTTCTTTTTTTTTTGCTTCACTGTTTATTTAAAGCCCAGTTATTATTATTATTATTATTATTATTATTATTATTATTATTATTATTATTATAAACGACTAAAGAAGTCTTTTTGTTATGTGTGCATTTCAGTTCTTTAAAAATATGTTATAATAATAATAATAATAATAGTAATAATAATAATAAAAATAATTTTATCAAAAAGAAAAAATATGATAAAATTGTTGCATCACCTGGAAATTTCACATATGCTTTACATTATAATTTAAAATATTTATTAGCGATTATGTGCAATGGCCCTAGTTCTTTTCAGTATGCTAACTGATTATTATTATTATTATTATTATTATTATTATTATTTCGATATTTGATTTTTTTAAGCAAAACAAATACAGTAGAAACACCCATAATACGAATAACTGCTGAAGTTGACATACAAACGATTCTGATCTGCCAAATGATTAAACAAAATCACTTTGAAATCGGTAAAACTTGAGAAAGTGTATAATGAAGAAATAAAAATTAAACAAAGTCATTTGCTGTTTTCCCTACACCACGAGGAAAAACTTCAAATGTAAAAAGACGGAAATCACAAAGTCGCCTGATGTTAGGGCAATTTTGATAAACTCTTGAGGGTTCTTTCTCATAGAAAGCCGTGGTGTCAATGTGACATTAATGCGTTGATAAATTCTAACTCTCCCGCCACACCTATAAAGATTTTCTTATTTGCAACAGACAAATATGTAGTCATCAGTACGTATCAATTTTGCGAAATCATCTTCGCACTGGTTTAAACATCTTAAAAATAATGAAAGACCCCGATATATGTATATGCACAGAAACTGAAAAAATCATTTTTTTGTAAAGCCCACTATAAACTTTTAAATTGGTTCGATATAAGGTCGGGTTGTCCTCCAGGAACAAGTGAAGGTGTTTCGCACAGGGTTTCTGGAAGTCAAAAGTGATTTATTGATTCTTGCACGATTTACTGTTTAGATTTTTCAATGTCCAAATCCGCTTAATGTATACACTGCAAATTTGGAAAAAAAAGATATCAAAAATTTAAATGAATATGACTGCAATCTCTCATACAATTCACGCACAGCGCAGAGTCATACACGTAAGAATATATACATATGCAAATATATGTATATATATATATATATATATATGTGTGTGTGTGTGTGTGTGTGTGTGTGTGTGTGTGTTTGTTTGTTTGTGTATACACACAGATACACATACACACATATATATAGATATGTATGGATATGTGTGTGTTTGTTTGTTTGTGTATACACACAGATACACATACACACACATGTATATAGATATGTATGGATATGTGTGTGTGTATGTGTGTGTGGTGAGCATTTGGATAGCAAATCCTCATGAGCGGTTGGTTGAAAACCAACAGATGACCATTTTTTAAAAATTTTCTTTGGCTCGAACCATTTCTTTGTTTTCCGGGCAGAATTTGAACATTGATTAGCTAAAATCTTCGGCTTTAATTAATGTTTATCAAAGAATATTTCACTGCGAACAAGTTCATGTTCATAAAAATAATTTATATTCTTTTCGTGCTTTTTGAGTGCCGCTTCCTCAGGGATAAACATACGAGATATTTAAAAAAAAAGCAAAGAAACTCGACACCAGGAAATGATCTAATACCCACTGATGACGTGTGAAGGCGCGACACTTGAAAATCACCACACACACACACACACACACACACACACACACACACATATATATATATATATACACATATATATATATATAAAGATGTAAAACAAATGAAAAATAATAAAAATAATAATAATTAAATTAATAAAGCATTCATATTCAAGCTTACCGGAGATCAGAACATTACTAAGCCGAAGATAAAATAGATTTTAAAAAAAAATTTAATGTAAAATCAATCAGGTGTTCATACTTGATTGACAGCCGGGTGACTACTAGGTACTTTTAATACCTGATGTGTGAAACGGGTGTAAATGTAAAATAACAATATATTTTCTCAGCATTAATAGTCAGGTTGGTGTTAAGTTTTAGCTTCGGACGAGCCCCCCAATTTTGTTACGTGTTAAGTGTCACAAAAGAAAAAAATTGTTAAAAATGATTGACCAAAACTCAGAGATAAATCACAGAAAAATGGTTAATTTATAAAACACACCAAATAAAATATTTACAAATATACAATTTTTGTTGCATTCAAAACAAGAAACAGTTTACTACTAGCGAGTGTTACAAGGAGAGTAGGGAAAGGTACGATGTCAAGTACCTTTACCAAGTTACGTTGGCGTAGAAGTTAAGTGCTATACTTTTTCGAAATCCTTAAGTGAGTATATAAAGAATAATTAGCTTGGTCAATGAAAGAGTCAAAAATATGTATTTACCCTTTTTGTTCCAGGAGGTTCTCTTTCAGGTTTTAGTTGGTCGAATTTTTCTTTCGATTGAGATTCTTTCGGCTAGATATAAATCCTTGAATCATAGCTGGAGTTCATAACGACAGCAAACCCTGGTAACAACTGACTACTCACTACCCAAAATCTATTTTTATAGGGGCTATCACATAACTTGCATATTTCTAGAACATTTCGAATTCTCTCGAAGCTACAATCTTCCAAACATTCTATTCCTAATTTCCTTATTTTTACGACTACTTCATGAATTAAAACCTTTTTGGGGATAACACGTAGGACACAATAGAATCCCTTATTACAATTTTAGACATTATTATTATCATTTTTATATATAAACACACCTTCGTAACATTAGCAATGATGGTAACTTATAAATTTTCACATGATATTTAGTGAGAAGATCGTCAACGCCAGTTAAGATCGCTTGTTTTATAGGAGAACATTGAAGACCGATTCTCTATTATAGCCTAACAGGAATTTTGTTGACGTTTTGCACTGATTAATAAACCAGTTTATTCTGCACTAACGTTTACCCAATACAAGGGCCAAGCGTCAATCAAGGCTTACTGTTTGGTTTTGTAACAGCGTCAGAAAAAGACAGAAATTAACTTCATGGGGATTGTATTAATAACGTAAATAGATAAACACACGCATATATGGTCATTACTTATCTGTCCGTGTGGTTTTATGTGATACACGCACACAAAGATATTAAATTTGGCCGATATGTACATATGTTTTTAACTCACTGAAGCGAGATAAATCTTATAATTTCATTGCTATATATTACAGAATCATTCAGTCAGTTAAATGTCAGACGTCTTACTGGCTTGGGCAATCATGTCTCGAAAGAGAAATGACTGACTGAAGAAAATTTTCTTGCAATAGGTTGCTATTACTTTCTGTGGTAAACTTGTTGTCAACCTAGTCTATAGAACTCAATATGTCTGGTTATTTAGCTGGAGGAAGATTAATAACTTTCTCAAAGGTATTTGAGAGTAAGTGAATGTAACGAATTCAGCTTGAAGTTGAACTCGGTTCTCAGATTTCGCTTTTCGAGCCGATAGCCACTGTATAAAAACGTGCATCTATGGATAGAATAGAATATACAAGAATAAAAATATAAAACCGCAAAAGATGAAATTAAAATAATTTTATTTTTTGTTTTTTATTTAACTATTACTAATAAGCTGCAAATGCAAATGCATATTTATAAACATGCATTATGTTGCGGTCTAGAGATGCATATTTACATACATGAATATGTTTTTCTTACTAAAATATTCTTTGTGCCGTCATTGTTAAGAAACTCAAACGAGACTGGTGTTTTCATATATAATATTAAAGATTAAAATTTAAATATATGCTTTAATTTCCTTTCTTTCTTAACTTTGGCGAGACACGCAAACAATTATTCAAAGACATAGAAAAAACAAAGTATTAATTGTCAGTATATTTTGAATACTTTCCAGACAATAAGTTTTAAAAAAGAAAAAAACTCAAAAATTTTATTAGAATTTTAGAGAGAAACTTTCATATCACGCACGATGTGATGTTTCTATAATCAATATTTGGAAATGCCTCCTGTCAATTATTAAATGTAAAACAAATCTATTATTATAACTAGAGATAAAACTGTTCAACTACTGAATGCAAACAACAAATAATAATTAGCGGATTAAATTAGAGTTCAAGTGACAACATGTCCCTCATCACTCCTGTTTATATTTTTGTCTAAGTATTGTAGATGTTTTCAATAAAGATATATATTACTGTTGTTTGGACGGCTAAGAGGCTTTTCTGACTTGCAATTTTTTAGCTTTTTTATGTAGGCTTTTCAGAACAGTAACAACCGGCAGGGCAGGATGAGAGATTTGCTTTTGCATTCAATCTTACCTTCGCTAATGTTATTATTATTATTATGACGACTACTACTACTATTTTATCATTATTATTATTTTTAATAGTACAACTATTATTATTACTATTGCTACTATTATATTCCTTCTACTTTTAATATTATTACATCTGGATGTACGTTGTAGTGCAGTGGATATGGACTCGGAACGACACCTCGGGTGAGCCGAGTTCGAATTTGAATTCCTTGTTGAATTCCTTGCATTCACTTACGCACAAATACCCTTGGGAAAGGTATTAATCCGTCTCTTCCCTCCAGTTATGGGTTAAATAATAGGACAGATTGGGTTCTATAGCCTTGGCTGGCAATCAGTCTACCGCAGAAAGCAATGGCAACCTACTGCGGAATAACCTTCTGCCCAGTTAGTCATGTCTCTTTCGAGACATGATCGCCCAAAGCGTGTATCACGTATGGCACCTAACTGAGTGACATCTAATAAGATTATTAGAACTTCTATAAATACGTCTACTGATATTATTATTGTTGTTGTTGTTGTTGTTTCTCTTGTTCTTGTTCATAATTCTTTTCTTGTATCTACTTCTAATATTTTTTCTTTTTCTTTTTCCTTTTCTTCTTAATTATATTGGCAAATAAGGAATATTATATTAGAGTTGTTCTGATTATCTTAATTGATTTCTCAATGAAAAAGAAAATCATGGCTCAAGCTCTTTACATAAAAATTTTGCCGTTTGTGATTATTCTATCCTCTTTTTTTATTTTATTTCTTTATTACTTCCCGTTTTAAACTTGACAGCATTTCAAACAAGTGAAGGTGACCAGACTGAAATATTACGCTATTTACTTGTGATTGCCATAATCCATCTCAATTTAGTGTTTAGACTAATCAAGAGATAACAATTTTGCCTCTACTAAGAGCAGATTCACAGATTTCTGTCTCTCAGAAATTAAGTCGACTAATTAGAATTTTGTGTCATTTGAGCTGTAATGACAAACACGAAATGAGAAAGCAAAGAAAAGATTCATGATGTAAAATGAAATAGATCAGTCCAATGTTGTTTTTTTCCTTTAACTATTTTAAACTGGAGAATTAAAATGTTAGCTATGGGTGGCTCGATTAAAAAAAGTTGTAGAACCTATTTGAGTCCAGCTGAAACATTAACTGGTCAATCATTTCGGTCCTGAGAGCTTGATGAGCTTATATGGCACTGATATTGACATCACACATTTTAGAAAGTATATTTGTGTTATTACTTCACACCCTGATCACGCTGATTATATACGGTTCATTAGTTC
>JBBBDQ010029100.1:385000-402500 GCA_037127315.1 Ascarosepion bandense
CTCGCCTACATTGGTTCATTATTATCGAGGCAATAGCTATTCATAATTTTCCCCAACGGTAGACGTGTTAATATTGTAAACAAACCCATGTCCATCTTTCGTGACTGCACTCTAACATGCTTATTTGTGATTTTCTAACCTCTGACGAATAATGATGATGTTTGCCCACCACTAATGGATTTAAACATCGAATAGAACGCATATTAGTAATATACAGATGTTTAATTTTCTGCTCATAACAACTATTTAGTGAAGTTATTCAAAACTTTCTTCTAGCATATAACTGAGGCAATCGGTATATTAAAATGTAATATTTGCCGCAACCATATCTGCTAAATACAAAAAAAATTGTTTAGTCGATATGGATTATATATATATATATATATATATATATATATATATGGTTTATATATATATATATATATATATATATATATATATATGGTTTATATATATATATATGTATATATTTATATATGGTTTTTATATATATATATATATATATATATATATATATATATATATATATAAACCATATCGTCAAATATAATTTGCTGCATTGGAACACCGGTTCTCTTACGGCAAGGGTCGAGTACCTTTTGGATAGAGGGGGCAAGATACCTGTGCAATGTCGCGGGTAATGGACATGATATCAAATATATTGTAATAAAGTGTTCCAATCATATTGGCTGCCTTGGTCTTGAGCTATGAAGAAAAATGAAAAAAGTTAATGTTACATTATTTAAAGGAGGTGTCTATTTTTCTGCAGAAATAACAGGATAGCAACTAATACAATCAACAAACGGAGATTCCTTACTCCAAACGAAATGCTGTTAGAAATCGTCGATTACTTTTTAAGACCCTTGCTACTTCTTACTGTTCGATAACTTTTTACACCAGGTAAAATATTTCTCTATGGCAAGAGCAAAATCATGTAGGTGTTCATCTACAAATTACTCCCTAGAATTATGTATTTCCAAATAATGACAAATTTATTGTTGCAGTATTTTATAGGCTTTTACATTTTCCGCTTAGCGAAACATATCCTGTAGAAGTCAGCATTGGATTCGAAATTAAATTGTATTTAAAAAATTCGTCAAATTGCAACGCCCACTGATATTCTTCTACCATTTGCTTCACAAATAAATTAGTGTCCAGGTGTTAAGTTGGTAGACCGGACAAAATCCTTCTAAGGCCAGATATGGCCCAGGGTGAGGGGGTTGCTGAATGCTGTCGTATAGCAACAGAAGTTAACCAAGGCAGAGTCGGGCCACAACCTAATTGGTTGATTCCTTAGAAATACCAGGCTGGAAGCTTGAATGTGCTTGATAATGGCACGGAATTGAAAAGCAGAATCGAGTCCCAATTTCTTTATGATTCCTTTTGTGTACTAATGCGCAAATATAATTGAAAAAGCTAAAATTCCAACTCTTCCCGCCCTAGATACGGTTTATTTATGTGTTACTTGGTAGATCTTATATCACCAGAAATTAATTTATTATAGTGTGTAATTCCGTAACAAGACCAATGACAGTTTTTAATAATAATAACAATATATATATATATATATATATATATATATATATATGTATGTATTTCGAGAATTATATATATATATTTCGAGAATTTTATGATTTATGGTACATATTTAAATATAATCAGTCCGAAATTTTAGTTTAAATATGTTCTGAAGAGACGGACAATTTAAAAAAATTGAATAAAATTAGTTCTTAATTTTCTTGAGTCTTACCTATCACGTTTCCCTCTCTGTCTCTCTCTCATTCTTTCTCTCTCTCAATATATATATATATATATATATATGTGTGTGTGTGTGTGTGTGTGTTATATGCATTCAAATGTGCCCAAAAGAGTGGTGCTGGGTATTTTAGAAATATATATATATATATATATATATATATATATATATATATTAGGGTAGGGTGATTTTTCACTTTTCTTATAATATTAAAAGATCTCACTTACCGAAAGTTGTGTATGGACATATTAAGTTCTGATACAAAATATGAGATCAAATAGTTCAACGGTTTTTTGGGCGTTTGGCATCAAAGATCGCAGACAAAAATATACTGAAATTTCCTCGCTTTTGCAAGATTTGGCTTAAATATTACTGAGAAAACCAAATAATTTTGGTATTTAAATCAAGAAATGTAATTTTTATAAAAATGATATTAATTAAAGAGATTATGACTAATCTTCAAATTGAAAATCTGTCCCGTCCCCGATTTTCAGTATCTGCTTTAAAACCTGCCTTTTAACATTATGAATTAAGCAGTGATATTTGAATACCTTAAATGATTGTTTCTGTTATAAGTGAAAATATAAAACAAATAAGGAAAAACAAACACAATTTTAATAGAGCTTAATATAGAGAGTCAAATTGCTTCATATAAGAGACCTTAGACAAAAATGCTTGTCTCAATTTCTGACTCAAAACTTTGACTGTAATATGCTTCAAAACCATATACAGTTTGCAAAGCTTCCGTTGTTAACTTGACACTCCGTTCTATGCCTTGGGGATGTGAGGGAAAATTTAGCAACTCAAGCTTGGTTCCATTTAACAATGATTTCTGAAGTTCAGGTTCAGAAATATCTTCCGTCATTGGTGGTTCAAAGATGCCACAATGATAAATCTATCAATTGTGTCCAGTATGTGGCATTAAAATTAATGGTTGGTATTTTTTAACCTTTTCTTGGTTGACTCCCCTCTCCTGAAAGAATATAAAAAATATTTATTGATTCATTTAAAAACATTCCAATCTGAACTACTTTAATAATTATGGTTAAATTAGATAAAATCTTTAAAAGCATTCTATAAAATGCAATAATTGAGTGATTGTTATATAAATATTTACTTACCTAATGGCCAAAACTCTTTTTAAAGCTTCTCCTCTTACTTCGACTTCATCAGATTTGACCATGGAATATAGGTCTTTAGGCAGTAAACAAAATGTACTTCCTAGTATACTACTTAATGTAATCTGTTGGATTTCATGAGGCTGCTTCTTAATCTTCTGGGTCATATTAAAACTGTGCACTTGCTGATTGTTGAAATTATTATTTCTTTTAATTTGAAACCAACAAGTGGCATACACATTTACAATAAAATTTATTAAACTGTGGAGTTTTGTTGTGAGCTTTTGAGGGTATGTGCCACGACTCCATAAACACATAAGCCTGATGGCCAAATTTAACCACCTTGCCTGGTTTAAAGAAGCAATTTTCCATGAGGCATATCTAGAGTCAACCTTACCTCTAGAAATATCCACTGTGTATTCATACAGGAGTCTTTGCTTACAGCTAAGATCATGTATTTCATCAATTTTCAAAATTGAATACAGAGGACTGCTAATAGTGGAAAATGATATTTGGGGTAAATTATGGCAATCATTTGAGCATAATTTCCCAAGAGGACCACTGAATGCTGTAGGGCCTAGCTCTGAAAGATAGTTCATTATGGTACAAAGAGCAACCAATTGTGTGAAGATTTAAAAAAAAGTATTTTTTCAAAAATTGCAACCATTCAATCTTCACAGCCTGTGTTCGCATTAGTGTTGTCAACAAGGATAGCCTTGATAGTGTTGCCACTGTTGAATTCATGCAAAACATCCACCACTTGTTTTGCATGAACAGCACCTGTTGCACAACTACTAGGGAGAACTCAATGTATCGGATATTGACTTTCATGTGGTGCCCCCTTTGTAAAAGTTAAATGGCGTTCTGGTTCCTTAGATTTTTCATAGTTTTCTGTCTATTTTCCTCCACAATTTCCTTATATTGCAATGTGTCCTTATTCGTTCTCCCATCAACTGCAATACATATTATGTTTTCTACACTTTCATCATGTTTTTGTTGGGCAGTTGTTTTCACTTTAGACTTTGCCCTATCAACTTTGCATTTATCTATAATATTTTTCATATTAATATTTGGTATAAAGAAGGCCAATAGCCTTCAAATCCAAGAGCTAGTCATTAGCAAGTCTGGCTCTAAGATTAGAAGATATGTCCTCCCTGACTAACTTGAAAGCATATCTTGGAAATTATAAGGGCCTTTTGGATGACGCCTTGGCTGTAAATATTCTTCTTCTGATTTTTCACTTGGAGAAGATGAGTACGAGGGGGAAGAAACATTAGCCTGGGCTAATGTTGAAGGTTTGGTGATTCTTTCTTAACCTCTCTCTTTTTGTTTTACTTTTTATAGCACTTTTATCAACAGGTGAAACTGGAAAGTGCCCTTGGGCCCTATTTTGCTCTCTGATCCTTTAGGTATTTACGATCCTGAAATACCTGGAACAATATATGTACTATCTGAAATGGAATTCCACAACTATGTTTAAAATAAATTTGATAAAATTTGAAATAAATACATTAAATTAAAACTCATGTTTACTAACCTTAGCGCAGAGTTGGTTCCTCGTAAAGAGGCATTTTAATAAATATTAATTTAAAAATATAAACAAATCAGAATAATTATAATAGTTAAATTTTTCCTTAAAATAAGACTTAACTATTAAAAAATACAAGCGATATTCGTGATAATTAAAAGCGTAAACAGTTAACAAAGTAAAAACAATCGTTTTGTGGGAGGTAATTTCAACAGGTGAATACCATAAAAAATAACAGTAAATAAAACGGCATACGCAAATAGTTATTTGTATGTTAAACTAAATATCATAGTGTTTTTATTCTTTTCTAATTTTGATGTTTTTATTTAATTTCTAAAAAAATGAATGCGAAACTTAAAAATATGTATTATTAAGCGTATAGTATTTATTCTTTTTCTTAGAACTCGGATTTTATTTAAGCGACACATGTTTCCTGTGACACCGCTATCACGAGAAAAATCCCAATTTATTTCGTCTTTGTGTTTGATTGCTCAAATAAATACAAAGTTTTGAAGAAAAAATATTTCTTGTGGTAACTCTTGACATTATTTTGCAACTTTCTTTAAGTGCGATATTTTACAGTTCCAAAATCGACCTACACTAATATATATATATATATATATATATATATATATATATATATATATATATTTTTTTTCCTTATGCCGTGTACCTTCAGGTTATAGACGATCATGACCTTCCATATCTTCCCATATCTTGTAACGCTTAACACGTTTTCTTTTGTTATCCCAACCTAACCCTGTTCTGGCTTTGATTTTCTTAAGCCTTCTTCTTCTTCTATGTGCCCTGTCCCTTCAGGACGTAGGCGACCATGGCTCTCCGCGTCTCCCTATCCCTTGTGGCTCTTAGTATGTTTGCTCCTGTTGCTCCTGGCAACCCCCGTTCCGTCATCCACCTGATCAGGCCCTGCAAATATGTTACCGCTGCCTTCCTCTGTCTCTCCTACCTTCTATCTGTCCAGTCAGTATCAGGTTCTCCAGGCTCTCCTTCCTCATTGCATGTCCCAGGAACTTCAGTTGTCTCTTCCTGATGTTCAGCATCAATTTCCTTTTAGTTGCCATTCTTTCTAACACCTCGTCGTTGCTTGTATGCTCAGTTCACGATATCCGTAGCATCCTTCTGTAGAACCACATTTCGGCCGCTTCCAGTTTTTCCTCATTTTCGATGATATTGTCCTGCATTCACAGCCGTAAGCCAACACATATATTACGCGCTGATTTTCTGTTCCTCTCCTACCCTTAATCTACCCTTAAGATTCTAATTCTCGAAGCCCGCCTTTCTCATTGCAAGTCGCTTAAGCTTCAGCTACTTTTTTCTGATGATAAGTATCAGTTTCCTTTTTATTACTGACCTCACTAAAACCTAGCCGTTGATCTGTCCATGATATCCTGAGCATCCTACCCTAGAACTACATTCTTTTGCTTCAAGTCTTTCATCCCTCTTTGATGATATTGTCCAGCACTCACTGCTATATTCATGGAAATACATCACGTAACAATCCATTACTCTTTTTATTGTTTCTAGCGAAAGTTTTTTTTCTCTCTCTCTCAATATTCTACTCAGCTTCTAGATGGCATTCTTGCCTTACACTGTCGCACATTCTCTCCTATGTTAGAACACTTTCCAGGTATTTGAATTCCTGTACCTGCTTGATTTTAGTATTCGCCGCCTGTAGTTGACATTGCGGGTTCCTCTGTTGACTGATTATCATATATTAAGTTTTCTTCAAGTTTTATTTTTGTGTCTACTATCAGCAGTGTATCATCTGCGTATCTTATGTTGTTTTGAATTCCGACCGCCACTGACGAATCCTGGCAAAAACTCTATAACTTTCAGAATTACCTCTCAGTATTGTTTGAATAGAACTTGAAAGAAAAAACATTCTTGTCTTACGCACTTTTCTCTTTTTGTATATCTGTTGAACTATAACTGTATTGATTTAGTGTGTTTTTCTTTCCATATCTTTCCATACAAAGAACTCAGGCATGTTAAAAATCTAAGGAAAGTGAACGTGACCAACAAAAGCAAGGTTTGTGAAGATCTAAAATCATTCTACACCAGTGTATTAGTTTATAAATGGATAAATTTCTTAAACATTTGTAACACGATCAATGATAAAACTGTATATACTAACAGCTAAAAATGATAATCAATAACATCGTATAACCAACTAAGACTACTTCACTTTTAAAATTGGTTTATCAAACAAAAACTTTGATTACCTATTGGATTTCTTCTAGGGAAATAATCTCCATAGAATTTCTAGAGTCCGTTCTTTTCCAAACTATCTCAAAAGAGCAACATATTTATATAGAGGACTCACTACTGATATTGAAACAGTAGGGCGCTGGTTAATGTTTCATTTATCCGGTCTTGTGTCAGACATAATCGAACTCTCTACAAGTTTTATCCAGAATTATCATTCAGAAGGTTTTCATCAGAAGGATGGGTGTCGGCAGGTTGGAATATGTGAAATTGTGTGGACTAATGTAAGAATAAACATACATTTGCATTTTAAAATAGATATTTAATAAAAGGAAAGAATAACACAAGTTGTAGAAGTTAATGGGCAATTAGAAATATTATTAAGAGGTTAAGGGTAGAGTTTGTATTCAATGATAAAGTTATAGGTATCAAGCTTTGTAGAAAATGTTCGTAGTATTAATTGTTAAAAGAGTACGTATAAAGAAGATGCGTACGTATAAAGAAGATGAAGTAAAGGAAATCAGTAGGCGGGAAGACAAATGCCAAATGCTTCTCTCGTTTATAATTTAGAGGTGTTTTTCGCTGCTCCAATCTGAGTCTGTGATTGATGCTGACCGAGGCCTTTATAATATTCAGATTTTCGCACTTGCTCGAGAAGTCCTCAAGTCTTGCATGTCGCTGTCATTGGTCAAAAATCAATTTAACGTCGACTTGCGAAATCTGGTTTCGACTTTTTCGTTAAGCACATTGTCAAATCTCTTTCTATTTGGGAAAAAACAGGATTTTACACGTCGTTGTGAATGTTTGTGAAAGTGAACAAGAGAGTTGATTTTAATTCTTAATTTCTTATCAACTTATTTCGCAAATTTTTATACAAAGAACTCAGTTAAAAATCTAAGGAAAGTGAACATGACTAACAAAAAACATGGTTAGTGAAGATATAAATCATTCTACATTAGTGTCCCAGTTTAAAAATTTATATATATATATAATTCACAGCGCCGATTGTTTGTGCGCTTGAGTAGTTGTGCCATAAAAATAAATGTCCTGATGTACGATGATAAACATCTCCAGTAAACATTTTCTTCTTCCTCAAAATTTTCGCAGTTTATAAATTATACATATAGTTATTCTGTCTCTCTCTCTCTCTCTCTCTCTCTCTCTCTCTCTCTCTCCCTATATATATATATATATATATATATATATATATATATATATATATATTGGAACAACATATTGGAACAACCATATTTCAGTTTTTAGTATATTAGGTTGTACCAAAAGTTCGTAAGCTCTTGCAAAAAATTGAAATTTTACTCGCAAAACAAGAAAAAATTATTGCTCAAAATAAAGACCATCATTTTCCAAGACTTTCTGCCATCGATGTGCAAGCTTTCGGATCTGGTCAAACTACCATTCAGCTGGCTTCGAATCGAAGAATTCTTGACACGCTTCCTCGACTTCATCAAACGGAGTCGAATCGGCTGTCCTTCAGAAAGTGTTGCATTGAGTGGAAAAGGTCTTAATCTGATGGAGCACAGTCAGGAATGTAGGCTGGAAGTGGCAGAACCTCAACGCCGTCTATCTCTTAAAAATTGTCTTTGGTCTTCCTGGCGCTGTGTGGCTTGGCATTGTCCTGCAGCATCAAAGCGCGCTTTTGGTTGATCAGAGCCGGGTACTTTAATTTCAACTTTTCGTAAACCCGCTCAAGTTGCTGAGAGTAAAGTTTCGCACTGTTGGCACGACCATTCAGAACCATCTCAAAATACACGATTCCTTCAAAGTTCCACCAAACGCACAACATGACTTTCTTGCCGAATCGATTTGGTTTTGGAACCCACGGTGTCTTGCCATTTCTGAATTCACCGCTTGTCTCGATAGTGCTGGACAAGATCGAACCATTTCTCGTCGGATATCACAATGCATTTCCAAAAACGCTAGTCCAATAGATTGCTGAGCAGTTGATAGCAAATTTCAACTCGTCTGTTGGCTTGTGCTTCGGTGAGTTCGTGCGGATCTTGGTGCAGCTCTTTGTGAACAATATCAAGTTACTTCAAATCTCGGTGAGTTCTCGATTTGCCAACTCCAAGCACATCAGCCAATTCTCAAGTGCTCGATGAAGGCGCAATGATCAACCCGGTTTGCAAGTCTCCATCATCCAACTTTAACGGCCGTCTCGAACGAGTCTTATCTTCAAGACTCATGTCACCAGAATCAAGACGCTTTTACCACTTTAAGATCGCCGCATATGCAATTGTTTCTTCATCTTCGGCAGCACAAATCTCTTCTGCAGCTTTTATGGTTGAAAGACCTCCTTTCCAACAGTAACGAATCAAAACTCGCAGCTCAATTGTATCAGTTGCCATATGAAATACAAAGATGAAGATCCCTATAACAATATAAAAGCAAAATTGCATACAAATTCAATTCGCAAGTGTTTACGAACTTTTGGGACAATCCAATATATATATATATATATATATATATATATATCCTGACAATATACGTCCTGGCAATAGACATATAACAGTATGCGTACCGAAAGACAGAACAAGAACAGTGAGACATTGTTAAAGATACCTGAACAAGGAATGCAATTTTCATACTCAATATGCTATCTGAAAGAGCAACTGAAATACAGAAAGAGATATCTCTGATTTATAGGCTACGCAATGACATTTGTCAAAGTACTTGATGGAGATGCTAGAAAACCTCAACATTTTCATAAATGATGCTATTGGAATCAAACCGCTTGCGTACGGATAGCAAATACACAAAAAATAATAGAAAGGACGTAAAAACAGGATGTGTTATCCCATTGGATCTATTCAACTGAGACAACGAAACAATTCTGAGAGTAATAAAACTCTTGCTAGGATTCGTCTTTATCGGCCACAACCTCAACAATGTAAGATACTCAGATGACAATGTCCTCATAGCAGGCAGGGAAAGGAGAATTCAGGACATCCTACAGAAGGTGACAACAGAAATCGAGAAGAAAGAACAAATCATAAACTTCAAGAAAACTGAAGTAAAAAGAAGACACCAAAATGCCAACTACATGTCGGAAAAACTAAAAAAAAAAAAGTAAAAAAAATTAAAAATACCTGAGAAGCATGAAGAAGGAAAATGCTCTGTCAAGGTATGAAGACGCATTGGCATGGCTATGGATGCATTTCAAAAGTTAACCAGAGTAGTGAAAGACAGGAAAATCTCATTACTCATTAGAAATAAAGAAGAGAGTGCTGGAATTCTATCTGATGTCAGTTCTTCTGTATGGCAGTGAATGTTAGACGATCCCCTCAAGGATGAAGGAGAGGCTTGTGGCAGCAGAAATGTGGTTTTATTGAAGGCTACTGAGGATACCATGGTCTGAATACGTGACTGACGACGAGGTGTTGGAGAGAATGGAAATGAGGAGAAGACTTAATATAAGGAAGAGACAAAATATTTCTGGGTCTTGATAGGCCTGAACAAATGAATGATAGAGCGGGATTTAGGAGAAATACCAAGAGGAAGAATTTTGAGAGCGACAAGAGACAGAGTCAAGTGGAAATCTATAATCGCCTACGTTCTAAAGGGACATGGCACATAAAAAAGAAGAACAAAAGTAGAGTTAGTGAAACAACGTGGAAAGCTTTTAAAATGTCACTTTTCTTCTAAATTCTGTTCAGGTTGGAAGAAAAGACAAAACTCTGGATAAGGTAAATCCCAATTTTTAACGATAAACGGGAAAAAAAGAAAATTACTCCATCAAATATAACGAACAACGACCAAACTTTTTTTGTTTCACACACACATTCATTTATGAATTCACAATAATTTATCTAATTGTCTATACTTCTGAGATAAGGTAGTATTTACAGTATTTACATTATTATGCGGACTGTTGTCCTCACCTTTGCCGTCATGTTCACGACATTTCCGCCGTTTACGCGCTAGCTTTCTTTAGGTGCTAGGAATTTCGATCCGAAACATTTATTATGATAACTGGTGTATATCATTCTCATTATATGTGCGATGCAACAACATGTAGGTTATCTCCCATTAATGTAACTCTTCTAAGTTATTTTTTAACCACTGCTGTAGCCTCAAGAACACTTGGCCTAGAGTATATAGACGTTGGTTAGTTCCAATTCCTGACCCTAATAAGTGTGAGTTCAATACCAGGCTACAGCAGTAATGAACAAATCCCTTAAAATAAATAATTTAAAAGGAGATAACAGCATCGATATCAGAAGTGCTATCGCACATAGAATGAAAATGATATACCCCAGTGATCTTAATAACATGTTTAGTCTGTAATTCATTGCAGCTGAAGAATGCCGCAGCGTAAAACTACCGAAACGTCGTAAACATAGCAGCAAAGATAAGAACAATAGTCTGAATAATATAAATAGTGTATCTAAATTCAATATAATTGTTGTCACAAGGACATCTAAAACAATGCCAGACTTCTTTAATGCCAAAACAATAAACAATAAGCCAAACGTTGAAAGAGGAGCAGTCATTTTAAGAAGATTCTGGAAGCAGTGAGCGTCAATGTTTTAACCTTCTTCTTAACAAATCTGCCATGATTGCAATTACCTGGGTTTCTTCCATGTAAAGACCTCTGTAACATCAAATACCTATTTTCAATTGTGATTAGTTCAGGCAGTGATATTTTTAATCGTATCACCCCTAGCAAGGCAGTAACGCCACTGATGTGCTGGGGGCTACATAACAGTAAAATGATTAAGTAGAAGAGAGTGAAGAGAAAGACGAACCGCTTAGAAAGGAGCAAGAGAAGGATAGGAAAACAGGCGTGATGACAGTTGCAAAGATGGAGAGAAAGGAAAGGACATAGAGAGTTGTGGAGAAAGAACTAGAGCCAAGTGGTTGAGATGAGTATTGACCTTGCATTTAAATTCCTGGAGGTTGGAGCTGTCAGGAAAGCAAGAATATGGAAGCGAGTTCCACAGGCGGGAAGTACGAGAAAAGAAGATACAAGGGCAGAATTGTCGTCTGCATTTGGTTGATCTAACTGTGATTGAATGAGACTCAGTTGCCAGTCTGGTTGCACGAGGCACCAGTTCAATGTAGCCGAAGCCATGAAAGTATTTATGGAACAGACAAAGGGAAGATACATCCTGTTGGTGGGGAAGTGACTAGAGTCGAGCCGCCAAGTCGGTACATATCACATTACTGATTCTCCTTTGGAGCCTGTCAGGAACACTGAGATGAACAGCAAGGGCGCCCGACCATATATGGCAGCAGTACTCCATGCACGATCGAATGGCTGATTTGTATATATGCAGGATGGATTCAGGCGGGAAAAACATCCTGGTCCGACATAGTGACCCAACCTTCATAGCAGTGGATTTAGTTATTGACTCAATATAGTGGTTCCACTTGAGATTGGAAGTGAGGTTAAGGCCGAGGAGGCGCAGTGTTGCTCTCAAAGAGGCTCGCTTGGTCCATGATTATGGAAGGCAGGAGAAGTTGCCTGTGATGATTGACAGACAGAACTTTGGTCCTAGATGCATTGAAAGTTACAAGCCACTTTTTACCCCAAATTCACCAAAGTTTGACATATCCACTCCGAAATTTAAAATTTATTTTTTCGAACCCATTCTTCAGTGAATTTGTGTTGATTTTTCGTATCAGTATCCTATTAAAAATTCTAGCCACGACCGAAACTCGAATATTTGGTCTTTTCCAGCTGCCGTAAAACTCGCCCAAATCACAATGCTAACACTGCCATTCTTAACTGTTTGCAAAATATTTTTTTAAATGCCCTATTAGAAGGTTGCCTAGCATATCACCTTACGTTCCTCCGGAATAACTCTAGTTTGGTGTCATCCAACCATAAAACTTTTAACTGAAACCTTTCAACCTTATTAATAATGGATCTGTCATAGTAAAGGTAAGCTTGTTTTTGTATTTTTCTAGGCAGGCTACCATGAAGAACTCATCGTTCAGTTTGTATTGCACTGGAGACGTAAGCACATTGATTTCGACATTGGCCAGGAAACCTTAGAGAACCGCAGAGGTGTGTGTGTGTGTGTGTGTGTTAGTGTGTGTGTGTGTGTGCGCGCGCGCGCGTAATGATATATAATTTAACGGTAAGCTATATTTATGCTGGATATCCTGGATAGACGTGTGTAAAAGTAAAGCTTCGTAACTGAGGTCCACATCTTTTGGTGGCTGTCTTTTTTTTTTAACACAGTTTTCAGAAGTTAATATTAAATAATTCCTTTTCTTTTTCTAAATTATAATATATTATTATAATAATTTTAAAAACAACTTTGTTAAACAAATTGCAATCAACTATATTGTATTTTATCAAGCTGGAATAAAGTAAACTTTGTTAAAATTTGAGATGTATAAAAGCAAGTAAACCCTTAATTTTTAATTGTATTTTTGTGCACTAGTAAAATATATATAAATCTATATATATATATATATGTGTGTGTGTGTGTGTGTGTGTGTGTATAAAATCCGTTGCTCTGCCGCGCCCATTATCACCCTCTTTTTCTCTCTTTCTGGAAGTTGCAGTAATTGAAGAAAATTATATTCACATCAAGCCAACATGAATTATAATGACTTTATAAACTGTTCAAAACGCTTGTATTCATGATCATGACAACGCTCATCTCTTTCGAACACATATCTATAAATCGTTTAAAATATTTTTACATTAAACTTTCAAAAATTATCAGAATTTACTTGTTATAATTCAATAATTGTTTCCGGTTGGATCCAGCAAACAAGACCTTTCAGTACATCCCACAAGAAAATGTTTGGTGGTGTTGGTCTGTTAATCTTGATGTTCTCGTCTTATACATGTCACATCGAAAAAAGTAAAGGAGATTTTTAATGCATAATATATAACCACGATATAATAAAGAATCAATATTTATTTCACCTTTGGATATGGTTATCCTATGTTACTCCAGTCAAGTTTTCAGAGGTTGCACTCTTTCTGCTTTTTATTTTATTCGAAATATATGTTGAATGTATTCATATTCCTTTTGAGCAGCATTGTTGAATTATCTTGTTATTGTCTATTGCTGCCGAGCCCTTATCGGTCCGTGAAGTTGTTAACGAATTTTCGGCGCTCTACGCCATCGTCAACAATCGACTATATGTTGAATATTTAGTAAAGAATTTTCACCATCAACTTTTCTTGTGAAAATTCTTTGTTAGCAAAGAGTGGGTTACGTGTGGTTGTAATATCGCAAATCACGTTGATGTTTGTTTATCGCAAACATATGATGTTCAGTTGAAAGATATACATCGTATCCATAAACTCTCAATGCCAATAAAATTATTTACTGCTTCGAAGCCATATTATCTGAACTTATTTATTAATGGAAGTTTATCTCTCTGTGTGTCTGTCTGTGTGTGTCTGTGTGTTTGTGTGTATGTGTGTGTGTGTGCCCGTTACCTATAGACTCCAAAACGACTGAACCGATTTTCTTGAAAATTTACTCAGTGGTACAATACGCGTCTGCGAGTGTTCTTAGCTAGATTTTGTGTCGAGGTACCCTAGATAAATATCGAAAATTGATATTCGAAAAAATCGGGTTATAGAAGGATGGTCCGATTTTAATCAAATTTGATACGCTCATAGACAAAAATATAAGAAATGATATTCAGAAGTTTCAAAGTTGCAGTTCTTACAATAGTGCAGAAAATCGATAATATATATATAAAAGGCAAGATGTTTGTGTGTGTGTGTCTGTTTATCTGCCTGTATGTCTGTATATTTTTCAGATTTTTTATTTTAGTTTTTGCTTCGGATTTGGCTCTAAGTAGGTATAACAGTAGTTCTTAGTCTCAGCCATGATACCATTTACTCAGAAAACTTATTTAGCCTTCAAAATTCAGTTTACGACGAAAAAATCTCATTTGATATCGATACCAGGAAATCAAAATTTGACTTACATCCATTTGTTTTTCATTCAGTCTAAGGTTTCGCTTTAATTGGAAACAACTATTGCTTTTTAATCTTTCGTGCCAACGTCCAAAGAGTCTGAGCTCCAGGATCACGAATTAGTTTTAAAGCTTTCATTACACTCGAGCAACGCCAGGCTATACTGCTAGTAAGAAATATTGCAGTTTTTTTGTAAAATGTAGTACATTTTCTCAAGTTTACGTCATCAGCTTTTATTGACTTTATTCATTCCATCTCTAGTTGACTTCAAAATTACAAGAATATATTTTATCTCTCTCCATACGTGCTACAGCATATCAACGTCAAATGTTTGGACAACTTCAACGAAGCGTCTACAAAGTGTGGAAAAATGATGAACAGGAATCTGGTAGACACGATTCTTGGCGTAACCCCAAAGGAAAAAATCTAACAGAGATGGACATGTTATTGGTTCGATAAGATCAATCCATCTTCAAGGGCATCGAGAAGTGTCTTAACTTCATTAGAACAAGTGGAAAATAGCGTACCTTTTACAAAAGTTTGAGTTTGAGTTTTGTTTAACGGCATATCAACCTCTGTGGGTTATTTAATGCCAAAAATGTGGGGTTTTAAGGTATTTTTTAATGTTCAGTGATAGTGAAAAGTTTGATTTAGTCAGATTGTGATATATTTTTTTATTTAAGATGTCTTCTAGTTTTGTATTTAAAAATGCATTGCTGGTAATTTTTTTTATTTCAAGAACGTATTATGGCAATAATTTTTTTCTTCATGAATGTATTGTTAATATTTTTCCTTTAATATATCTAAATATTTCTATAAAAAGCATTTTTATATTTTCATCGTGTTTTAACCCTAGTTTGGGGATAAACTATTAGCCCCTAGCTGGGACCCTAACAGGTGCTATCACTCCGGGTAAGGGTGGACCTGGGAACAACAGCAAGTTAGAGCTGGTTCCATGCTCTTCACGACCTCCCAATCAGAAGCCTTGCTACTAGATGCAGTTTACTGTCATACCCAGGACATCTTTAAAAAAAAACTGCAATATTTTGTGTCATATGGCTTATACACAATAAATACCTGTAATGATACTGAGATTTTATGGACCATCTTTATTTCAAAGAATTGATTCACAATAATTATTTCATTAAAGATTTATTTTATCTCGAGAAGATATTTTAACCATCCGACCGTACATAGAATCCTGTTGTGATATCTGGTCAGGCACCGCTGCTGTTCATCTCAGGGATCCTCGATAAGTTCCAAAGGAGAATCTGTAATATGATCGGTCTAGATCTGACTGCTCGACTCCAGCCACTTTCTCGCCGGTGGGATGTGGCTTCTTTCTGTCTCTTGTACAAATATTTTCATGTCTTCTGCTCCGATAAACTTAGATTACTGGTGCGCCTTTCACAAAATTTTACTCGAACAGCTAAACTGGCATCATGGTCCCACTCTTTTACAGTTAAATTTACCAAATGTAGCAGACAATTCTACTCTATCAACCTTTTCAATCACACCTCCCGCCTGCAGAACACCCTTCCTTAAACTGGCTTTCATGACTACTTCAACCTCCAGGAATTTAAATGCAGTCTCAATTACAATCTATTATCCACCTGACTACAGTCTTTCCGTCGTCTTTTCTATATCACCGTGTGTACCTTCTCACTCTACCTTCGCAACTGTCATCGCACTTGTATTCCCATCCTTCTCTTGCCCATTCTCTGACACCTCCAGTAATTGGTTTGCCTTTCTCGTCGCTCTCCTCCCGCTTAAACCTTTGGTCTCTTATGGTGTTCACTGCGTATCAGTAGCGGTAGTAATTTGATTGGTGTGAAAAGATTAAAAATAAAAATAAAAACACACATTTTTGTGTAGCTCTCTTCTCTCGCCATCTGGTTATATTCCGTTCTTTCTGCATTTCAAATAGGGAATTTTTTTTTTTTGCTAACTTTCTTCAGTCTAGTCTGAACTGCTCAGTAACTCTTGTTTGTGAAAAAGAAATTATTCTGTGTCCCCCATTGTAAATATTCATCCAGTACCCATTTGACAGATCAGAACAGTGTTTCACATTTCAAATACTTCAGAGCATATCGTTTAAGTTCTTCTATCATTCGACATAATCTGAAAGGTGCAGAGTCAACAGCTCTGTTAATATTTTTCATATTATGCAGGAAAATTGAATTAGTAAATTTAAACTGTGATGACCTAATGCTAGTAATGTTAAACTTGGGAAGTAATCTTTCCCCGGGGGCGCATTTTGTTACTTGAACTAACTATTCGCAATAGAATTAAGCAGGGTAGTTCCAACTAGCAATTGAACTCTCAACCTTTCTGTCTCCGTTACAAGTCGCCTACTGATAAACAATTCCACAGCCAAAGTGGTAATTGATATTGCACAAAACAGAAAGGTAAGAAGATCAAGAAATTGCATTGAACTCAGAGGTCAACGCGGTGTCATCACCGGTTTATATTGTTTTGTGGAGACCCATTTTAATTCAGGAAGCGCATCATACAACCTGCAGGGTCATGGCTTGCAAAGAGAAAAGGCAACACGGAGGAAGAATTGATCGACATTTTGCGTGATCTCCACATATTTAATCAGCATGAACAAGTGAACGACGCACTTATGGAGAATAGGTTACCAAAGTCGATTCGTATTACGAAACGGTGATGGTGCAACAGGAGAAAGTGTACTACGAGCCACCAGGGAGAGGGAGATGTGAAAAGCCATGTTCGCCTACGTCCTAAAAAGACAAGGTACATAGAAGAAGAAGATATATGCCAACTGTATATAAGAAACTATAATGCGAGTATAAAGTGGGGGATCAAATCTATATTATATTCTATATAAAAACTGATCCATCATTATGAGGCCATGCTAGTTTCTATACATTTATATTCTAGATTTATGGGCTTGAGCTAGTGGATGGCAGAGCGAGGTTTGGGTGATGCAA
>JBBBDQ010029100.1:407500-470000 GCA_037127315.1 Ascarosepion bandense
CTCAGACGACTCGTTTTCCCCGATATAGAAATCGATACCCACTATATTCTATCGAATCTGATCAAAACCCGATACGCATTTTCTCCAATTTTACTCCCGATGGGTGCGATACGTTTTCATGGTCTTACTTAGGTTAGTTTATCCTTGGATGACTGATTTGACTCCGATATTGGAAATCGATACCCCGATATCGGGTCTGATCAAAATCAGATTTTCAGCCCTATTATTTTGGATTTTGCTTCGGGTTTGGCTCTAAGTAGGTATAATTGTAGTTCTTAGTCTCAGCCATGATACCATTTACTCAGAGGACTTATTTAGCCTTCAAAATTCAGTTTGCGAGAGAAAACTTTTTTGACATCAATAACGGAAATCAAAATTTGACTTGCATCCATTCATTTTTCGTTCAATCTATGGTTTCGCTTTGACTGGAATTTAAGCAATAGTTGTTTCCAGTCAAAGCGAAACCGTAGATTGAAAGAAAAATCTTACCAACATTCAAAGTGTCTGAGCTCCATGTATTAATTTTAAAGCTTTCATTACACCCGAGTAACACCGAGATATACTGCTAGTTAATATAAAAATTCAGCTTATTTGTATTGTGCTAAGTAATGGCCGAAGTATGAACTATTTTATGAAGAAGTTTCTTTTTTAAAATTCTTCGTACCACTAACTTTTTAAAAGTTTTCAATTTAAGTCGTGACTGGGCGCTCATGATATTTTAGTAAACTACTCATGCTTTTGCAACATTAATTTATTGAAAACCCTGTTCTTTTTTAAGAGTGTTTAAAATATCCGATTTATGGAATGATGGGATTAAACTTGCTGCAAATAAATCCTGTGTAATCCTTCAAGGTCGTTATTTGTTCTATGTCGACCAGCATTTTTCCTTTAAAAGCACTACCACATACTTTATTTAAAACACAGGTATTTTGAATAATTATCATTTAAGATACTTGTCCTTTCGATTCATTTTCATTCAAACAGCTTACAGTTTGAATAAATGGTTTTTCGTATAATCGATGTCGAATAAGTATTTTCAAACAATTATTTTCTAACCATATTCTTGACACGGAATCATCGCTTTTCTCTATATTTTTGAAACTTAAATTATCTGAAAAAAAATCCCCTTTATACCAATGATCGTCATATTCGATCTCTAGCATCCTTGACCTCCTTCATCCGTTGTTGCCATCCATGTTTCCGAAGACAGATAACATCACCAGCCTTGAACTATCCACCCGGTCAGTGTTTTCAAATACGCCATCTTTTCTTTGGGTAATTGTTCGAATGTTCTTTGCTCTCATTTCATCCCGTTGTCAAATTTCAACTTTACTTATCCAGTGGCTCATCTGACATTTCGGATACGGCGGTAGCAGCGAAATTCAAATGTCAATTAACATGTTGACTGCCATGTCACTGTATATTGGTGACATGTCACTTCACTTTACTCCCTCTCATCAGCTAGCGGTGGCGGTTATACTATCATTTTCAAAGATTTTACGCATAGTCCTGCATGAAGTAAGGCCTGATAGCTTCCTGTGAAATATTTACAAAAAAATTATGTGACAGTCTTGCTTAACATTTAAATAAACGCTTTATAAAAAGAAACTCAATGAAAAATATTGAGTAGGCAATAATGTTATTAACATTAGCTTATAAATCGGTATCACAGAATGCAAGTCAGTAAGGCGATTTAGACGAAGGGGGTTACAGGTTTGAAATAATTAGAAATAGGAACATTAATAATGAACAGAATGGGAAAACAGTAATCAAAAGGACAATAGATAGCGATTGATATTGCATTTAAATTTTTACATATTAAAATTGGTTGGAAACATTGAACTGAGAGCGAATTCCACAAATAAGACGAGCGAGAGATGAAGCTGACGTTAATATCTAGCCTGCTCAAACCTAATATGATGAGATATCGACCCCAGTTTAGTCTAGGTATCCTTTGCAAAATTAATGTTGTCAATAATAATTAAAAAATGAATGTAAATCGCATATATAGCAAGGAACAAAGCCTTATTTTAACAGGAAGTGTCTTATTGTTATAAAATAGTATATATATATATATTACGGAATTACGCGGAAACTTAGGAAATTAGTATTAGCCGTAATATTTCTCTAAATATTTTCTTTAAATAATTATTTTAACGGGTACTCGTATTTTAATAGATTTTCGTATATTATAAAAAACGGACTATCAACACAAATACGAATATACATTAAAAATTAATGTTCAGCCAAATTTAGTATATATATATATATATATATATACTAAATATATATATATATATATATATATAAATATATATATATATATATATATATATATATATATATATATATATATATATACTAAATAGTATATATATATATATATATATATATATATACTAAATATATATATTACGCATGTGCATATTGTGAAGCAGGTGAAATTGTAACTGCTGATCTATACATGTTAGTCACTGTCTACCTCACCTGATACGTATATCCTTGATATATATATATATATATATATATATATATATATATATATAGTCATCTGCAGGCAGATCTGTTTTGCTGTATCACAGCTCATCAGTACGGTTAGACTCCGATTGCTTTTAACCCAGGATTGAAACCCGACCGAAGTGGCGTCAGTCGGCAATTCAGGGTGCAATGGATAAATGTTCGTCTACATTACGCAAATGTTAAAAAAAAACATTAACATTACATTTTAACAGAAATATTTTTAGACGTTACAAAAATACCTTAAAATAATAAAGTGTAAGTTTTTCAATAATATTGCCATTGTAAACAGTCACCACGTCCAGACGACTTCGGAAACTTTTGCATCCCTTCTGGAGCGTCTCCATAAATAATATGATGAATGCTGCCATAATTTTTGCTTTGAGTTCATCTTTGGTGTTGAAAAGAATTTTGTTGTTTTCGCTCTCAATTTCACTCCACACACAATAACCAAGGGTGTTGCTGACTGCGGAGTTAGGTAGGCACATGTAAGGGATGATGTGTTTGCAGAAACTGTCTGAGAGTCATGACTGTGTTCTTTAGCTTGTATGGAATGGTACAAATTCCTGTTTCTCGGCATAGGGTCTTTACCTAGAGCAATAATACCTCCTAAATACACTTGATGTAGGCCTTCATGGTGATTCTGAGACCGTGTGGAAAGATGAATGGAGTTAATTTTATCATTATCAGTAATCCCAATAATAAAACGTTAACTGGATATATCATCAAACTTTTTTCCGAATAACCTGTACTTCACTTATGACACCAAAACTCTCTGAAATACTCTTATCGGATCTTCCGAAAGATGAATGCTATGAAAAAGAATACACTGTTTCAACATTTCTGGCAGAATGAACTACTTTATTGTGCTTTTTTCGTTCTAGACGGTGCCTAACTGACCTTACTGTGATGCCAACAAAATAAAAAACATACAAGGTGCATGAGCGAATTTAGTGTAGGGAACGTCGGCTATGCTTGCGAAATGGTTTTGTGTCAAACGTAAGCTAGCATACCACATTTGAAAAATCTGAATGTTGAACAAAAAATACAACGGTGTTGTTTATATAGATAAGTGAAAATGTTTTTAGTGAGAAGAGTGACATGAATGTCTCTTGTTTTAAAATAACAAGTTTTTCTAACAAGGTTTTCCTAGTTTTTTCGGATTCAAATGGAACTTAGTATAATTTGACATTTTGATATGTGATCAATATGTGTTTAATTGTTCTTGATTGGTTTTGTTGTATTGATTTCTTTTTAATATAACAATCACACAAATGCAAAAAAATGACACAAAAAGCATACAAACATAAATATACATCAGAACATAAACACTTTTCTATGACATAAAAAATTTCCTTCATACGTTCACATATACAAATACTCAACTCAACAAAATAAATAAATGCCTTAACATAAATGACAAGGAAAAAACAACTTATTATAAAGCAATTAAACAAACACCTATTCACAAAGAGAAACCAATACATCCCAACCCCTTTACTAAAGTAACCTTTGGGTTTAGAATTTTCTTCATTCTCTGTTTAGAAGGGGCCGATATTTCCTCCATTTGGTACAAAATTTCTGCCATTATATATATAATCATCTGAAATATTATTTTATTTCACAGCAATATTTAAAAGAACTATATATATATATATATATATATATATATATATATATATATATATATATAAAAGAACTTATATATATATATATAAAAGAACTTATATATATATATATATGTATATATATATATATATATATATATATACATATACATATACATATACATATACATATATATATATATATATATATATATATATATTTATTTATTTATTTATTACGAAAACGTGTGCCATTCTGCAGGATTCAAACCCGCGACCCCTATTTATATAGGGGAAGCTTCCATTTGATCTGGTAACGTCTTAGACCTCTCGACCACGAATAGCCTCAAGGCTGAACGCGGTTTTTATCAAGCCAATATAACAAAATTTTCTTAAATACGCGTATCGATAAAAAAATAATGTTCAAACAATTCATTTCAAGTTGTCGGTTGCTTATAATCATGTTTCGTTAAAATGCGTTGATTTCCGTAACATGTTTACATTTGTTGACATTACGATACATTTCAGAGCAGATATGTTTGTTTACGATGGATCGAAAATTGAGTTATATAGGCTTGATAAAAACCTCGTTTAGACTGGAGGCTATTCTTGGTCGAGAGGTCTAAGACGTTACCAGATCATATATATATATATATATATATATATATATATATATATATATATTATAAATTATGTTTTAGAACATGTATATAATTTCTTCTATATATGTCCTTTTCCCTACAATCATATGGTTGTTTCAGTGTTTGGATTTCAAATGAATACAAGGATCTTATAAAAAAAAAACCTAACCAAAAAATACAGAAAAATAGACAAAGAACATAAAAACCACATAGACAGAATAAACCAGGAAGATAAATTAATTACAGACAAACTGAAAATAAGTGACCGAGTCCCCAAAATACAACGAAAGAAGCATATGTACTGTTGAAGGACCTCAAACCTGATTTTTACAGCAAATTACCCACAAGGATAATAAACCCTACCAAATCTGAAATAGGTAGGATATGTAAAACAATACTGGAAAGAGTCAACAAACAGATAAAAAACAAAATTACACTAAAGCAGTGGAAAGGTACAGTAGGCGTAATCGAGTGGTTTGAAAAAATTGGTGGAAAAAATAAAGCCACTTTTTTGCAATTTGACATTGTGGACTTCTACCCATCAATTTCGGAGAACGTATTCAGCCTCGTCCAAGAGTTTGCTGAGTTCTACTCTGACATCACAGAGGATGAGATCAGAATTATCCGGAGCTGCAGGAAATCAGTTATAATCCACAACAACGAACAGTGGACTAAGGAGAACTTTGATTTATCAGTGGGTGCACTTGATTCTGCAAAAGCTTCGGATCTAACCGGATTATTCTTACTGTACAACTTAACTGCACATAAGGAAATAGAAACGAGCAGGATAGGACTGTATAGGGACAACGGACTGATAATAATTGATAAATCTACTGGAGGTAAGGTTGATAAAATCAGAAAATTAATCCATAGAGTCTTTAAATCCTTTGGCCTTAACGTAGTAATTAACTACAATATCAAGCAAGTAGACATCCTAGACATGACATTAGACCTAGTATCGAACACTTTCCAACCTTACATGAAAAACACGCTAACCCAATATATATAAACCCCAACTCTAATCACCCACCATCCATTGTTAAGTACATCCCATCATCAGTTGAACGTTGCATTAACACACACTCATCCCAAAAAGAGATATTTGATAAGCACAAGGTAATTTATAATAGAATCCTTAATGAAAGCGGGTATAAATCATCAAAAACAGTTTTGTGGAAAAAATTCGAAAGTCCAAAAAGCAGAAACAGAAGCAAGAAAATCATATGGTATAACCCTCCATTCAACCAATCAGTTAATTTCAAGCTGGGACATAAATTTCTTAAATTAAGCACTTTCCCAAAAATAACCCTCTAAGCAAAATCTTTAATAAAAATACCATAAAATTAAGCTATAGCTGTTCTAATAATCTAGAAAAAATAATCAAAATGCATAACACAAAAATGTTAAAAATCCACAGCAAAAATAAAACCAACACTAATACAAGTCCGTCCCATGACAACAACCTCTGTAACTGTAGAAACCCCAACCAATGTCCCATGGCCAAAATCTCTGATATATATGTGTTCGATTTCATCCTTAGTAAATCCTAAAGATGAATAAATATATATTGGGAATATCATGAACGTATTTAAAAAGCGCTTTTACAATCACCTCTCATCCTTCAATAACAAAGAAAAACAAAACATGACATCTCTCTCCAAACACTTTTGGAAATTAAAAAACGAAAATAAAATACCTAAGGTCAAATGGAAAATTCTCAAAAAGCAAGAACAGCAAAATCTATAAAAGAACCATGCTTTCTTTGCCTTCAAGAAAAAATAGAGATACTTATATATATAAATAGTAACAAGGTCTTAAATCAGAGACACGAAACCACAGTAAACTGCAAGCACATTAGGGACTTAACCCTGCAATCATGCTAAGAAATACAAAGAGTTCGATTGATATCCTCATTATAAAAGTTAACAAATGCTATAGAAAAAAAAATCGATCCAATAAATCCTTAAAGGAAGGCCTATCACTGAAGCCTACACCTTACTTAAAACAATAACCTTACTTAAATACAAAAATATTCCGGACAAGAAAAATCAAAATTAAATAAATGGCTCCCAAACTTGAAAAAGAATCACAATTCATATATTCAAGATTAAATATACTACTTCAGAATAATTATATCATACACAAAAATAAACTGTAACCACACGTAAGATCTAACCCTACAATCACCCCACGCCCCCCCCCAAAATACTGGGAATTTAAATAAATATTTTTATTATTATAAAAGACAAAAAAAAATGTTACAGAAAAATCGATGTAATAAATCCTTAAAATAAGATGTAACGCCAGCAAAAATATCTAAATAAATAAAATATATAAAAAATTAAAAGAAATAAATAAGATTCCAAACGATAATTTATAGAAAAAAGAAGATATAAAAAATTAAAAGAAAAAACCGACCCTCTAAACTTAAAATTAAGATTAAACATAGAACTTTATACAAAAAACTGATAAAACGCTAATTTGAATTTACTTCCAAAAAAATACAAATTTAGATTTCTTGAAATGACTTCGCCTAAATACAATTATACTCCAAACTTGAATATATAAAAAAAGAAGAAAGAGAGCAAAAGGAGAAAAAAAGAAAAAGAGAAAAGAAAAGAAAAAAAAGAGGAAGAAAAAAGAAAAAAAGGGAAAAGGAAAAGAAGGAAAAAAGAAAAAGATGGAAGAAAGAGGAGAAGAGTTGAATATATATATATATATGTGTGTGTGTGTGTGTGTGTGTGTGTGTGTGTGTGTGTGTGTGTGTGTGTGTGTGAGTGTGTGTGTGTGTGTCTGTGTTTATAAAAAAAGAACCCTATAAAATAAAAAAAATTCATACCGAAAAAATCTAAATTGGAAAGAAAAAACACCCCACCCCTATCACGTCTATGAAAACCTAGACACAGGATCAAAATAAATACATGAATTAGATCCACTAACATCAGACCAATTAAACGATAGCCAACCATAAAAATGACCTCTCAATATCGCCCTCTTAGAAATCCTAACCAACAGATATACCCAACCGATAAACAGATAAAACATACATTCCAACAGATAATACCATGAATCAACAATTTCACACTTACACGCCAAATTCCTCAAAAGTCTAACGAACAAAACGAGACATTCACTTAATTACCAATAACCCCAAACAACCCCCCACGACAACAACGAACCAAATATAAACAGAGAATGATTCCAAACCTTTATTTCCCCTGAGGAAGTGTTTAAATCCAAACGCTGAAACAAACATATGATTGTACGGAAGAGGACATATATAGTAGAAATTATGTACATGTTCTAAAACATAATTTATAATAGATATTCACTGCTCTATACATCATATATCGAGCACTGATTTAAGTTAATGTTTTGTACGGAAAAAAATTTCTTTTTTTCTCTCCTCATTCTATACTCACTCGGATATATATATATATATATATATATATATATATACAAATACGTCAGCATGCAGTGTGGGTATAGAAGAATCCAAAGGTGTATCATGTACATACAGTGGTAGGATAACTCTCTAAGAGAGCTATAAATATATATGTATATAAATACATATAAAGCAAATATAAGAAAAATTAAGGCAGACACGTTATTTCATGGTAAATCGAAAGTGTAGGCCTATTTCAGGCGAACCATCGTCAGCTTCCGTCTTTATTGTAAAAAGATTCGTGTGAAATGCAGTGTATGGTCGTCAGCAAGGTCAGTGGCCGGGGTTTTAGCCACTTGGAAGTCACCGAACAAAAAAAATCTATTAACGAATGAGTGATAAAAAATGGTATTGTCAATATTATCTGAAATGCTGTCTGGCACGGAAGAGTCAGAAAAGGAAGGGGAGTGAAAGCCAAATAAAAGATAGCTAACTGAGTTTAGTAGAAAGACTTGGAAACATATAAATGTGGAGTGGACATTCAAGATGAATCACCTTAGCCAGAGGGAGAATTTCGCGGACATATACTCCAAGGTTATGCATGTGGATATTGGAGACGTTCATAAAAAGAAGTTTGACAGGAATGCAGAAATCAGAGAAGGAGATTGTAGGGTTCAAGTTGCTTTGAGAAACCAGAAGATGAGATTTTATTATTAAGGTTTGACAATTCTGTAATTGAATTTTACTTCATATATAAGTATAATGTATCTTTGTTGATATATATATATATATATATATATATATATCAACAAAGATACACACACATATATATATATATATATACATTGTTGAGATATATTTATACATATATATATATATATATATATAGTTGATATATATATATATATATATATATTTATATAAATATATATATTGTTGATATTTTTTTTAATTGTATCACCCCGAGCAAGGCGGTAACGCTACTGATGTGCAAGGGGCTACGTAATAGTGAAAAGATTGGAAAAGAGAAAGCCGGAAACCACATGCTAAACAGGGAACAAGGCATGAGCCTCTTAACCTATTCAATAGAGGTGGGTGGAGTGTGAACCGGGCGATAGATAGATCTATCTACTCCAATTGAAAAAGTGAGAAGATTGGAAAAGAGAAAGCCGGAAACTACATCCTAAACAGGGAACAAGGGATGAGCCTCTTAACCTGTTCAATAGACGTGGGTGGAGTGTGAACCAGGCGATAGATAGATCTATCTACTCCAATTATCTACTGATATATAAGTTTCGTTGAAAATGACAGACAAGTGGCTATGGTTAATTTTTTTATATAATTTTCATGCGATTTTATATTATTTTCTTTTCAGTACATAAATGTTTTAAGAAACTGTCCGTATGATGTATTTATCAAAGTGCTTTAGACCATGCTTTAAGTCATTATCAAAGATAAACTTTAGTTTGATTTTTTTATTCACTTGTTCTTCTTTCTTTACAATCCACTCTCACGCAGTTCTCTTCACACATGAATTATCTCCCTGTTCTTTCTCAGTATCATATGAGAAGACTTGCCCTTCCCCCATACAGGAGCCAAGAGTTTAAAATTTAGAATTTAGCCACGTCAGAGGAATAGTAGAGGTAGGGGGAACAGAAAGGAAATAAAAGATGAAGGGGTGGTTGACTTGGAAGTAAGATACAGAAAAATTTCCGCTTATAAACAGAAGAAAACTGCTGACACCAATGTTGAAAGATATTTTAGTTTAAATAAATTATGACTTGGACAAATTTTAAATTTTAAGGTAGATCTCAAAAGGAATCCATTAAGAATATATGTACATACACACACATACACACACACACACATATAAACACTCACGTATATTAGTTACTTAAATATCTAAATGGTATTCGAAATTCACGAATTAAATTTAATGTTAATTATTTTTAATATTTAAGAATCTAAATGTATGGCAGCTTAGTTTGAAGGGAACCGAATTATTTATTATATTCTATTTGTGTTGTCACAAGTCACATTTTTATTTGTGAGTGTTCAATGTTTACTGCCGTAGAGGAGAGATTATACTACACTGTCGAAATTGAATAGAAACGAGGCAGCAGGATCAGACGGCATTGTAATAAAAATGCTGAGAGACTTAAGTGATTTCGGCGTAGGAGAAACATTTGGGCGATCATGTTTCGAAAGATACTTGACTGACTGGATTGAAAGTTCTCCCGACATTTTTTGCCATTCTGTCTGTGTCTCTTTCACTAACATACGAGGCATCCGCACTAATTATTATAGCGTAGAATCTTTCCTCCAAGCTAACTCACCTGATATCTTAGCCCTATGCAAAACTAACCTTGACTCTTCTATCCCCTCCTCTGGGTTTTATGTTCCTGGATACCTTCCCCTCTTCAGGAAGGACTCCAATGTCCATATGCATGGGCTTGGTGTATATGTCAGCGAACACCTCCCTCTAGCTAGAGTGACATCTCTTGAATCCCTGGACCAGTCTTTCATGTGCTTCCGTTTCTCACTCCTAAGCTCAGTGAGCTATCTTTTCTTCCTCTACCGCCCCCCTCCTCCTCTGACTGCTCATTACTTGACAGCATCTCTGGCACTATCGACAAGGCCATTTCTTCTCACCCATCTGCCCATATCTTCGTGTTTGGTGAATTTAACGCCCACCACACTAACTGGCTGAAAAACTCTGGAAAAAAGCTTCTTTTCTCGCACTCCCCTCCGCATGATTGCTTCCCCAACGGCTACAACCTTCAGGAGTTTAAATGTAAGGTCAATCGACACCTCCTAACACACTAACTTGCACCCATTCTCTCCAACGCTCTCCCTACGTGCCTCCTAACTCGTCTATCACCATCCCTCTGACATTTCCTATACCCAATCGCTCTGTGTAGCCCCATGCGCTATAGTTGCAGTGGGCTGCCTTGCTTGGGGTGATATGATTAAAAATAAAAAATTCTACGGTAGACCGATTGCGAACCAAGGATATAGAACCTAATCTGTCCTGTTATTTAACCATAGCTAGAGGGAGAAAAGTTAAATTAATTCCTTATGTGTTCTCAAGTGAATGAAACGAATTCAACTGGAATTTAAACTCGGCTCTTCAAGTTCACGTTTTGAGCCGAGTTTTTACACTGCAGCGCACATTCTAATTTAAATTTTAAAATTTAAATCATAGGCATTCTTTTTCCAACCCCAATCAAAAATATCTAACAACTCTTTCCCGAAGATTATGGAAAATCAAGGAAGAAGGACAAAACCCCATAGTTAGTTGAAAACTGATAGGATCAACTCGCACTCCCAGAGATATTTAAGGCCTCAACAGAAAGTTTTTTGTAGCACTGCTTAAGAAACCAGGTGTAAAGGAATCTGAATTACACCGAACAATCAACTTAATGAGTCACATAACAAATTTCAGCATCCAGGTTCTGATGAACAGAGAATGCAGCAGAATCAGGCCAGAGATAGAACAAGAAACGTGCAATGCTAAGAATGCTATCAGAAATAGCAGTACAGATACAGAATGATGTGAAACTGTTTCATAGACTAAGCAAAGTTATTCAACTCTACCAAGATATATGCTAGAGTTGCTCGGCAACCTTGATATATTTGATAAAGAAATTAGAACAATCAAAACCCTGTACAGGCAGCAAACTGACGGCATACAAATCTGAAACCAGTGTAGTAGATATACAAATATAGGCAGGGTTGTAAGACATGGATGTGTCTTCTCACCAGATTTATTCAATCAATATCGAAACAATTCTGAGCTGTAGAAGTCCTACAAGGATTAGTCATTGGCGGCCACAATCTGAACAATATAAGTTACGCAGATATTACATTGCATAGAGGAGACACGGAAAAGAAACTACAAAACCTCTTACAGTAAAGATAAAGAAATCGGAAAGAAAAGACTGCATATAAATGATGAGAAAACTGAATGCATGGTCATCATTAAAAAAAGGAACCCAGAATGCCAAGTTTTCTAACAGAGGACGGAAACTGCGACACTGAGATCCGAACGTGTATTAGTATGGCAAAGGATACATTTCAAATGCTTAATGATATGAACGTTTATAAGGAAACAAAGAATATTGTATTGGATTTTTACGCAATGTCTGACCATTAATATGGCAGCAAATGTTGGATAATATCATCAAAGATGAAAGACAGACCTGAAGACACCGAATGTGGTTCTACAAAAGGATGCTGAGCGTAGCATGAGCCGAAAACGTGAACAACGACGAGGTTTTAGAGAGGGTGGGAAAGAAAGAAAACTGATACATAACATCAAGAAAAGACAGCTAAAATTTCTGGGACCTGTAATTAGAAAAGAGTGCTTAGAGAATCTGTTACTCACAGAACAGATAGAGGGTAAGAGAGACAGGTGAAGCCACTCGTGACATATTTGCCAATGGATCGCAGAACAAGGTGTTGGAGGAATAACAAGAAGAAGAGTGTTAAGAGCTACAAGGGATAGGTGAATGTGGGAAGTCATCATCACCTACGTCCTGAAGGAACTCGGTACATAGAAGAAGAGGAAGAATCTGTCTAGCATCTAAAAGTCACCTTTCGCTATTCATATTTTGATTACACCAAAAAGGCATCGGTTTAAAAGCATAGCCCAGTTAGATCAACAAAGACATTTATTTACTTCATCCACTTGGTGCTTTGTCTTTGGCAATTTGTGAAAGATTTCAGAGTATATAACAACTAATTGGACTGTGATCACAGACTTCTCAAAACAAAGCAGACCTACTAAAAGCCCGTTCACATAAACCACAAAAATACAAGATACACGCATTTAATACAGCAAATTCCAGAGTAAAATATATATTTTTATAATCATAGTAAAACTCTGCTAAACGAATGACATCTTTAGTTCTTTATATACATTTGCCTTGAATATATTCAACATTTGTCTTGATAAATCTTCTCAGAAGACGAAACACGTCAGCTAAGAATAGTTTTCATTTTTTCTTATTTATATGTATGTATATATTGAAGTGGACATTTATTTTCGAGGATTTTGCAATTCAAAAAAGTCATTTATAAGGCAAAAGTTCATGAGAGAATTGGCCAAAATAAAATGTACTTAGGATCAACTAAAGACACCTGTAAGATCAGGTAGTTCAATCACAAGTCTACATTAAAAATAGAAAACCTGTACAAAATTGGTTAGACACGAGTGGAAATTAAATTCAAAATATGGAAAAGACCCAGACATGACGTGGAATATAGCAAAAGCAGCCAATACTTACAACGGTGGCAAAATATGTAGACTGTGCCAGTAAGAAATTTAGAAATTATGCTATTCCCAAACAAAAATGAAGTATTGAATGAAAGAACGGAAATTATGACTAAAAATATCCTTTTAGGTTAATATAACCATGGATGAAAACGCTAAAATTTCTTGAATTTATAAATTGCACGTTCAGTTACTGCAAATTGTCTGAAGACACCACACATGGTAGAAACCTGGGTCGCGTAATAACTCGTTTACAAATGGAATATATATATATACTAATTTAGAAGGTCAGTTAATTAGCTTTTGGTACATTCATGTATTTTATATTAACTGTTTTTCAAACACATAACAATAAATTCCAGAACGTATAACTGGAAGTTTACAATTCTGGTGTTGCTGGTTTCTATTTTGAATGTCAATTTGTAAATTTGCTGACATTTTTTAAAATTCACTTCAGTATATGCTACAGACATTTTTCTCAACATATTTATACTGAAATTCTGTTTGTAAATAACTTCTGTCATACAAACTCTATCAAGTGGGCATTTGCCTTTATCTCCGCAGTTACATTTTTCATGAACAATAATCTGTAACATTATATTTTTAAATTCTTAGCGTCGTTTAATGTAATTTCTTAAATTGTAGGGACAGCTGTAACACAATTAACTGTATTTCTTTTGAAATTCTTTCTGTGTAATTTTTGATACAAATTGTCTAATTTAACCCTGAACAAAAACTGCTTAATAATAATAATAATAATAATAATAATAATAATAATAATATATATATATATATATATATATATATATAGGTGTGTGTGTGTGTGTGTGTGTGTGTGTGTGTGTGTGTGTGTGTGTAAGGTGAGAAATAATTACATATATGTGTGTGTGTGGTTATGGGTATATACACATCGTTATATAAATAAGCACCAGTTGTTTGATGAAAAATGCTTGAAACACATAGCAGTTCGTAAAAAGTAGGATATTATGTATGTATCTATATATATATGTATATATTTATGTGTGTGTGTGTGTGTGTGTGTGTGGTCGAGATGGTTTTGTTTATCAGTCTTATGAAAGATAGCCAGCAATTATATTTTATTTAATGTACTCCGTTATTTGAAATGAGCTGTATACTACATGTAATATATCTTTGAAAAATATCTTTTGAATAATATCGGGGTTCCTGTAGTGCCATTTCGCGCATGGACGGGCGTCCCTGCATGAATTTCCGATGGGCAACCCCGAGGCCACATTATGCTGCAGGCGGCGCCATTCTCCATCCTTCACCTGCTGCAATTAACGACCATCTGACCCTACTCTAGACCTCTCTCTATCCACAACTATAACCAGCATGAAATTAAACAAACAAAATAGCAAGCCTAAACCAGCTAGCCGTAAATCGCCCAAACCTATCTGCGTTACCTTCACAAATATACGAGGTATTCGCAGCAACTTTAATAGTGTAGAGTCTTTCCTTCTAACTAACTCACCCGATATCTTAGCTATATGTGAGACTAACCTTGACCCTTCTATCCCCTCTTCAGAGCTGTTCGTTCCTGGTTACCTTCCTCTCTTCAGGAAGGACTCCAATGTCCATATGCATGGGCTTGGTGTATATGTCAGCGAACAACTCCCCCTAGCCAGGGTCACATCTCTTGAATCCCTTGATCATTCCTTCATGTGCTTCTGTCTCTCACTTCTAAGCTCGGTTAGCTATCTCTTCTTCCTCTACCGCTCCCCCTCCTCCTCCGACTGTACGTTACTTGATTGCATCTCGACTAACATCGACAGGGCCATTTCTTCTCACCCATCTGCCCATATATTTGTGTTTGGCGATTTTAACGCCCACCACACCAAGTGGCTTGAAAACTCAGCCACCGACCTTGCTGGGATCCGCACCATGCACTTTTCAATAGGCCAAGCTCTAACGCAAGTGGTGGACTTCCCCACACGCTTCTCTAAAAACCCTAACGGAAGGGACTCTTTACTCGACCTTTGTTTTACCTCCATCCCAGACTCCTGCACTACCAGGCAACTCTGCCCCCTTGGAAACTCTGACCACGCCGTAGTCTCCGTAAACATATCAATCCGCACTAACTCTACCCAAGAAAACCAGACCAGCAGAATATCATACTGCTACCAAAGAGCCGACTGGGACTCGTTCAGGGACTTCCTCTGCGACGTCCCCTGGAACAAGGTCTTTGATCTTCCTGTCGAAGACTGTGCCTCCGAAGTCTCCTCTTGGGTTAAGGCTGGCATCGATGCTTTTATCCCTGCCAGAAAATTCCAACTAAAACCTAATTCGTCCCCCTGGTTTTCACCCGCTTGCTCGGCCGCTATTGCCCACCGGAACCATTTCTTCCGGCTCTATCGAAGCTGCTCGTCGAACCAAAACAGGCGCCTTTTCACCTCAGCACGGAACAAGTGTAAAAAAGTACTGAACGAAGCCAAGAGGGCGTTTGCTACCAGAATTAGGCAACGCATATCATCCTCTAAGTTTGGCTCCAAAGATTACTGGCATCTCCGCAAAAGCGTGCTCAGCAGGAACAAGACTTCAATACCCCCACTAATCAATGAATTTGAAGTTCTCACCTCCCCAGCCGACAAGGCTGAATGCTTTGCCCGTAAATTCTCAACCAATTCGACACTGGACTCGTTAGGAATACCTACACCAGACTTCCCACCCAGAACTAAGGCTCAACTAAATAACTTCCACATTTCACCCTCGCTGGTCGCCAAGATAATTGCGCAACTTGACCCACACAAAGCGAGCGGCGGTGACGGAATCCCAGTCATAGTACTGAAGAAATGTGCCCCAGAACTCTCCTCTGTCCTCTCTAAACTCTATAACCTCTGCCTATCTGCTTCCTGCTTTCCTGCCTGTTGGAAGTCCTCCTGCGTAGTACCTATATTTAAGAATTCTGGCGAACCCTCAGACCCCGCCAATTACCGTCCTATTAGTCTCCTTCCAATCTTTGGCAAAGTTTTCGAAGCCATTATCAACGCCGAGGTGATTCAGCACCTTATGACCAACGGGCTTCTCTCTGACAAACAGTATGGGTTTCGCTTCACCAGGTCTACTGCTGATATGCTAACGACCATTACCGAGTACATATACCAGGCACTCGACAAGAATGGTGAAGCCCGAACCGTTGCCTTGGATATCTCCAAAGCATTCGACAGGGTCTGGCATGCTAGCCTCTTGTGCAAACTGCGGAGCTATGGGATAACTGGACATCTGTTTGACCTCATCCAGTCCTTCCTCTCTAACCGCACATTAAAGGTGGTATTAAATGGGCATGCCTCCCAAAACTACCAGACGAACGCGGGCGTCCCTCAAGGTTCTATCCTAGGTCCCACGCTATTTCTGATCTACATTAATGATCTCCCCGACACCATTAGATCCCAAGTTGGCATGTATGCCGACGACACAACAATCTACTCCCGCATCGATCAGAAACCAGGTCTGGACGACAAAGTGAACCTCGCTGCCGCACTTGAAAGGGATCTCCAATCCGTAGTGACCTGGGGTAGGAAATGGTTGGTAAATTTCAATGCCTCCAAAACAAAGCTGTTATCAACTAACCACCATAGACAATTGCATCTACCTCCCATTAGCATGGGACAGGCTAGCCTCCCAGAGAGTAAAATACTACGCCTCCTTGGCCTTACACTCTCGGCGGACCTCAAATGGAATGACTATATTGAATCCATTGCCAAATCTGCTGCTATGAAAGTGGGCTCCCTGTGCAGGGCCCGGAAATTTTTCCCACCTGAAATTATTCTGCACATATACAAATCTACCATCCGCCCGTGTATAGAATATTGCTGCCATATCTGGTCGGGTGCCCCTGCTGCTCTCCTTGGGCTTCTTGACAAAATACAAAGGAGGATCTGTAACGTGGTTGATACTGACTTGGCAGACCGGCTGCAGCCGCTCTCACACCGGCGTGATGTAGCTTCCCTGTGCCTCTTCTACAAGTACTTTCATGGCTTCTGCTCCGATGAGCTTAGACCACTGGTGCCGCCTAAGCACGAATTTACACGAGATATTAGATTAGCAACTAGGTCCCACCCTTTTACAGTTAAACAAATAAGATGTAACCGTAAATTCTACTCCAACAGCTTCTTTTCTCGCGCTTCCCGCCTGTGGAACTCCCCTCCACAAGTCTGCTTTCCCGACAGTTACAATCTCCAGGTGTTTAAATGTAGGGTCAATAGACACCTCCTATCACACTAACTCCCAACTATTCTCACAACACTCTCATCTACCCAACCCTCATTCTCGGTATCCTCACCCGCCTATCACCCACCCTCTGTTATTTCCTATATTTAATCAGCCTTTCTCCACTCTACGTAGCCCCCTGCACAGTAGTGGCAGTGACATGCCTTGCTCGGGGCGAAACGCTTATGAAAAAAAAAAAAAAAAGTAAAAGTGCGCAAGTTTTCATGTGAAAGAGATTTCGACCAACACTCAAATTTTGTTTTCATTAGAAGACATTTTCTTCATCAAAACATTTTGTAGGTACGGAACAAATTAATAATCGTTCGGTGCAAGATTATGGCGGTTGTGGTTGAATAGTTCTGAAGTTCCAAATTTGGTGACTGTTTTTTTATGCAGCCTTCAATTTCATTGAGGAGAACGTTAATTTTTTTTTTTTTTTTTTTGAGCGTCGTTCAATTTTTAGCAATTATTCATGGACATTGGCCAACTGTTGGTCGTCTAGATACGGATTTTAAGATTGTTGTGGTGTACTGGATTGTATATCAGAATGAGAAATCGGACAGCTAAGTTCGAATTCCAACTGAAATTGTTGCATTGACTTACGCGCAGATACCCTAAGGAAATATTCTGTCTTTTCTTTGCGGCTATAACAGGACAGATCGGTTTCTATAGCCTTCATAAGCAAACAGTCTACCGCAGACAATAATAGCGACCTACTGCGGGAAAATCTTCAGCCTAGATAGTCATGTCATTTTCGAGACATAATCGTTTAAGCGTGTATCACGTATGACATTTAACCGACGGATTGCCACTAACTACATACACCGACAAGCACTACTTTGACAGAATCATCTTTCTGACATAGAGTCTAATTTTGGTGTCGCTTTTGGTAATGTATTCTTATAAATCAACAGCTTTTAACGTTACACATTATTGTACGCAACAAGTTTTTATCACCTGTTACATTATATTATATAAATGCATTGTGGTGCAGTGGATATCGGCTCGGAACACGAAATCGGGGAGCCGAGCCGAGTTCGAATTCAAGTTGAATTCCCTGCATTCACTTGTGCGCAACTACCTTCGGGAAAGGTATTAATCCGCCACTTCCCTCCAGTTATAGGTTAAATAACAGGACAGATTGGGTTTTATAGCCTTGGTTGGCAACCAGTCTACCGCAAAAATAATGGCAACCCATTGCGGAATAATCTTCTGCCCAGTCAATCATGTCACTTTTGCAAAAGTATTATAACAAGAACTATTTTATCTTTTATGAGGCATATTGACAGAAAATAAACAATTAAATGAAAGTAATTTTATTTTATTTACTCAACAAATGCTTTAACATTGAAAAATACTTGTTACAAAATAAATTTAATATTTACTATAATAGCGTTTTGCTTTGATCACTGCCTTCATTGTGTCAGGTATTGGCATCACAGGATTCTTCAATGTATCTAATGTTATCTCCTGCCAAGCAGCTTGTATTTGTTCCCAAGTTGTGTCTTGCAAAGTAACATTAGATTTATCAAATTTTTTATCAAAATATCTCATAGATGTTCAATAGGATTGAGATCAGGCTTTTGTGGGGGCCAATTAAAATTCTGAAGCCTTCCTTCCTCTTCATTATTAGTTAAATAATTCTTACAAAGTTTTGGCTTCTCACCCTGTATTTAAATTTCATTGAGGTTTCTAGGAAACTCACCCCTGTCCTAATACTTTTGTACACTACCGGTAGTTTGCAAAAGTGTTAGGATATGGGTGATTTTAAACTTTATTTTGATGCCTCATAAAAGATAAAATATTTCTTGTCCTAATACATTTGCACAGTAGTGTATGATCACCCAAACGTGTATCACGTATGGCACTAAACTGACTGACTGACTGACTATGTTACATTTAAATATAATTCATTAAGTTAATGCATTAATTATGTATTCTTTGTTACAGTTGGTTCTCCAAGGATAAATTACTTGCAATTTCAATAAATATATGAATAAAGATAGAAAAGTATGGAGAAACGAAAGTAACAGAGAAGCAATCTTGCTGTTCTGACATTTTTTAATCGTTTCACCCCAAGCAAAGCGGTATCGCCACTGATGGGCAGGGGGCTACATAATAGTAAAAGTTTAGACAAGAGGAGAGTGAAGAGAAAGACGGACCAGTTACAGGGGGTGTCAGAGAAAGGGCAAGAGAATGATGGATATACAGGTGAAGACAGTTGCGAAGCGAGAGAGAAAGGAAAAGAACAAGATATGCAGGGTAATGTTGAAAGAATTGGAGTCAAGTGGATAAGAGATGGGTATTGACATTGCATTTAAATTCCTGGAGGTTGTAGCCGTCAGGAAAGCAAGTATATGGAAGGGAATTCCACAGGCGGTAAGTGCGAGAACATAAACTGATGGAGTAGTGCCAAAATGTTTGTCCAATGCTGAGGAATACTCCAAAACTGTATATTGTCTCGGAGAACAGTTTGAGCAGCTGCGTTGATAAAATTTAAGCACTTTTGTAACGCAATAAAATTTAATTGCCAATATAAGTGTGACCCGGATATAAGAGAGTTTACCGGGTATACATGAAGTTTTCTTATATCCGGGTTTCTCTTTTATAAAGGTTTGGTCTCTTTAATATATATTACCAAAGGCTTTAATTTGGAATCAGTGAAAATATATCTTATATACGGGTTTATCTTATATCGGGGTCTCTTATATCAGGGTTATAATGTATTAGTACATATAATTTTATATGTAATCTCTAAATAAATCGGGATAAAATAAGCCATAAATTTAAAGGCGCTTAGGCGTGGGATGGTGAAAGATTTGGAACGCATGACATTTTTTTGATTTTTACGGAGTGATTGAGTGAAAAATAAAAAAATAAGCATTCATTATTAAAAGCAGATCTACTTTTTTTCATGTTTCGTGTATAATATTCATATCTTTATAGCATTTGAATAAAAGTATGTATTGTAATTATGGTTTAATAGAAAAGGTGACAGATTAAAAGCGATACAGTTAAGATCATAACTTTCCACAACTTTCTTTTTTAATTGGTTATTTGTCAATTATTGTCTAGCCCTTAGCTGTCAGTAAAGTCGTGAACAAATTTTTGGCGCTCTACGCCCTCGTCAGGTTGATGACTGAAGTTCTCGAGTGATAGTCTGCTGTATTTATAGCAAAGACTTTGAGGAAAACGCGAATATTGTTGGTAATATCACTGGGTTGCAACATTTGGCGGATTTCTTTTTTAATATTTATAAAAGCCACAACCTACCCTGATTTTTCATTGTATCATTTTCGATTGTTGAAATTATATCAATTAAGGCTTTTAAAAATAAAAGTAATCTCCTTTGGTTGTGTTGGGACGCCCGCGCCTATTCGGCTATAATGGACTATTCCATTACTTTGTAAAGTAATGGTGGCATCTACTTAGAGAATGTGCCGAGCAGCCGATCGACAAGTCAGTCGTAGACTTCCGGTGACGACCCGGAAGTACCCATTGCTCATACTACGTCTTACGACGGTAGAGACGATTAACCCTTATTCTTGTATTGGATACTAATAACCTTTGTAAATACTATTTTCACGGAATACAACAATTAACCTATTCCTGTTGTTGAGTTATTTATTCTTACTCAAGACATAACAGGTTGGTACAAGGTCGTTAAAATGTTCATAGCAGTAAGTGTTGGAAAGCGTTTATGCGTATGGATGTGTGAGCGTTTGTTTTTTAGGAGTGTCTTTGAAGTCTCCGCTTAGTCCATTCGGGTACCGGTCAGTTATTAAGTTGATTGTTGAACAGTGAAGATGAGAAATATAATAATCCTATAATAATAGGATTGCTTGACGTTTGTCAAGGGACGTGTTAATTATGCTCTTATTTTCTTTACAGTCGATTGTTTTCTTGTGTCGTCCTTTTATTTCGTCATTTGGAAATTCACACCCGGATATAATTTTGGGCTTCCCATTGGATGATAAACAATATTTCTCGTTGGCTCGCGAAAAGGGTCCATAAAAGGAATTCGAGGAATTTTATAATTAAAGATTATTTGAATTTTTTTAGATGATTCTCGAGGTGTGAAAATTCTCGACTTTTGTGTGACCAAGCGGAGTTGAGCTATATATTTTCGACGCGTTTAATGAATAAATATTTGAATATACTCACGGGAAAACAAAAGATTGGACAACTGAATACTATATATATATATATATATAGTTATTCCAAAAATAAGTTATCAATAACTCAGATAAAATTTGTACTAAACAAATCATATTTCTTAGTGGAAAGGAAGGACATATTACCGTTTGAACAAGATGATGCAAACGTTGCTATTACGGATGCAAAACGAATTACCTATTAATTATATGTTCTTATAAAACTGCTTCAAAGGAAAGAAACATCATAGTGTTGCCTGGATATATTATCGTAATGCACTCGATATGTACCAGATTCCTGAATCTTAACGCCTTTATATTTGCACAGTTTATCGCCCGTTGTCATCAATTTAATCAAACAATGTATGTCGATATGTAAAACTGTGGTAATTAAAATATAAAAATAAATTTCTTTTTTTCTCTGCTTGCAAATTAGCAATCCAGTACGAAAATCTATTTTTCGGCCATGAGAAAAAAGTATTGGCTTCGTGCTGAGAAAAATGCTACGTCAAAATTTTGCGAGCAAATGTGAAACATTTAATAACCAACAAAAAGATTGCGATTTACAGAAATAACAAAATGGACTTTGAATCATCAGTGTCAGGTTTCTTCCCGCCAAAAAACTTGCGTTTGAAGCTGACCACGTGACCAAGTGGTCAGTGACAGTTGAAATTAGAGAATATCGGGAGATAGAGAAAAGCAGAGTACCACGTGTTTGAATAACGCCAGTGTCAAATTACACCCTGATGCATTATCATCCTCTAATGTCAATTCGAAATTTGAAGGACTTTATTCAACGGTTAAGTAACTGAAAATATATATTTTATTTTGAATTCAACCGTATATTTTTGTGTAAAAACGAACTATTTCAATTAGTCTTATTTATTATGGAAATATTTATTTATATTGAATTCACCCGAATAACTCTTGTGTGAAAAAATTTGGAAAGTTTACTTCGTCTCTGATGATTTAATATGAATATTGTTTCTTCTTTGTCTATAAAATTCTAATGTTTGCTTGTCTTGAAACAAGCTACTGGCAATTAAAAATGTGTATATTTGTAAATATATTCATTATCTTGTGTCGTTAAAATCTATGCACGTGTTTCCTCGTCGTTATCCCTACATTACATCACTAGATTCCTATTCCTTCTTTCAAAACAACATTTTACCTCAATCATATAAATGGAATCTATGCATCTAGTGAAATAATCAACATAGAAATATTTCAAGGTGAATTTTTGTCTCCCTTACTAATATGTATCAGGTCGGTGCAAAAGTTTTTGCCGATTTAAAATTTTATCTTGAAAATGAAAAACTGTGTCTTTTTGAAAATCTTTATTCATAACACTAACGACCTTTGCTCTCTATAACTTTATTCCATCTGCCAACAAGCTTAAAAATCCGTCGCTTATAAAATTCTTAAGGTTTTGATGTGAAATATGTATCTAACTCTTGTTCAGTCTTCTCTCGTGATGGTAACGTAAGGCCATCTAAATTATTTTGTAATCCCCGAAATAAGAGATAATCCGCGGGAGCTAGGTCAGGAGAATATCCAGGGTAGAGCAAGATGACACTTCTCATCACCTGTGACAAGCCTACCCAAAAATGGTGTCAGAAGGCAAATATTCACAACAAGAAACACGTCGCGGGTTCGTGCGGGACCCATTTTCCGAATACTGAAATCTTCCCCATTCTTTTCAGTTGGCGTGACCCAGTTGTATGGGGCACATTAAATTGGTGTGCAAGTTCTCTTGAGGTTACCGTAGGGCTTTGAGTAACAGCGGCATTCAACACATCTAAATCAAGTTTTTATGGGCGACCACTTCTAGCCGTATCTTTCAAGCTGAAATTTCCTTTCTGAAAACAGGAAAACCACGACATTACAACTTCTTTCTTTCACTGCTTCCATTCCATAAGCATCCTGAATAGATCGTGCTGCTGCATTTGCATCGGAACCTCTGGGAAATTCATAGAGTAGTGAATGCGTACTGTGTTCTTTAGATGGAAAGAACATGGGCGAGAATATCGTAAAAAAAAAATAAGAATGATGCTTTAATAATCTGAAAAAAAAGTTATAAATTAATCCTGCTGATATGTTTAAGTAATAACAATATGCATAAATAAAGTACAATGATGTAAAATGTTTTTTTTACAAACCGGCAAAATCTTTTCCACCGACATATATATATATCGCTAATAGCATTAACCAACCAACTTCACAGGACGGAATTTGGTTATAACGTAACTCATAATAATAATACATTTCCTTTACATGGAGTTGTATGCTACGAATGATAGTAAGCTGGAAGATCTTAGCAAACTGTAAAATGCTTCAGTGATGATATTGAAATGAAATTCAAATTGAATGAATGTTCTAAAACCACAATTTTAAAGGAAAACTACAACAAACATCCTCTTTTCTCATAGTCAAAGCTTATAGCAAATGTTTGTTGTAGTGATCCTCGTAAAATGTCGAAGAATACCTAGATGTAAATGAGGGTGAAAAGAATTCACCATAAGAACATAAAAGAAATATTGCGTAAACGTACTATAGAATGCTACGAGAAATTTTAAAAACTGAATTGAATTCTCAGAACAGAATTATGGCCATAAATAACCTTGCCATCCAGTGCTTTAATATGATTAGTTTCAACATCTTTAACTGGATTCTAATCATCATCAGACGAAGGCAAGAATTGTTCTTTCTAATTATAACATGCATCATCCAAAGCCCATCTAGACTATCTATACATATCCCGTAAAATGATTTGAAGAGGTCATATTTAAATAGAATTGTCATACAACAAAACAACTATTAGCTCACCAACATACATCCAGTAGACTGGATGATAAAATTTGTCACACAACATGAAAACAGAAGGAAAACATGTTCAATAATGAAAGATGGCAGTAAATACAAACAAGATTTCCATTTAGTAGATTCTGTAGAAAACAAAACAGAACCCAAGTATCAACTGTTGTAGCAAATCGCATGACAAAGAAAGCCAAGGCAAGGCTCGTGAACAGATTAAACAACGCTTATAAGATAAAACTCTGCATGAATAGTATCCAGAATGTGCTAATAATGTCGAAGTTTATAAACGTAATTCTCATCGATAGTTACAAGCACTTTGATTATGTCAGAACTGCGCAAGAGCAGAATCTTTTCGCTAGAAACTTTCAGGCATATTTCATGCATAATAATGTGGATTTAAATGCAGGTTTTGTGACAAATGCTAGGAAACAATAGACCATCTAATCTTTGAATGTTCTGTCTTAGTTTCAAATGAATATAAAATCGTCACGGGGGAGTGGGACAATATTTACATAGGAAAATTTCAAACATTTTTTTAAATATGTAAACAAACATTGTTATGAACACTCCACAACACTGGTTATAGAAAAAGAAGAGGTCATTATTCTATGGGATTACATCATCTGCACACACAAGAATATTGAAACATTATTTTATAAATCGGTAAGAAAAATCTTGCTTACTAACTGATATGGCTTGTTCAGCGAATTCTATCATAGTAACTAATGAAATTTAGAAAACTATGAAAGTTTAAAAATAAATCTGGGAATCGAAAGAGAAACAAATGTGGAAATTGAAAACAATAATAGTACCAGTGATAAGTAGAGCACTTGACATGATAAAAAAAACTTAATGCATTGAAATTATCCCAGCTTAAAAGAAATATGAAAAAAATTTCCTGATAAGTACAGGCCACACACACTAAGAATATCGTTGTCAATGTAACGCTAGTAAGAAAATCAAATGAAATGTAGCCAGAACAACACACCACGCTCTGCCTTAGACTTTTCCGCAGACTTGACCATAGCAGAAACCAAATTATGATGAAAATGACATAATAATAATAATAATAATAATAATAATAATAATAATAATAATAATAATAATAATAATAATGGAACCTATAAGTCTGATGAAATAAACATCAAAAGAGGTATATTTCAAGGTGATTCTTTATCTCCCTTACTATTCTGCATATCATTAATAGCACTAACCAGTCAACTTAATAAGACAGAATGTGGTTATAAAATAGGCCAAAAGAAAATAAGCCATCTATTTTACATGGATGACTTAAAGTTATATGCTAAGAATGATAATGAGCTGGAAGGTCTTCTGCAAACTGTAAAATGCTTCAGCGAAGACATTGGAATGAAATTTAATTTGAATAAATGTGCTACAGATTTACGTGGATCAATACAAGAAACATCCTCAATTAGCCTAGACCCTGCTGTAACAATAAAAGAATTGAAACCAGAAGAAGCTTATAAATACCTAGGTGTAAATGAGAGCGAAAACATTCACCATAAAAAAATGAAAGAAATAGTGCGTAAAGAGTACAATAGAAGGCTACGAATGATATTAAAAACTGAATTAAATTCACAGAACAGAGTTATGGCCATTAATAGCCTTGCAATCCCAGTTGTCCAATATAGCTTCAACATCTTAAACTGGACTCTAAACGACATCAGGCGAATGGATGCTAAAACAAGAAAGCTTCTTTCTAAGCATAAGATGCATCATCCAAAGGCTGATGTAGACCGTCTATACATACCCCGTAAAGAAGGTGGAAGGGGTCTTATTCAGCTGGAATTGTCATACAAGACAACAACTATTGGCTTACTAACATCCATAGAAACAACAAAGGATTGGATGATACAATTAGTAAGGCAACATGAAGAAAGAAAGAAAAAATATTCAATAATAAAAGAAGGCAGTAAATACCAACAAGATTTACAGTTAGTAGATTCTGTAGAAAAGCAAAACAGAAGCCAAGAACCAACTATTGCGGCCAAAAATATGAAACTGAAAGCCAAAGATAAAGCTCTTGAAAAGATGAAACAGCGCTGGCAAGACAAACTTCTGCATGGCCAATATCCAGTACGTGCCAATAAATCCAATGTTGACAAAGTTAATACTCATCGATGGTTACGTGCATCTGGATTAAAGTCTGAAACTGAAGGATTTATACTTGCAGCACAAGACCAAAGTCTTTTCACGAGAAACTTTCAGGCAAATATTATGCATAATAATATGGATCCAAAATGCAGGTTTTGTGATAAACACCAAGAAACAATAGACCACCTAATCTCAGGCTGTTCTGTGCTTGCCCCAAATGAATATAAAAATCGCCACGATAGAGTTGGGCAATATTTACATTGGACAATGTGCAAACATTATGGAAAAGCTGTAAACAAACACTGGTATGAACATCATCCAGCACCGGTTACAGAAATAGAAGATGTAACCATTCTATGGGATTACACCATCTACACAGACAGAAAAATTGAAGCAAACAGGCCAGACATTATTGTTAAAACCAGAAGGAGAAAACTTGTCTATTAATTGATATGGCTTGTCCAGCGGATTGTAACATAGCAATCAATGAATTTGAAAAACTGTCAAAATATAAAGACCTGGAAATTGAAATAGAAAAAATGTGGAAATTGAAAACAAGAGTTGTGCCAGTGATAGTAGGTGCACTTGGAATTATAAAAAATGGAACAAAACAACACATTGAAAGAATCCCTGGAAACCCCAGCTTAAGAGACATACAAAAAATTGTCTTATTAAGTACAGCCCACACACTAAGGAAAGCTTTATCTATGTAATGCTAGGGATGATAGGGAAGATAGAAAAACATGAAATGGAGCCATAACAACACGCCACTACCTGCCTTAGGTCTCCCCGCAGACTTGGTTGGTAGTGAGACCAAAACAGAAATCGAAATATGATGAAAAATGACATAATAATAGTTATTATTATTATTTTGTCATTTTTCGTGGCGTGTTGTTATGACTCCATTTCATGTTTTTCTATCTTCCCTATCATCCCTAGCATTACATAGATAACGCTTTCCTTAGTGTGTGGGCTGTACTTAATAAGACAATTTTTTGTATGTCTCTTAAGCTGGGGTTTCCAGGGATTCTTTCAATGTGTTGTTTTGTTCCATTTTTTTATCATTCCAAGTGCACCTACTATCACTGGCACAACTCTTGTTTTCAATTTCCACATTTTTTCTATTTCAATTTCCAGGTCTTTATATTTTGACAGTTTTTCAAATTCCTTGATTGCTATGTTACAATCCGCTGGACAAGCCATATCAATTAATAGACAAGTTTTCTCCTTCTGGTTTTTAACAATAATGTCTGGCCTGTTTGCTTCAATTTTTCTGTCTGTGTAGATGGTGTAATCCCATAGAATGGTTACATCTTCTATTTTTGTAACCGGTGCTGGGTGATGTTCATATCACTGTTTGTTTACAGCTTTTCCATAATGTTTGCACATTGCCCAATGTAAATATTGCCCAACTCTATCGTGGCGATTTTTATATTCATTTGGAGCAAGCACAGAACAGCCTGAGATTAGGTAGTCTATTGTTTCTTGGTGTTTATCACAAAACCTGCATTTTGGATCCATATTATTATGCATAATATTTGCCTGAAAGTTTCTAGTGAAAAGACTTTGGTCTTGTGCTGCAAGAATAAAGCCTTCAGTTTCAGACTTTAATCCAGATGCACGTAACCATCGATGAGTATTAACTTTGTCAACACTGGATTTATTGGCACGTTCTGGATATTGGCCATGCAGAGGTTTGTCTTGCCAGTGCTGTTTCATCTGTTCAAGAGCTTTATCTTTGGCTTTCATTTTCATATTTTTTGCCGCAATAGTTGGTTCTTGGCTTCTGTTTTGCTTTTCTACAGAATCTACTAACTGTAAATCTTGTTTGTATTTACTGCCTTCTTTTATTATTGAATATTTTTTCTTTCTTTCTTCATGTTGCCTTACTAATTGTATCATCCAATCCTTTGTTGTTTCTATGGATGTTAGTAAGCCAATAGTTGTTGTCTTGTATGACAATTCCAGCTGAATAAGACCTCTTCCACCTTCTTACGGGGTATGTATAGACGGTCTACATCAGCCTTTGGATGATGCATCTTATGCTTAGAAAGAAGCTTTTTTGTTTTAGCATCCATTCGCCTGATGTCGTTTAGAGTCCAGTTTAAGATGTTAAAGCTATATTGGACAACTCGGATTGCAAGGCTATTAATGGCCATAACTTTGTTCTGTGAATTCAATTCAGTTTTTAATATCATTCGTAGCCTTCTATAGTACTCTTTACGCACTATTTCTTTCATTTTATTTTTTTTGGTGAATGTTTTCGCTACCTAGGTATTTATAAGCTTCTTCATTATTATTATTATTATTATTATTATTATTATTATTATTATTATTATTTACTCACATTATAAAGACAATTATATTATTTCCACAACGAATAACTAATTTTCTCACACAGGAAATGTGGAATGATATTAATTTTAAAGGGGTATTTTAAGGGGGTATTTTCATTTTCAAGGGGTATTAGTTAAAAAGAACGCACCGTCATCAAATCGAATTTTAATCCTGCCTATCAATTCCATTTTTGGCGCTGATGTTCATTAAACTATCTATATATTCAGATTTTTAACAACCGATTAACTCCTACATGCTTAGGTATTTTATATCTAAGTACACACTAAACTCAATCTCTCTAAACTGTTTATTTTTATCAGCTAGCGCATTTCGACAATATTCAAGCCGATTTTTCTGGTTACTTCTATCTCGATATCTTTGTGTATATATCCTGAGATGTGCCAAAAATCAATAGACGACGTTCTTATTAAATCTGGTTATTTATTCAAAAATCTAAATAAAAGAAAGACACACGCATATTGTATTAGGCTGATCAAATTAATATGTATTTATGTTGCTACTCTCAGGTTTTTTTTAATTTTCATGCATTGACTTTATAAACAGTGTGCTTTATTCATTTATTTATTTGTTGATTGCAAACCAACCAGTCATATTAAACTTATTTATATAATATTATATATATTATATAATACTATATAATATTAATATTATATATATATATATATATATATATATGTGTGTGTGTGTGTGTGTGTGTGTATGTGTGTGAGTGTGTGTGTGTATATATATTATTATTATTATTATTATTATTATTAATAATAATAATAATATTATTATTCTCTCAATAAGAGACAAATATTTTTTATAAGATTAAAAAATTTCTTCGGTCTTTCACGATCCAAAATGCTTTAAACTATGTTTTCCTCCATTTCGTTAACCAATTATTTCAAGACAAGTTTGGTAATATCAGTAAAAATTTCGAGCTATACTTATATGAGAAATACACCATGTGAATTTCATTTCATAATATTGATTTTTGTTAATAATATTGCAGTAAGATATTTCATGATTTAGTGATATACTATTCGAATAAGGGCCATCACATACAAAGTCTGTCTGAAAAGTAAATACACTGGATGTACTGTGTGAGCTTTGGGCAAAAGAGGAGGTGGCGGATTCTGTTATCATCTAATATGATACGATGGGATTATATAACTGTAAACTTGGCTTTCTGTAACCATTGCATCTTTTCACATGCAAGAGATGTGGCGGGATTTCTCGTGATTGCTACACCAGAACAATGTATCTGCTCACAACGACCTGATCACCAGGCATTTCCTGTCAGAGAAGAACCTGGATCTTTTGAATCAAACTCCCCCTTCAACTGATCTTGCACCGCGTAGCTTTTTTTTCGTTTCCCAAAGCTGAAGGGGATCTGCAAGGGAATCCATTATAAATGTGTGGATTCCATCAATAGGGCCATACTGAGGGGGCATCTAAGAAGAAGAATACCAGCAGCTCACAAAAGCGTGGCAATGAAGGATGGAAAAGTGCATCAGATACTCTTTTAATGAGAAACCATGCAGTTTATGGTTTAGAATTGAAAAAATAAATTGTTCGCAACACAACTTCCATTAGTTTTCCGACACTTGTATTATATTCTGTTTTTGTTAGATAGTAATTATATTTGTTAGTTCATGTTCTGCCATTGCCTAAGACAAATAAAGGACCATCCTGTATTCACTAGTGCGGAACTTAACAGAGAGGTTGTGTAGTTTATATCTTTTTATTAAAAAAATTAAAGCATACAAACTAATAAAAATAAATGAAAAAAATGGGGTGACAGAAGAGAGGATATAGAACCTGATAACAGCCTCTTCAATGAAATAAAAACACTTTTCACAGATTTTAAATTTTCCTTTGTAACCTCCTAGATTTGAACTACTTCTCCTTCTTCTGATTATATTGCAATATGTTGTTAAAAACATTATGCTTAAATATTTCAAAATGCAATATCGGAATCTTCACGGATTTCTTTTTATACTAGTGTAGATGTTTATGCAATGATTAACATAATAATTAATATTCAACAGCAAAAAAAAAAAACCTTGAAAGTATTACATGTACTGATATTTGTAATTAAATTTAAATACAAATAGAAAAAGTAATAAAACATTTTAGTATCCCTTAAAAAGAGCTGTTTTGTTATTTAACTCCAAACGTAGGCGCCAACCAAGAATATGTCAATTTAAACGCCTAATACATACATAATTCTTTGTCAATCCAAGGTTTTAATCTTGTCTACATTTTTTGTATTCTATATCCTACTGCCACGGATGTGCGTTGAGGCGCAGTGGATATCGACGAGAAATCAGTTAAATTCATTGCATTCACTTACGCGCAAATACCCTTGGGAAAGGTATTAATCCGTCTCTTCTCTCCAGTTATTAGTTAAATAATAGGACAGATTGGGTTCTATAGCCTTGGTCGGCAACCAGTCTACCGCAGAAAGCAATGGTAATCTTCTGCTCAGTCAGTCATGTCTCTTTCGAGACAGATTGCCTAAGCGTGTATGGCACTTAACTGACTGATCCTACTGCCATATATAAATATTGAATTTTTTTTGTAAATTTTACTAATATAAATTTGATAATACGTTTTAAAAAATCAACAGATATTGTAAATTTATTGAGAGATACAAATAGAATTTTCATACAACGAAAATGTTAATAAAATAATGAAAATATTTTGAATGAAGAAAATGGTTTGAAGATTATCAAAAAAAAAAATGGTAGAAAATCTAAAAGAGCAAGAATCAAAAAAATTTGAAATGACTACCAAAAGAGCATTGGAATCAGGGGCTGCTTATGTAAACTCTGAGAAATCTCGGTTAAATATAAGGTTGTCCCAAATGTTCGTAAACACTTGCGAAATGGGTCTATCTGGTCCAACGCAATCGAGACAAACGATGGGTTCAGAAAGGGCAAGAGACACTGTCGATTTCAAAACAATATCGATTCGGCAATAAAGTCATGTTGTGCGTTTGATGGAACTTTGAAGGAATCATGCATTTTGAGTTGGTTCCAAATGCTCGTGATATCAGTGCCGAACATTACTGTTAGCAACTTGAGCGGGTCTACGAAAAGGTGAAGCAAAAGTACCAGGCTCTGATCAACCGAAAGCGCTTTTTGATGCAGCAGGACAATGCCAAGCCACACACCGCCAGGAAGACCAAAGGCAAGTTTGAATTGCTGGACGGCATTGAGGTTGTGCCACATCCAGCCTATAATCCTGACTGTGCTTCATCAGATTACGGCCTTTTCTGCTCAATGCAACATTTTCTGGAGGGCCGCCGATTCGACTGGTTTGACGAAGTCGAGGAAGAGTGTCAAGAATACTTTGATTCGAAGCCTGCTGAATGGAAGTTTAACTAGATCCGAAAGCTTACAGATCGATGGCAGAAAGTCTTGCAAAATGATGGTCTTTATTTTGAGTAATAATTTTTGTTGTTTTTGCGAGTAAAATTTCAATTTTTTGCAAGTAAACACTTGTAACCTGGTAACCTTAGATTACTTGGCGAGTAAAAATTCAATTTTTTACAAGTGTTTACGAACTTTTGGGACAACCTAATATATAAAAGCAATGAAACAACACAAAAAACGAAAGTGCAATCCAATTGTAATTTTAGTAATGGACGCAGATATATGATATAAGGATATGATTACTGACATAGAGTTAGAATCTTATATATATAAGTAGTTTTTAGTTGTGATGATGTTCAGTGTGAAGACTTATTTTTTCAGTGATTTACTGATAAAAGATATTTTAGCAAGCGGTTTACACACACACAAAAAAAAAACACACACACACACACACATATATATATATGTATATATATATATATATTAAAATGGATAAGGAACAAAGAAAATAATTGCAACGTACAAAACATTAATTTCAAAAATGCTCAATATGAAAAAAATAGGTATATATATTTTTATTATACATGTAAAAAATGTACAAAATACAAGCGCGTAAAAATTGTGCATTTTGTTTCGACATTGAAAGAACAATGTCTCATCTACTAGTTAATAATGGAAATTAACTACCTGATTAGACATTTTTCTTTCAATGTCGAAAGAAAATGTACAATTCTTTAGTAGTTTGTAGCTTGTACATATTCTATAGCATAATATATATATATATATATATATATATATATATATATATATATATATATATATACATAAAATTAATAGGGCAAATAGACATTTTCAACATGTTAGTTTAAGAAATGCATTTTCAACCCTGTTTAAACAAAGAATGAGGAAAAATTCTAATGCCAGAGGCTTGGTTTAGTAAACGAAAGCGTTGGGAAATATTGGGTTTTATAGGGTTAAGCTGTAGTGAACAAAACTAATTTTAGTTTTTAAAATTTAAATCTGACTCATTGTTAGAAATAAACGAATTTTCTCGAATTTACAAACTTTGCTTAACACACACAAAAGCTCGCGAAATTTCACACCTCGATGCGAAATGTTCGTCGCCCAATGGAAAGACCAGAATCACTTCCGGAAGTGAATTTCCAAACGAAAGAAAAGACGAGCAAGCTCGACCGTCTTGTCAGAGAGTTAAGATTAAGAGCAATTAAGACGTATCCTTGACAAAAGTCAAGCGATCGTTATTATAATTGTTTCTATCTTTATCGCTCACCTCTCACCTCAAATTTTTCCACTTCATCGTTTATCCATCTAATTGGTAACCGCACGGAACCCTTGAAGACTGAGCCACTGGTGACCTGATAGATAACATTTGCAGATCTACATTTACTCTCAACCGCACAGTTATCTCTAGATGTACATTTACAGTGGGGGGTATTATCCTATTTTCTCTATTGGATTCACTACACTTCTTCAATATTTGGTTACTGTAGAATATATATATATATATATATATATATATATATATATAAATATATATATATTTTTTATGAGCGTTTCACCCCGAGCAAGGCATGTCACTGCCACTACTGCGCAGGGGGCTACATAGAGTGGAGAAAGGATGATTAAATATAGGAAATGTCAGAGGGTGGGTGATAGGCGGGTAAGGATACAGAGAATGAGGCTTGGGTAGATGAGAGTGTTCTGAGAATAATTGGGAATTAGTGTATTAGGAGGTGTCTATTGACCCTACATTTAAACACCTGGAGATTGTAGCTGTTGGGAAAGCAGACTTGTGGAAGGGAGTTCCACAGGCGGGAAGCGCGAGAAAAGAAGCTGTTGGAGTAGAATTTACGGTTATATCTTATTTGTTTAACTGTAAAAGGGTGGGACCTAGTTGCTAATCTAGTATCTCGTGTAAATTCATGCTTAGGCGGCACCAGAGATCTAAGCTCATCGGAGCAGAAGCCATAAAAGTACTTGTAGAAGTGGCACAGGGAAGCCACATCACGCCGGTGAGAGAGTGGTTGCAGCCGGTCTGCCAAGTCAGTATCAACCACGTTACAGATCCTCCTTTGTATTTTGTCAAGAAGCCCAAGGAGAGCAGCAGGGGCACCCAACCAGATATGGCAGCAATATTCTATACACGGGCGGATGGTAGATTTGTATATGTGCAGAATAGATTCAGGTGGGAAAAACTTCCGGGCCCTGCACAGAGAGCCGACTTTCATAGCAGCAGATTTGGCAATGGATTCGATATAGTCATTCCATTTGATGTCCGCCGAAAGGGTAAGGCCAAGGAGGCGTAGTATTTTACTCTCTGGGAGGCCAGCCTGTCCCATGCTAATGAGAGGTAGATGCGATTGTCTGTGGTGGTTAGTTGATAACAGCTTCGTTTTATACGGTAAACATGAATTAAAAGAAAATGTGAGGTAGAAGAATTATTTGAGATGAGAAAACTTTGGAGTGAACATATGAGGGGCAAAAATGTGTTAGGGAGGGAAACGAACACGTCTAGTATTTGTGAGACAGGCTGGGGAGTAATAATACAAGAAATAAATCTTGAAGGATATTACATTCACAGAAAAAACAAATATACAAGAAGCAGAAAGAAAGTAGGGAGATACCAATATAACGATTTTGCGGTTGAATCTATCCAAGGCCGTTGAGGAGACAAATATCTCTTTTTGGTGGAGATACTTCAATACGTTACGTGGGTCATGTGACACCGCTTTGTGATGTTATAACATACAGTGATGACATCGGCCGTCATCTTTCAGTTTGTTGCAATAGAGAGAATGAGAGAGAAAGAGAGAGAGAGAGATTTAATTTCAGTAACCAAGGTGGAGAACTATCCTCATGGCTGGGAACAATTTCTCGTTGGTGTAATCTTTAAAACATGCATCTTTAAAACATGCAAATGTGATAAACGAATAAAAATGGGAATTATCCTGTTTTTATAGTTGCTTTACAATAACTTCTAATGTCAGTCAGTTAGTCAGTCAGGCAGTTAAATGTCATACGTGATACACGCTTTGGGCGATCATGTTCTTTCGAGACATGACTGACTGGGCAGAACATTATCCCAGAGTAAGTTGCCATTGCTTTCTGAGGTAGATTAGTTGCCAGACAATGCTATAAAACACAATCTGTCCTGTTATTTAACCAATAACTGGAGGGAAGAGATGGATTAATACTTTTCCTAAGGGTATTTGTGCGTAAGTGAATGAAAGGAATTCGATTGGAATTCGAACTCGGCACCCCGGTCTCTTGTTGCGAGTCGATATCTACTGCACCACAGCACACATCCAATGGCATACTAGAAACAGGCTAAATTATGCTAGGCTACCCATGTAATAAATAATTCTGCAAGCAATGTTATAATCAAACGTTATAACATTGTTAAGTTAATGTTAAGTTAAGAATATCAATGTTTGAAGTGGGTATAACTAGTAAAACACTAAAATCATTTATTCATTTATATATATATATATATATATATATATCTTGAACTAACTATATATATATATATATATATATATATATATATATATATATCTTAAACTAACTATATATATATATATATATATATGTATGAAGAGTGATCATTGAAGGCAACACTCAGGAGCGAGAGACTCTTTCATACTAAGCGCAATCATCATGCACTTAGCATAAGACAGTCTGTCGCCCTTGAGTGTTGACTTCAATGTTCACTTTCTTATATTTACATACGCTCTATCTCTGATATATTTATCCTATAAATATATCACACTTTAAAACTATAGTTATTCATATATATATATATATGTGTGTGTGTGTGTGTGTGTGTGTGTGTGTGTGTGTGTGTGTGTGTGTGTGTGTGCATCGTCTTACTCAGATATATTTCTGTAGTATGTTTCATTCAGACTTTATAATTATAAACGTGTTAGTCCGAGTGTTTGTTAAAAACATTAATATTTATTAAGTTTAATTTCAAATGAAAATTCCCAATATGTATTGCTCCTAAGAATATATGATAAATATTTGAAATACGTATATGATAGCAATGAAATTAATCTATTCATGAATTTCAGTTCTCTAAAATATATATATTGGAACATTTAATAAAAAATATATAGTTTTTTCTTAGTTAATTCTTCTCATTTTTCTCGGGAGAAGACATTATTCGATAATAATAAAATTTATTTTCGATACACAATGTTTTATTCTCTGATTGATTACCATAGAATTATTTGCAAATGAAAAGCATTTGAAATTATTTTCTTGCATCGTTTACATAATATTAATTTCAAAGTGAAAATTTTAATAGAATAATAAAACTTAAAATAATGCACATATTTTCAGCAATAATCCTAAAGGATTTGATAAAGTGATTCAGTCAAATTTGCTAGATTCGAGTGTAACATGTTGTGCAGCATTGAAGACAATCCATACTTATTTAATTTTGCTCAAATACCCTTCACTCAATCTCAGAACATTATATATTATATTTTATTAAAATATAAATAATTAAAATAACGCACATATTTTCAGCAGCAATCCTAACGAAGAGATTCAGTCAAATTTGCTAGATTCGAGTTTAACATGTTGTGCAGCATTGAAGACAATCCATACATATTTAATTTCGCTCAAATACTCTTTACTCAATCTCAGGAGAATATATATCATATTTTATTAAAATATATGAACTTCATGACTCTTTTTCTTCAATCTTTGATCCAAATATTTCCCATTTTACAAAAATCTGCAAGAGTCAGAGTAAATTTCTCTTTTTAGCAATATAGAATATATTGATCTACCTTTTCACTGAATAAATTAAATGAAGTTTTATGGGGTCCTGGGAGACACGTCACATCCCGTTATTTTGGAAAAATATTTCCAGTTTCGGTTGTGACAGAGGCAGATTTGATAGTCTATTGAACTTGAAAGAAGGATTGAATAACGTCTTTTATTAAGAATATAAAAACTAACGGAAGGGCCGTGTCGTTCCCTTCCGGATAAAGGATGTCTTATTATTCGTCTCTTTATCCACTGCTGTCTTTTTACATATTTCTTTAATTTTTATTTGTAGAATAATAGAAAAAGTTTTCAATAATTGAGCTAAAGTAATCGCCCAAAAGGTAGACGTAGATGACCGAATAGGGCACAAGTCTTTATCACACTAAAAGACCATAAAGAAAATTTTAAAACTAATCCAGCATGCAAATTATAAACCCAACCAAAAGTGAATTTGTAAAATCAGTAAATCAGTTCCAAAAAAAAAAAATAATTCTCAACTATGCAAGAAGTTAGGTGTAAACCAGTGGAAAAAGAAAACTACAAAAGTAACTGCAGACAAATTCAACAGTTTAAAAAACAAAACTAATTGCCAATTTGTACAATTAGACATAAAAGAATTCTACCCGTCTATAACAGAACACATGCTAGATATAGTCATCACCTTAGCTCAGGAACAAATAAAAATAAACACTAAGGAAATAAATATCATTAAGCACTCTCGTAATTCATTATTATTCGACAATAAAAACGCATAAAGGAATCGTTATAGCAGTTATCAAAATGGTGGCTTTTGTTGGGGAACATGTGATACCAAATCAATTCTTTCCTTTAGCTTTCTATCTAATAATCTTCCAGATGTTTGATTGCTTTCAGCTTATTATTGGATATTGACGTCTTCTTGTAAATAATCTTGTAAATAATCTCCTAGTACTCCAATAATTACTGGTTTTGTACTCTCTTTTGATAGATTATTATTAATTTTGATGTTGCTGTTGTATTTTTCGCGTGAGAGTTTGATAGGTATATACAAGGAACATATTTCAGAAACGAACCTGTTCCATATCAACATTCATTTTAATAAGTGTATGTTTATTCATAGAGAAAATGTGATTTTTTTTCTGGGGATATGAACACGATTACTTTACGTTTGTTTTCTTGTTATCGTTCAATCTGTTTTCTCTTTTGTGAACTCATAATAAGGCACAAAATCTATAAATATGACGTATTAAATTCAATGTCTCACAGTTCCGCTGGGTTGACTATTTAGTAAAAGAGTGATTGGAATAAAGTAATCATGTCCATATTACAATTAAGTGAATACAAAGGAAAGAGGAATTGTCAGAAAACAAGAATGGAGGTTAAGATTGTTCAGTATGAAGACGGAATTATCAACGAGTCAAATAATTTTCCATTAATAGCTCACGTAGAATATAAGGAAATTGATGCTGAGCATCAGGAAGAGACAACTGAAGTTCCTGGGACGTGCAATGAGGAAGGAGAGCCTGGAGAACCTGATACTGACTGGACAGATAGAAGGAAGGAGAGACAGAGGAAGGCAGCGGATAACATATTTGCAGGGTCTGATCAGGTGGATGACGGAACGGGGGTTGCCAGGAGCAACAGGAGCAAACATACTAAGAGCCACAAAGGATAGGGAGACGTGGAGATCCATGATCGCCTACGTCCTGAAGGGACAGGGCACATAGAAGAAGAAGAAGAATATGAAAAATGAACAGTTGATATTTATCGAAAAACGAGGGCTTGGGTAATATGAAACTCACAGGAGAGTGAAGGCAAGTCTTTTTTAAAAAAAAGAAACAGTGTTTTTTGTGTAAATGATGGCTGAACAGGGAAGGTGTTAAAGTAAAGAGACGAATATCTAAACTTATTTATAAATGGAAGTTTGTCTGTGTGTGTATGTGTGGGTGTGTGTCTGTGTGTGTGCCCGTTACCTATAGACTCCGAAACGGCTGACCCGATTTTCTTGAAAATTTACACAGTTGTATTATAAGCGTCTGCGAGTATTCTTAGCTAGGTTTTGTGTCGAGGTACTCCCGATAAATATCAAAAATCGATAATCGAAAAATGCAGTTCTAACAATAGTGCAGAAAATCGATAATATATATATATATATAAGGCAAGATGTGTGTGTGTGTGTGTGTGTGTGCGTGTGTGCGTGTATCTGCCTGTATGTCTGTATTTCTTCTGCCCTTTTATTTTAATTTTTTGCTTCGTGTTTTGCTCTAAGTAGGTATAATTGTAGTTCTTAGTCTCAGCCATGATACCATTTACTCAGAGGACTTATTTAGCCTTCAAATTTCAGTTTACTGCAAAAAAAAACTTATTTGATATCGATACCAGGAAATCAAAATTTGACTTACATACATTCATTTTTCTTTCAGTCTACGGTTTTGCTTTAACTGGAAACAACTATTGCTTTTTAGTCTTTCGTGCCAACGTCCAAAGAGTCTGAGCTCCAGGATCATGGATTAATTTTAAAGCTTTCATTACACCCAAGCAACGTCGGGCTATACTGCTACTAAAAGATAAGTACATTGTATAGAGTTTTCATACGTCCTGAAGTAACACAACACATGCAAAAATATATATTTTAATATACATATAACGGTCATTACTTAAATGAATTTATATGGTCATAAAACAAAAATGAAACCAACGAAACAGATCATGATATTCTGATAGAATAGTTCAGTATACCTTCGTGCGTGGACAAAGTTCCTCTGCTTTCATTTTTCAATCGCCGTCAGTAAGTCAGACATGTGCCATACGTGATACACGCTTGAGCGATCATGCTCATGCCGATCCATACCGAGCGAGGAGTTGTTTCCTTGGGAAGCAACCCCCTTCACGCTGTTGGTTTTCATTTCTTTGTTGTGAATAACAATGATTAAGCAAGGGGGTAGATAGTGGAGTGGCATTCTGTTGCCTTCTTCACGGTGATTTATTGAGACACCACCTCTAGTTAGCTGGCCGTTGACTCCTCAAGAGTTCTTCCGCCCTTTGTAGGTTCAAATTTTCTTTTTAACCTACAGGGTTGCTAACGTCCCGGTTTAAAAAAAATATTAAGTATGTATTTAGTACAATTGACTAATCCTGCTGCGAAAGATAAATATCCCTCCGCCAGAGTGGCTAAGGGAGAGAAAAAATCACATTTTAAAGTCAATGTAAACTTATTCTTTTAGAAACTTGAGAAAACGAAATCAAAATAAAGTCACTCTGAAAGAAAATAGATGTAAAAAAAAAAGAAATACAAAACATGAACATAGATTAATCGAAGATTTTTCTTTTTTTTAACCAGTCTAAACTATAAGAACCTGTCAGCAGTAGTTAAGATCAGCATTTGTTACCAGAAGTCAAAAGAATGAAATTTCTTTGCATTTTCAACATTTTGCAAAGACAAATCTTTTGACTTGCTTTGGCTAACTCCAGAAAATCTTGAATATACCGAAACTGAACTAGAGATGGTAGCACGCGTTTATTTTTTTATTTTTTTTTCTATGTTAACGGAAGGGGGAAGACAGACAAAAACGCTATAAATATTTTTACATTAAAGAAGGGAGAGAAAAAACAGTTTAAATTCAATGTAAACCTATTCTTTTAGAAACTTGACACAAAGAAATAAAAATAAAGTCACTCTGAAAGAAAATATATGTAAAAAAAATAACATGAACATGGATTAATCGAAGATTTTTCTTTATATGTAGGCATTAAAAGAAGGATCGAACAATATTTCTGGTTGATACAATGTAACAGTGTACTGGGAAAGAGAGAAGAAGTACTGCTTTGACACTTCAATGGGAAGTTTGACGGTGCAGATACAAGTCAAATAATAGGCATAATTTTACTCCACGATATAAGAAAATAATAAATAGAAATGATAAATGATTACGACGGTCTCATAACCTTAAGAAACTTTAAAAAAATACACAGACAAAACTATGAAAGCAATTATAAAATTTTCAAAAATAACGAATTCGACATAGACATAAAAACTAGCCAAAACCAAGTATATTGTCAAGATGTAACCTTTATCCTAAGAAAATATACATATAAACCATACAGAAATCCCAAATATACCACTGTATATAGACCCTTCTGTCAATTACCCGCCAATATTAATTATGAAGAAAACAAACGAGAATATTACTCATCTATTTTCTACTTTTCCGTGATGAGAAAACGATCATGTACTTGCTGCATTTCTCATCTACAAATATTTACAAGGCCGACTTTTAATGTCGGGAGCCCGAAAGCTTACGAACGGCAAGGCCGCAAAATTGTCTACTCCTAGCAACCGTAAGTTGTGCAGTTCTCGATGACGAACACAGATCTGTCACTTTAGCGCAGTGGAGTGTTATAGCCTTGGGACACGGTCCCCCGTTACCAGGTATTTCTCTGTGTTAATTTTCACAGATGCATGTCTGTCTTCGGACAGATATACAACGGAGCAGCGCCTCTGTTCAGTAACAGAGATAAACTGAAAGAGCATTTGCTTTTAATAAAGTAAAAAAAAAGTCGGAAGATGACTCGACAGGTGATTTTAACACAACGTTTTAACTGTAATTTTGTTTGGAATGTTTGGTTGAAAAATGTCTTTGTTTTGAATTCCGTCTTTTCATGTTCAGTGCACTGTGACGTATTCTTTTCTAAAATGTGCAATACCAGTTTTGAGTTATCATTCGCTCTAAAAAACGATTTTCGTAGTGATTTTAAAAAAAAATATCTCTATTAGTATTATATACAATGCGCTGGTGACGATATGTGGCAAGGAATGTTTTGCTTCATTGATGGAATGTTTCATGAAAGCCAAGATCTGAAAAAAGAAAAATCTCCATGAACGAGAAACATTATTTTTGGTGTTGTTATTAATAATAATAATAGCTGAAAATGTATTTAGAAAGTGATATGTAACATAATTAACCCATTTTAGTTCAGTGTCCTCAGGTTTTAGAACATTAAATTCATTTACAAATCACAAGAATTTTTCTTCCAACCGGGCAATATTTGAAGGTAAATTTATTGATGAATCAATATGTCCTCACTACTATATATAATAATGGTTTTATATATTGATTTATATCCTTATTTTTTACAGTTTTTTTATGCTGTCCTCAAATGGGGACACTGGGTTAAAATAGATTAAATTGATAGGATTTGCCTATAGATGGAATAAATTTAATTTTATATTTATATATAATTAATTCATCGAGTTTTAGTCGACCTCAACAGAATGCAGAAAGCTCTGGACAGCCGTTTCGTCCTCTACTTGGGACTCATCACCAGTGAGCATCCAATACCAGGAATTTAAACCCATACAGTTAGGTTATGAAGTAAACGTCATACCAACTGTACCACGGGCCCTCTGTGTTAATGTGATTTTTCATGTATTATTATATTTTCTTTTCAGAACACAAGTTATATAAGAATTGTCCAAGTGTTTTGTATTTCCGCGCGCTTTCTGTTATACTGTTAACCGTTATCAAGGGTGAATTTTATATTACGCATAGCTGAATATGTGTAGATTTTATGTATGTGAAATTTCTGAGACGGATAACGGGAAAAATGGTTTGGACACTTATACACTCACTGTATATATCGTAAACGAGAGAAATACCTAGGAACGCTTGATAGTAAGAAAACGAATATTCCTCAGTGCTTAGTTAGTTTATCGTAACGTTATTCTGAAGGAAACTTTTGGTACCTCGCTATTAACGTCGAGTAAAGTCAACAAATTAAACGAATCTTTCGAATAATTTAGTCTAATCCTCTCGGATTCATTCTCTCGAGTAATTGACTCAGAAACGATATTTTCAACGACTCACAACACCGTAATGATACATACGCAGAACGGTATTTATCTGCTTCCCCAACTGAAACGACGTTTTTTAGTGGGATATTCGAGACCTAAAATTGGGCCAAAAATCTTTCATAGACCCTGAACATGACAGAGGCGAGAACCTAGTCTAATTTTTCCCAGGCGAGACTCTGCTCGTCGGCCGAGCTTCGTCTGTGTTCCTCTCTGCTCGGCTAGAGTTCGGGTTGATGTACAACACTAAACGATATTTATCTGCCTCTCCAATGAGGCGGAATGTGGCAGAAGGCCTTTTTATTGTGGCGGATCAGAGCGTTAAAGACCGAGCAAAAATTTCCCATAGACCCTGCTCATTGCAAAGTCGGGTATCTAGTGTAATTTTCCCAAGACGAGATTCTACTCTTTGGCCGAGCCCCGCCGAAGACACAGAGTCTGATGAGGTTAGTTCGTGTTGATGCACGACACCAAACATACTCAGACTTCTGTCTGAGTGCTTTATATACTAAATATTTATGGTCCCGTGATCTCAGTAGCCCAATTCATTCAACAGTTATGTTTGTTGTCTGGAGATCTGGGTTCGACCACACGTGTTCGCATCGAAAGTTTGTCGCTACATAACAAGAAGACATGGTGAAAAGATTTAATCTTACAAATTTCATTAAGTCCTTAACAAAATATCAATTTCATATTTTACGTCATACTTTCTGACAATTATAATCGCCTTCTTAGCCATTTTACTATAAAGAAATATTTGCTGTTCATTGTCGGAACAGCCAAGTACGGCTTTTGGTTAAAATTTATAAAATCTTTCTTTTCAAATAATTTACCGGGAAAACAGGTTTCACATATACAGTGGCTGTTATTGATATTTCCAGTATTGATGGCGGTTTTACAACTTATCTTTTTTTGGAAATAGTGTGGAAGTTTAACGTCTTCATTATATTCTAACTTCTCTTCGAGTTATGTGTGACATCCATTTTAGTTGTTGCTGATATTGGTAGTCCTCAAGTGAAATGGTTTGTGTTATTTGATAAAATTGTTTGTCTATGAAAATTTAGAGTCTGTCCACAAAGAAGTTTGATTTTTGTCAATACCCTCAGGCTTCCCTCGATCACCTCCTTTTTTCATCATTGATCTAATGAAGCAATACAGGTGAGAATTTAATAGAAAATAAATTGGCGGTCCTGTTCGACATTACCACCACTTTTAAATGTGTTGGTTTTCAATTTTCTTTAATTTTTTCAGTGCAGTCTTATCGATTGCAGGCTAGAATTTCTGATTGACCGAAAAAACTGGAAAAAAATCAATATTTAAACAATTTTAGGTACGGGTTTATTTTCTCATACAACGTTATAGTAAATCAATCCTCCATTTTGGAACCAGTCGCCGGTAAGACATTACCACCACCGTTAAATTTGTTGATTTTCAATTTTTTACTTTTTTTAGTGCAATCTTATCGATTACGGCCTAAACTTTCTGACTGACAAAAGAATTTGGAAAAATTTCAATATTTAAACAATTTTAGGCGGGGTTTCAGTTTCTCATACAAGGTTATAGTAAATCAATCCTCCTTTTTTGAACCACTCGCCGGTACGACATTACCACCACCATATTTAGAAAAATTTCAATATTTAAACAATTTTAGGCAGGGCTCAGTTTCTCATTTAAAAACAGGCAAGAACTCGTAAAAAACAAAAAAACAACAAAAAAAAACAACAACATAAACCAAGCAACCCAAACGCGAGGGGTTAAAAATTGAGAATCTATTTACTATAACGTTGTAAGAAAAACTGAGCCCCTGCAAAATTTGTTTAAATATTATTTATTTATGTTTTTTATAATCAGAATCTTTTTGTAATAATCGATAAGATTGTGCTGAAAAACGTCCAAAAAATTGAATATCAACAAATTTAAAGGTGGTGGTAGTGACGTACAGGTCCGCCAATAAATTTTGTAAAATGCTTTATTAAATTTGATTTTTTATTTATAATGAAAGAGAATAATTGAAAATTTTATTATATTCATGGGAGAAATGTTTAATTAGAATATAATCACACATAATACATAAAGATTTTCTTCTTTCTTTTATGTGCTGTGTCACTTCAGGACGTAGGCGATCATGGTCCTCCATATTTTCCTGTCTCTTGTGGCTCTTAATTAATTATTTTTGTTATTTCTCTAAAAACCCGCTCTGCCATCTATTTGCTCAAGCCCATCAAGTATATCATGCGCTGTATTTCCCTGTCCTTCTTTCACTCTATCCACTCTGTGAGTATCAGATTCTACAAGCCCTTCTTCCTCATTCAGTCAGTCAGTCAGTTAAGTGCCATACGTGATACACGCTTGGGCGATCATGTCTCTTTCGAGACATGACTGACTGGGCAGAAGATTATCCCGCAGTAGGTTGCCATTGCTTTCTGTCCTGTTATTGAACCCATAACTGAAAGGAAGAGACGGATTAATACCTTTCCCAATGGTATTTGCGCGTAAGTGAATGCAATGAATTTAGCTGGAATTCGAACTCGGCTCCTCGATTTCTCGTTCCGAGCCGATATCCAATGCACCACAACGCACATACGCGTCCAAAAGACTTCAACAGTCTCTTCCTGATGTTAATTATAATGTTTCTCTTCGTTTCCAATCTCTCGTAAACCTAGACGGTGCTCACGTTTTTGGTCCATGATATCCTCAGCGTCCTTCTGTAAAACTACATTTTTATTGCTTCGAGACTCTTTTTCATAATTAATGTGATTCTCCAGCATTCACTGTCATAGAGAATGACATATATCACGTAACATTTCAGTGTTCTTTTATTTGTTTCCAACGAAATTTTCCTGTCTATGCTTATAAACAGAATCAACCTTGTAAAATTGTTGCGCGACACCTTTTACAAACACTAGCAGTTTAATCCGTATGTAAACTTTGCAAGATACTGCATTGTTTATATTTACCAGATTACGTCATCTTTCTTGATATCCGGTTTAACAAGCCAATACTGTGGTTTAATAATAGTATTTAAACTCGAAACGACAGCCGGTCGGTTGCCTTTATTTTCTAACTTGCTTCTTTTTCTATTACCTTTCCTTTTTTTCTTTTTCTCTCTTTTAATTTTTTTCTCTTTCTTTCAGTCAGTCACAAGTTAGTCAGCGAGATTGTTGTGCCGAGGTCAAAGCAAATGTATGTGTGTGAGATTGAGAATTGTGTATATATTTAAAAGAAACTTTTCTTTAGTTTATTTTCTGAGCGCGTACAAGCGAGACGAGGAAGTTACCCTTCCAGTAGAAAATACGATAGGTTAGCCACCCTGTCGTTATTTAAGGGTGAACTAGCTTTTTCATCTATATTGTCTGGCTTGAAGCAACACGGAAACTTTACAAATATTGGCCGTTACGTAGAAACCAGTGAATTTAACAAGTTTACGCAGAAAGAAAACGGATTCCTCTTTTGGATTTAAGAAGCAAGAAACAAGTTTTCAAGTATATACGTATAAATATATAACTACATCTGACACAACAACAACAAAAAAGAGAACACCTATAAAGCACAATGTCGACTGGAGGTCTTTTTGTTTTCCTACTTTTCGCTTGTCTTGCAGAAAACACAAGCGAACGTAGGTGGCGACGTCGGGCATCATCAGATGAAAGTACAACAAAACACGGATCTCACTCAGGCAAAGATCGGCCAGTGTATATTAGATGCCGTCATTTTCTTAATCTTCGCCACCAAACACAAAAAGAAAACTTCGGACGAAGAGCCCACCAACCACTCGGTCCGCTCTGTCGTCCGAACATCGATAAGTTCATGAAATGCTTTGAGGAAAATATTTACAATTCCAGCCATCCATACGACGTTGTTGTACGGACAAACACTAACTTCGTCCGTGTCAAAAATGCAACCTCAAAACTCTGTGGAGATTATAAAGCTTATAAACCTGATATGTCCAGGTGTTTACGAAATGCAAGTCGGTGTATAAAGCCACCCCATATGTCAAAACACATGATCGATTCGCACAGTTTATGCCTCCGGGAAAAGATACGTTGTGACTACGAAGCGTTTTCCAAGTGTGACATCAAAGGAGCTATGATGGCTTCAAGATACTTCTTTGAGACGAATAGTAACGGTTGTATTTTAACTGATCCTTTGTTTCAGTTAATTCCACACTATGGACCTGAACTCAGTTGTTATTCATTTATAGATATGCATGGTTGGCAATATATGAATCTGGCACAGGTTTACGATCGCTTTTGTAAAGGTTTTGACGTCAACAGGGTAATCTCTTGCATCGGAGAGAAATTCCCTGGCGTAACAACAGAGCAGCTCTTAGAAGATCGTGCAAGTTATGTTGAACGGGCGAAGTCGTTCGCACATGACAGGCATGAAATGTGTAAATCTTTGTTCTCCCCAGAAAACAATAACTGCATGCGGGATGGAGAGTCGGTAGATCTGAGCGATTGCAAAAATGATATGTTCGTCTCGGCTGTAGATAATGACCATCAGATGTTGGACGATTCAAAAGAAAGGTATGCTGACTGCATTTTCGACAAATACATGAAGTGTAATCCTACGCTGGCGAGGATATTACGGGACAATATCAAATCGTGGAAATAATGAAAGCAAATGCTATCAGCATTAACTTTTAAAACGAAACTCATATTTACAGTGAAAAAAAAAAAATGATACCAGAAATGTATTTATGATTTTCACAACTAAGATTATTAATGAAAATTTACCCTTATAAAAAGTGAGTGTTATTTTGTGTTGATGTTTTTCTTTATGCATTTTTATTATTTGTTTTCATTAAAACAAAAGTTTAATCTTAATTATTCCCTATCAGCATTAGTTACTAATATATGAGATTCCTTTCCTATTTTGTAATTAATTGACGAATACATTTTTACATAATATCTGTACAATTCCTTGTGCTAACAATATATAATTATGAAGTTAAAAGCGCGTTTTATTTCTTGTTGTTATGAATTAGTATCGTGTAAGTTAAATTTTCCATCTCTTCTTCTCACTCTGTCATATATTTGCTCAGCGTGCTCGGATATGGATTTTCACAGCTTCTTCATTTTAGGGCTTCAGCAATAATTGCTTCTTTATAACTCTTTTATCCGCCTGTTCGCTTAACCATTTTAAACAATTTACACGCTGCTTTTCCCTCAGTAACATTTGACTTCGTTGTGTCACGAAAGTATTCTTCTTTTATGTACCCTATCCCTTCAGGACGTGGGCGATCATGGTTCTCCACGTCTCCCTATCCCTTGTGGCTCTTAGTATGTTTGCTCCTGTTATTCCTGACAACCCCCGTTCCGTCATCCACCTGATTAGGCCCTGCAAATATGTTATCCGCTGCCTTCTTCTGTCTCTCTTTCCTTCTATCTGGCCAGTCAGTATCAGGTTCTCCAGGTTCTCCTTGCCTGTCCCAGGAACTTCAGTTGTCTCTAATATTAATTTCCTTTTTGTTGCCGTTCTTTCCAACACCTCATCGTTGCTTGCATGCCCAGTCTACGGTATCCGTAGCATCCTTCTGTAGAACCACATTACCAGTTTTATCCTCATTTTCGATGATATTGTCCAGCATTCACTGCCGTATTGAAGTACTGACATCACATAGCAATCCATCACTCTTTTCTTTGTTTCTAGTGAAATTTTCCTGTGTTTTAGTACTTTACTTAGCTTCTGGAACGCGTCCTTTGCCATGCCAATTCGCCTTCGGATCTCTGTGTCGCACTTAGAACACTTCCTAGGTATTTACATTTGTGTACTTGCTTTATTCTGGTATCCCTCACCTGTATTTGGCATTTTAAGTTTTCCAAAACCTCATCTGTCCTTTTGGGTAACAACAATGTCAGAAATATCTCGCTGAAAATTAACAACAATATAACATCTATTATTCTTAAAGGAGACAAATAATCTTAGATATATTTACTTACTTTATCTATGGTATTCTCAAACTTCGTTGCTTTAAGTATATTAAGTTTTATTCAAGCATATTTGTTTGACATTATTCACCAGCTTCCAGAAAGATAAAGATTATGTAGCATTCTTTCTTTAGAACGTTACTTTTTTTTTTCCTAAAATCGGAAAGAAACTTATTTGATTCGTTTACAGGTGATACCGCATAAGCTGGGGTGCCGGTTAACTGAACCAAATGGCCGTTTTGTTTTTATAGTGTCACTTATTATTATTATGTTGTCATTTTTCATCCTATTTCGATTTCTGCTTTGGTCGCACTACCTGCCAACTCTGCGGGAAGACCTATGGCAGGTCGTGTTGTGTTGTTATGACTCCATTTTATGTTTTTTCTATCTCCCCTAACATGCCTAGCATTACATAGACAAATTCTCCTTAGCGTGTGGGTTGTACTTAACAAGGCAATCTTTTGCATATCTCTTAAGCTGGGGTTTCCAGGGATTCTTTCAATGTGTTGTTTTGTTCCATTTTTTATCATTCCAAGTGCACCTACTATCACTGGCATGATTCTTGTTTTCAATTTCCACATTTTTTCTATTTCAATTTCCAGGTCTTTATACATTGGCAGTTTTTCGAATTCCTTGGTTGCTATGTTACAATTCGCTGGACAAGCTATTATTATTATTATTATTATTATTATTATTATTATTATTATTATTATTCCTAATCTTACTTTGTGCTAACATTGAATATACACTTATTCCAATTGTTTATATATTACTTCGCATAATATGGGCTATATTTTAAATCGCATAATATAAACATATCGACTAAATGGGCGACTTTTATTTGTTTCTACGCTGTCTTTTATGCTATTAGTGAAAATTCACTTTTACTAAATTGCTTACATGCAACTTTGCATATTCGGTGCTGCCAGTTTACTGGATATTGTTTTTTAATTAATTCTCATGTTACTTTAGAGAAATTGCAAATTCAATTATGTAAATTGTTTATGTGTGTCTTCGTATAATGAGAAGGGGGCTAATCCCTAATTAACTAAAACGTATTTCGTTCGTTTCCAAAGATATAATTTGATCCCCCTTAAAATATTCGTGTAAGAAAAATGTTTAGCGTTATGACAAAATTTAATTCAATTTAGCTTTTCATTATATTTTCAAAGCCCTCTCGTGCATACAGTTTTGTTATTAACATGTCAAATATTTAAAAATATATCTAAGACATTACCTTGAAAAAATCTTGATGGTTATATCCATTACCTTAAAATATTCATTCTTGTCTTTACATTGAATGCAGTCACTGACCACATAAATTCATGTCCACGCTTCTGGTTGTTCACCTAAATGTGCGTTTTTTGGCCTTTTGTAAACATTAATAAACACAGCTCTTTCATTGTTATCCTATGATCTATTACATGTCAAAACAAGTTATGCTGTTTTCCAACATGTAGCAGTGACACGACTTCGTTAAAAGCCTTTGTCGCAAGAACTGATATTGTTTTATACTTAAAGACATTCATTTGAGTCCATAGTCATTCAAAATTGCATCACCTTTTAATTCTCAAATATTATCTCGAACGACAGGAAAATTAAATTCGAAAAACGTTTGTTGGTGCAAAGTTAACATAAATTATTTCTCTATCTAATTTTTTCTTTCAATTAGATATCGAACATACAGATGTGGGAGGTCATGGCTCTCCACAGCATTCTGTCTTTTATGATTCTAACAATAATTTCTGTTACAATATTTCATTGTTTTTGCTGTGTAGTTTCTGCCAACCAACTACGCATATTTCCGAAATACTTTCCTTACTTTCTTTACTTTTTCTCTCCTGATGTTCACTACATCCGGTGGCTTTTAAAATCTTCAAGAGGTCTTTCCTCATTATATGCAAGAAATAACGATGACTTTTACTGACAGTTCTCACCATTCTATTGTTCTTATAACATTTTTAACTACCCGTTCCGACTTAAGAAGGCATATTTACAAGGCTTTGTTCAGTTCAGTACGGGAACGAAGGGGGGAATATTTACTGAGATTCTGTTAGAAACATTTAAGGATCCACCAAGAAAAAAGCCAACAATATAAATTCAAGATTTGCACTGGGGCTGATGATAGCCAACTCAATCATTTATCAAGCAGGTGTAATTATTTAAGTTGAAAGCTATTAGCTGATGTTGTTATTTCACACCACAATGAATAAAAGAGATTATACTTCCTCACAGAAAAGTGAATAAAAAAAATTATAATAAAGATATTAAAGCATAAACAGATATGTGTCACTCTATTATACAAATTTTAGGTCGGCGCTTGAAGATGGTGAGGGAATTTGTCTTAGAACCTATCAAAACTGCTATCTATAGAACTAGCAGTATTGCCCGACGTTGCTCGGGTGTAATGGAAGCTTTAAAACGAATCCATGGTTCAGACTCTTTGGACGTTGGCACGAAAGACTAAAAAGCAGTAGTTGTTTCCAGTTAAAGCGAAACCGTAGACTGAAAGAAAAATGAATCTATGTAAGTCAAATTTTGATTTCCTGGTATAAGTTTCGTCGTAAACTGAATTTTGTAGGCTAAATACGTCCTCTGAGTAAATGGTATCATGGCTGAGACTAAGAACTACAATTATACCTACTTAGAGCTAAACCCGAAGCAAAAACTAAAATAAAGGGCTAAAAAAAATACAAACATACAGTCAGATAAACAGACACACACACAAACATCTTGTCTTTTATATATATTATCGATTTTCTGCACTATTTTAAGAACTGCAACCTTGAAACTTTTGGATATCGTTTCTTATGCCTTTATTTATAAGTGTATCAAATTTGATTAAAATCGGACCACTCCTTCTATCACCCGATTATCGATTTTCGGTATTTATCGGAGGTACCTCGACTCAAAGCCTAGATAAGAACACTCGCAGACGCTTCTAGTACAACTGTGTAAATTTTCAATAAAATCGGTTCAGCCGTTTCGGAGTCTATGGGTAACGGACACACACACACACACACACAAAGTTCCATTTATAAATAAGTTTAGATACTTGAAAATGAATATTTTTCGTTCTTTTTTTCATCCATATTTCATCTCTTCTCATCTCTAATCCAGAAGAAATAAGGATAACACAAGAACAGAAAATTTCATATTATAGTATACCTCAGCAAATCATTGACTTTATCTAACATTTTGATATTTCTTTTTTTCATATTTTCATATTACTTTTTCTTGATATTTTCATTTTATCCATTTAGAACTAGGGCCAAATAACTTTTACCCCAATTCCAGCTATTTGCACTATGACTAAAGAAAATTATCATTGGCACATGACCTCTTCATCATCCACAGCATTTTAATTGGAGTAGAATGGATCAATTCCCCAATTTTTGAAATCTATATATTTCCTTTAAGACTTAATTTTTAACAGAAATGATTTATCTGCCTTCGTTTTAAATTCGTCTTGAATCATTACTGTCATTAATTTTCAAAATATAAACTTTTTAAAATTCATTTTCTGTTTTTTCTCCACAATTTTAACTTTATATTTATATATCTTTTATACAGCAAAATTTTATCGATCTCATTACAAAAAATGAAAAGAAAATGTATGTAAAAGCAAAACAAAGCAAAATAAATCTATTTATGGGAGGATGACAGATCCAAAGAAAAATGTTTATTTTAGGAGAGAATCCGTTATATATATATATATATATATATATATATATATATATAGGAACTGAACACGTAAAGCCATGAATTTATTCACCTGAAGAGAGTCAATTTTAGACTCGAAACACGTGTAGCGTCACAAATACCATGGCACTTAATGTATCATAACTTGTATAATAACAAAAACAATAAATATACACTTTAAAGAAAACGTTCACGGTTTCTCACACTTTTTATTCTATACCAATTTCTCTCGTTGGAACAACCCTATTCCTTTATCATATATATATATATATATATATATATATATATATATATACACACACACACACACACACACACACACATATATATATATATATATATATATATATATATATATATGAACAGGAACCTTTAGTGAGGAATGTTGAGGATAACATGAGCAGAAAACGTAAGCAATGATGTGGGGTTGGTGAGGATGCAAACTATATGATAACTCATACTTAACCTCAGGAAGAGACAGTTGAGGTTCCTGGGACAAGTAATGAGGTAAGACGGACTAGAGAATCTAATACTAACAGGACGGACAGAGAGAAAAAGAGACAGCGGAAAGAAGCACAAAATCTTGAGCAAATGTATAGCAGAGCGGGGTGTCGGAAAGTAACAAGAATAAATATTTTGAGAGCGACAAGAGTCAGGGTCAAGTTGAAGTCTATTATCACTTACACCCTGAAAACATACGGAACATGAAGAAAGAATAATTTGTTTTTCTCCTAAAAAAATATGTTTAAGTCTCCACGCCGCCATTTCGTATTTTATAGTGTCCTGATTGCCAGTATGAATGTATCATTTTGTAAAAGCTTAAATCTCTTTCACACCATTGTAAAGTAGTATCTCTGTCCTTTTCCTATAAATAATTACATAGCAATTGTTTTGGTGCTCTTTCCTCTTTGCTGTACTGACTACATGAATGTAAGCATATTACTAGATAGGTTTCTAATTCGGACCACTTAACCGTTGAAACTGTTATGTTTAACCGTATGTTCTGTTCTAATAGTTCTTTCTCTTGCAATTCTCTCACATGAAACTCTATTTTCTTTCTTTCATATCTACTGCAATTTCGAAAAGTGCAATTGTTAGTTAATCGTCATCTTCTGCCACCTTCAATTCTTTTATTTTTCTTGTTCGTTTCTCTCAGTAATGCTTTCTTTGTTCTCTTTATTCTCAGTAAAACCTTTGCACATCATGTCTTTATCGCTTTGTTTTGATTAAAATGATTAGACAAAGATTATTATTATGGGATAGTTTTCATTTCTATTAATTATAGTGTAGGAAGCATGTTTTTATGACGTCTTGGTTTCGTAGCAATTCTAATTGTGATTTTTTAAAATCATTTCACCCCAAGTAATGTGCAGGGGGCTACATAAGAGAGTACATGTTTAGACAGGAGGAGAGTGAAGAGAAAGACGAACCAGTAAAAGTGGGGGAAAGAGAAAGGTCAAGAGAAGGATTAGAACACAGGATTGAAGACAGTTGCGAAGGTAGGAAGGGAAGGAAAGAAAAAGTATCACGGGGTTATGCAGAAACGACAGGAGTCAAGTGGATAAGAGATGGGAATCGACATTGCATTTAAATTCCTGGAAGTTGTAGCTGTCAGAAGAGCAAGTATATGGAAGAGAGTTCCACAGGTGAAAAATTAAAAAAAGAAGTTGATGGAGCAGAAATGTTACCTGCATTTGGTAGATTTAACTGTAAATGGGTGTTACCTTGTTTCCAGTCTGGTTGCACGAGTAAATTCTTGTGTAAAGGGTACCAGTGATCTACGTTTTTCAGAGCAGAAGCCATGGAAATATTTGTAGAAGAGACAAAGGGAAGGCTGGAGTCGAGATGCCGGGTCCGGACCAATCACATTACAGATTCTCCTTTGGAGCCTGACGAGAACACTGAGACGAACAGAAGTGGCGCCTGACGAGATATAGTTAATGTTAAGCATTGTCTTGTCTAATTCAAATTTGTATCATACGTATCAATATAGGATTATAATTTTAAAAAATTGTTTTGTAATTAGGTGCGAATTGCTGCGCGTTATCCATAATTCAAGGAAGAATGAAGGCTTGGAATGTGTTGTCAGATATTGAATCTGATGTACACATTTTTTAAACATTACCCACCCTAAAATTCTCCAGAAAAATCGAGAATATTAACAAGAATTAAAATATTAAGTGGCGCGAATATTCCATTCATATAAATGTTGCACTGTCATCCAGTTGTACATATCTGTCATCATTGTACCAAACTCTTAACGGGGTTAGAATGTGAAATAATCAAGGAAGGTTTTAATGCTATACAGGGTACGATATATAAATTGTTGTCTAAATTATAAAGCAATAAAAACACTGGCATCTGATTTTAACAGATATGATTAACAAACTAAACTTTAATTTGAGTAGATAAAATAACCTATCGCTCGGTTCACACTCCACCCACGTCTATTGAACAGGTGTAGAGGCTCATCCCTTGTTCCCTGTTTAGTATGTGGTTTCTGGCTTTCTCTTTTCCAATCTTTTCACTTTTCTTTTATTTTCTTTTTTTTTTTTTTCAATTGGAGTAGATAGACTAAACTATCGCCCGGTTCACACTCCACCCACGTCTATTGAACAGGTGTAGAGTCTCATCCCTTGTTCTCTGTTTAGGATGTGGTTTCCGGCTTTCTCTTTTCCAATCTTTTTACTTTTACGTAGCCCCCTGCACATCAGTGGCGTTACCGCCTTGCTCTGGGTGATATGATTAAAAAAAAAAAATACACAAAATTATATTAAAATGCTAAAGAATAAATTTATTTAATAAAACATCATTTTCTTCAACAGCAGGCGCCACATGACTTCGGTATCTTCTGCAACTCTTCTGATCTGTTTTTTGATTAAATTGTCGAATACTGAAATAATTCTTGACTTCAGTTTATCTTTGGCGTTAAAAGAAATTTTGCTGGCTTCTCGCTCAACACCGTTTCACATAGTCAACGAACTTGCAGTCTGGGGTTTTTGTTGACCAGATCTAAGGAGTGATGAGAGTAAAGAAATTTCCTGAGCGCAATGACTTGGTTTTCCTTCAAGTGTGGTATAGTGTAGAGTCATGCTATTAGACGTAGCATCTTCTAGCAGCCGTCATCTTGAACCAGGGCACAACAACTTTCTCAAGGCGCTTGATCTAGACTTCTATGTTGTGTCGGAGGCCCTAAAAACAAATTTGGAAAGATCAGAGGGAGAATTCCGATCTGTTGTACCTTGTTAATACCTATAAGATTAGTCTACTTCCTAATCGTCAGCACTGTGCGCAGATTGACACACAAACTCCCTAGAGCTTCCGGTGTGAATTGGCAAGAAATGCAGCTTGCAGTCTTTAACTTTTTGGAGAAGTGGGTTGCATCGTGGTATTCTTTTTCTTACAGATGGTGCATAACTGACCCTACTATAATGTGGAATCAACAAAACATACAAAAAGCAAAAACGTGGATGCGCAAGATTAACAAATATGGCAACAATTTACCCATCGAACCCTGTACTTTTGTTTCAGTGAAGTTTAATTCAAAACGCATGGCAGCCTCTTCCCAACGTAGAATTTTCAAAGAAGATTGAACAGCTTTTTCTTATTTTAATGTACGCATCGTTGTCCCACTTTAAACCTGTACTTGTGTATTATAATGAGCAGAGGATAGATTTCTATATAATGTTTTGGAAAAATACATCTTAGAGATTCTCTTACACAACAAAGTCCTAAACAAAAATGACATTTCCTAGCATTTTTTGTTACAACTTTCTCCATTCGCTTCAGGTCAATTATATCTATCATCACCTTAGAAAAGAACAAACATACCAGGTTATTAAAACGGTATTAAAACATTTCTTTTCGTACATATTATCTAAAAACCCCATGCAAGAAAGGCGTGTAATGCATAATTTACATATTTATCTAAAGCTGTTACAGTTTTTAATATTTATTCTCAGTTATTGAATTTTAATTAAAATTTGAATATTGTCATATATAAACAAAATGTTTCTTTCGATATTTTTTCAGCGATTTCATAAAGTAAGAATTTTTATTTGCCGTTATTAGGTTTAGTTGTAAGCTAGAAAAATATAATATTCATAATAATAATTGTTGTCGTCTGTTATTTACCATTTTTAGAAATTAGTTGATTTAAGCCGATATAAATTAATGATCTATCGAAATAAATCAAAATAATATATTTAATTCAGATATCTTAAATTTACTGAATTATTTCAGCAAGTGAAAAATATAAATTTTGATTAATTACTTTTTAATATTATTAATGTATACATTAGACATTTTCGCTCGTTTTTCTCGCATACGCAACTCTACAAAGCTATGTCCAGAACAAGAAATTCAAGTTGACATAGCGTAGTGACACATAGAAATAAGATAATTGAAAATAAATGCATTGCTAAAAATTTTGTTTGAATAGAAACTTTAAAGAGATATATGAATCACTGTTAATTTAAGATTTCTTTTCCTTAGGATGGGTTTTTAGCTAATGCTAAATTTAGTGCTATTTACATAGAGCATCATTGAGGCGATGACCATATATGTAAGGTATCTTGATATAACTTTGTGACAATTATTTGTATGTCTTAGTAGGGAAGTGGTGCATGTTCTTGAATGGATATGCTGCAGTTTTCTTTCCATTTTCAGGGTTGAAATTTTCTTTTTTACTTTATTAGAGTTTCCAATTCTAATAAGACCTACAAATTTTCCTGTGTATTCTGTTTTGTTTATTACTACAATCTTAAATGCCTTTACTGGATCTATTCAACTTGTACAGCAAGACTATTCTGAGGAACCTAAAAATTATGCCAGGATTCTTCATCGGAGACCAAAGTTAGAAAAAACGTAAGGTATGCAGATGATACAATGCAGATAGCAGACAAAGAAAGAAAACTACAAGACCTCCTACAGAAGGTAACTGAAGAGAGTGACAAGAAAGGACTACAAATAAACTAAAAGAAAACCAAATGCATGGTCACCAGCAAAAAGTGCAGCCCAAAATGCCAAATACAGGTGGGCGAGACTAAAATCAAGCAGGTACCAAAACTGAAATACCTGGGAAGTGTTCTAACAGAATGTGGAAAGTGCGGAACAGAGATTGAAAGATACCTTGTCATGGCGAAGGAAGCATTCTAAAAGTTGAGTAAAGTATGTAGAAACAGGACAATTTCTCTAGAAACAAAGAAGAGAGTACTGGATTGCTATGTGATGTCAATTCTTCAATATGGCAGTGAATGCTAGACAATATCATCGAAGATGAAAGAAAAATTTGAAGCAGCTGAAATGTTTTTCTAGAGAAGGATTTTGCGGATATCGTAAACCGAGCATATGAGCAATGATGAGATTTTGGAAATCATAGAAACGGAACGGAAATTTATAATGAGCATCAGGAAGAGTCAGCTAAAGTTCCTGGGACATGCAATGAGAAAGGAGGACTTGGAAAATCTGATACTAACAGGACAGATAGAGGGGAAATTGACAGAGGAAATCTGCGGATAACTTATTTGAAGGACCTGATCAAATGGACGACGAAACGAGGGTTGCGTGGAGTAACAGGAGAAAGCTTGCTAAGAGCCACCAGGGATAAGGAGACGTGGAAAGTCATGATCTCCTACGTCCTGAAAGAACAGCGCATGTAGAAGAATAAGAAGTATGATAATGTCACTTAAAGAATGTCGGATCATACAACTGCCAAAACGTAGTGGCAAAGATGAGGACAAGAGTTCAAACAATGTAAATATTATAAATACATACACTACCTCATGCCAGAAATATAGACAAACAGCATAGAAATAATAGTTTAAAAATATCGTCATATTGGCTAAATTTTTACATATGAATGTTAAATTTATAAATTAAATAATACTGCGGATTTTAAATTTCAACTGAATTAACTTTCTTCAGACCTCAAATGGAATCATTACATTGAATCAAGAGCTAAATCCACTGCTAGGAAGATTGGGTCCTTGTGTCGGGACAGGAAATTTTAATCCGCCTGAATCCATTTTGTACATATACATGGAATACTTTTGTCATATCTAGTCAGGCGCTTCTGCTGTTAATCTCAGTATACTCGATAAGCTCCAGAGGAGAAACTGCAATATGATTGGTCTTGATCTGGCAGCTCGACTCTAGCCACTTTCTCGTCGGCGGGATGTGGCTTCACTCTGTCTCTTCTATAAAAATTTTCGTGGCTTATGCTCTGACAAACTTGGGTCACTGTTGCCCTCATCCACAAGAATTTACTCGGGCAAGCAGACTGGTAACAAAGTCTCACCCTTTTACAGTGAAATCAACCAAATGCAATTCTACTCCCTCGGCTTCTTTTCTCGCGCTTCCCGCCTGTGGAACCCCCTTTCATATACTTTCTTTCCTGGCGGATATAACCCTCAGAAATTTAAATGCAAACTCAGTTCCCATCTATTATCCACTTAACTCCAGCCCTTTCTACATCAGCCTGTGTATCTTTTTGTTCTTTTCTCTCTAACTTCGCAACTGTCTTCAGTCCTGTGTTCACATCATTCTCTTGCCCACTCCCTGCAGCTGTTTCGTCTTTCTCTCCACTCTCCTTCTTCCTAATACTTCAACTCTCTTATGTAATCCTCTGCACATCAGTGGCATTAACGCCTTGCTTGAGGGGAAATTATTAAAAAAAAACGCTTTAAACTTAGTGTGTGCGTGTGGGAGGGCAACAGAACAAGGGGAAGGAAAAACTTTGAATTCTAAACTATATATAGCCCTAGAGAATCACATGATATACAACTAAGGCAAGAACCGTTCGAGTTGACTGAATGTTCCTGACGACGGTTGATTTTTTACTTTTTCACTGTGACATCAATTTCTTCTTTTTTATTCTTCAGATTTTCATTCGTACTCATTTCAGTTTAATAAAATGGTCGAATTGCTGCCATATCTGCACTGGAGTATCCTAATTCTCAACTTCCAGCCTTGGGAGATTGAAAAAATATTTTAGGCGGTTTTGTGGCCGATGGAATATTTTTAATCACACAACTGCTTTCTGCTTAGACAAAACGTAGCAAAATTATCGCTACTGTGTCTCATCTACAGGCAAATATTCATATAAACTACATTCCTTAGTTCCACCAGTTCATACCTTGAAAGCTAAAACTTGCCAAATCACATCCACACAGTCGAATCATCCTCCAATCCTTCGCTTCAAGCACGCAAAAGAGAAGTGACCTTAAGACGGAATTCTTTGATAATCGCTGCATTGTGGAGAAAAGTAATTTTCGAGAGGAAGACTTTATGTTCACGTCAATCTTAACTTCGATATAAAATCAGTAATAAAATCATGTCTATCGTACATATACTTAGAATCTGCACTTTTTCCACTCATGTTTATATGAAAATCTCATTCAGTGACCTAGGCTCTGAATTATTTGTAATGGTGAATATTTTGTAATGTATATATCAGTCAGTGATACGTGATACTCGCTTAGGCGATCATGTCTGGGTAGAAGATTTTCCTTCAAAATGTTACGATATATTTCTGCGGTGAACCGGTTATCAACCAAGGTTAAAAAACCTTATCGGTCCTGCTATTTAGACCATAAATGGAGGTAAAATTAACGGATTAATACTTTTTCCTAATGGTATTTGCACGTAAGTGAATGCTATGAACTCGGCTCTCCGATTTCTCGATTCGAGCCAATATTCATTGCCCCACAACACATATCCTATATATATATATATATATATATATATATATATATATATATATATATATATATATATCCTATATATATTATATATATATATATATATATATATAAATATATATATAAATATATATATATATAAATATATATATATATATATGCTATATCCTATATATATATATATATATATGCTATATCCTATATAGGATATATATATATATATATATATATATATAAATATATATATATATATATATCCTATATATATATATATATCCTATATATATATATATATATAAAAATCAATCGATATATATATATATATATATATATATATATATATCGATTGATTTTTATAACACCTAATCTTCAATTTGTTTGATACTTTAATTGAAGATAAAAAAAATTCTCATGTTTTATGCCTGTTTTTAACTCTTGCTACTAGAAACCTGGCGTCTTCATTTTTGACGATATATTACAGCTAAATATTACAAGCGTTATAGGCAAAATATCTGAAAATATGATAGGCATATTATCCGTATACAATTTTTGATAAAAATTATACAACTGCGCACTTACTGTTAATTATCGAGGTTATTGAGCCAAAATCAAATAAGCCTACGTTATGTTGTTGTGGTTTCTTTGCAAATAGGTTTTACAAATTTAGCTGAAGCTTTCATAAAAAAAAACCAGGTTTGAATTCAGATTAATTCATCGTCTATAATGAATAACAGTCTGTTCCACTACTTAACCCATAGCTGGGAGAAGAAGAGAGATTATATATAATGATCATTGAATATTACGTGTTCTTTCAGTAGCTTTTTTATCATGATTCTCAGACCGCAAATATTAATTACCCAATGAATATCAGAAACAAGTAAACGAATTTTGAAATTCTCTTAGTTATTTTAATCTAATTGTAAGAAGGCTGCTATAAAATAACTTCTAAATATATATATATACACAGTTCAATGATACCATATATAGATGTAAGTTTCCATGTAATTACTGTTATTTTTCTCACTCATATTTCTGACGTAAACATGTACTAAATTTCATCAGTTAACATTGTACATCTTATTCTCACACGCCCTTGAGTATAAAAAACAGTAATGAATGAAACTTTTCCCAGGAAATTCATTCACTTTTTTACTAGTAGCAGCAGCAGTAGTAGTAATAGTAGTAGTAGTAGTAGTAGTAGTAGTAGCAGTAGTAGTAATACTTGTTTCCCAGCACAGGGTGTGCTAATGGCGCTTATATCAGCTGTGCTTGATAATGACAATCCAGGCCAAGTTTTATTGTTTTTTGTTTTTTTTTACAAATTTCTGTCTGCTCGATTTCAAGTTTTCTTTTACAATTGCTTTTTTCATGGCAAAATGATAGAAGATTAGCTCTTAAAAAGATATATTAAAAATAAATAAAACTGGTCGTTTGTTTTATTATGGAAATGCTAATTTACGTTTTAATCGAATAGTAAAGGACAAAACTGCAAGCTGTTGGTTGTTGCTGACAATAATACATTGGTCGACAAGTGGTATTAGTGTAAACAAACTTTAATAGTATAAGAAAAATATTATTTTCAAGAGTAATGATTTTACCTACGCGCAAATACCCTTGGGAAAGGTATTAATCCGTCTCTTCCTTCCAGTTATGGGTTAAATAACAGGACAGATTGGGTTCTATAGCCTTGGTCGGCAACCAGTCTACCGCAGAAAGCAATGGCAACCTACTGCGGGATAATGATCGAGACATGATCGCCCAAGCGTGTATCACGTATGACACTTAACTGACTGACTGATTTGATGAGTAATGATATTTTGTAAAATTAATATTAGTAATAAATTATCTTCCGGAAATCATATTTCCCTTGAAGAACATCTTGCCATGGTCTCAAAAGCAACTTCATTTAGGAATGAAATGAAATTTTACTGCACTATCTAAAACAGAATTGAGCCAAATAGATGAAAGAAATATCACCAGAAACTGACGAATTCAGTTAAAGAAAAATACACAGCATAAATAAAATGAGTAAATTATTTATAGAATCAATATATATATATATATATTGTGTGTGTGTGCGTATTTT
>JBBBDQ010029100.1:472500-487500 GCA_037127315.1 Ascarosepion bandense
TATATATATATATATATATATAAATATTGGATGTAGAATCAATGAAGGAAAAGCAGTTGAATGATTCACAAAAATTCAACCCTATTATTATGATTAAATAATGATTAAACGCATCCCCCATAGCAGTCAGAAATTTGTGTTAGAAGCACACAAAACTACATATCGTAAAAGGTCAACCACATCCAAAAGAATGTCTAGGTAATGTAACACGTTCTTTTTTTAGAATTCTGACGCAATATTGCATCAGAAAGTCCGATTACAAAGGACAAATAAAAGCCTTTCGATGTAACGGATGATTGAAGCCGTCTACACACGTAGACACGCGCGCACATACACACTGACACAGACAGGCAGAAAAGTAAAATAAATAAAAAAGTAAATAAATAAATAATAAAAATGTCATTAGCGTTGGAAACTATAATTTATATATATGAATATATATATATATATGTGGACTGAAATCCGGCAAGATGCTAGAACATGTAGCAAGATTAAGGAACATGTAGAAAAAGGGTCTTTAATCAAATATTGGTTGTTTATCAAATTACAAAGAAAAATTTGAATCTGTTTCTTAATAACAAATCTCTTCTTCTTCTTCTTCTTCTTCTTTACTTTTTTCTTTCATATAAATAAATATATATATATATAATTCTACATCGGTGACATGACGGAATTTCACCAGGTGCCTATTATACATGTGTGTATAACCATATGATGTATATTTATTAATTTACATACCTATACGCACACACACACACACCCACACGCACACCCACCCACACACACAAATACAGTGTATCGAGACAGCAAAATGTTTTCTAAACATATATTGTTAAATATAACAGACAATGAATATCTATTATGTTTAATCATGAGACATTCTAAACATCGTACTTTGGCTTTAATTTCAGGTGAAAATAAAAACAAAAATTCTCCAACATTTGGATAATTTTTAAATTGGTTCTAAGCTTATATATTTATATGAATATATGAGACAAAATTGAAAGAATTTCATGTGATGAGTTTCGTTTTTCATGGCTTCAGTGGATAAATTTGATATGTCTGTACATCTACAGATGCGTACGGGCGAAGTGTACTGGGACCAGATATACAAAAATAAAATTCTGATTATTCTTAAATCCCTAGCACCCCTCGTTCAAGTGCTTAAGTCTGATTATCAACATGATATTTGCCTATAATACAAATATTCACATGTAATAAAGCTTAAAATGACAAGCCTTATGAATAAAAAAGAGAAAGTCAAAACTCAGAAATATCAACCTTGAAAACAGTCACAACGAGCTGTCATCAGCAAAAAAATAAAAAAATAAAAAATAAAAAAAACATCCCAAAATACTAAATACAGATGAGGCAGACTAAAATCAAGAAGGTACAAACATGGGAAGTCTTCTAACAAAAGACGTAAAGTGAGATGCAAATATCCGAAGGCGAATTTACATGGCAAAGGTTGCATTCCTGAATCTGAGTAGATTATTAAGAAATAGAAAAATTTCGCTAGAAACATAGAAGAGGGTACTAGATTGCTATGTGATTGCAGTTCGTCAATATCGCAGTGGCAATCTCATAAAAAAGGAAAACTTAAAGCAACGGAAATGTGGTTCTACAGAAAGATACTGCGCTTATCTTGGATTGACCACGTGAGCAATGATGTTATTTTGGAAAGGATGGATAGGAAAAGAAAATACTGAGCATCAGAAAAAGACAGCTAAATTTCTTTGGACATGTAATGAAGAAGGAGGGCTTGGAGAATCTAATACTGTTTAACAGACGATTTTGAAAAAAAGAATAACTAATGGATGGGATTCAAAAAGATAGAAAATGGCTATTGACGTTGCATTTAATTCTTTTAGAAATTTTATCTACCAAGGAATAAAGTACTTGGAAATGCGAGAAAGAACCTGTTAACGTTGAAAAGACTGTTATATTCAATTATTTCAACGATAAAATTGTGGGAAATAGATGCCTATCTAGTAACACGCTTAGATTTATGTGGTCGGGCACCAGGGAAAAAAGCTCTTCAGAGCAGTTGACATGAAAATACTTGCGGAAAAGACAGAGGGAGGCCACATCAGGTTGGTAAGACAGTAACAGTAGTTGAGATGCCAGGTCAAGATTGATTAAATTGCAGTTCATTCTTTATATTTTGTCGAGAACCTCGAGGTGAATATTTGGATCACCCGACCAGACAGTATTATATACACCAATGAATGGTAGATTTATAAATGTGCAAATAAGGAGTTATTTTTTGAGGAATTTAGATGTGTCTACTGCCCTGTTCTTGGTTTTTGTTATCACTATAACAACATAGATGAGGAAATACTTCTTCGTGTAACGACGAAAACATAACGCTTCGATTGTAAGAATAAATTTTGACGGATGTAATTAAAAAAGTACGTTGTGGTGCAGTGGATATAAGCTTGGCACGATAAATCGGAGAGCTAAGTTCGAAATCCAGTTTAATTCGTTGCAATCGCCCACATGCAGATACCCTTGTAAAAGGTATGAATACGTCGCCTCTCTTTACAGCTGTGAGTTCAGTAGCAGAAAAGAGTGGGTTTTATAGCTTTGATCGCCAACCAGCCTACAGAAGAATATTAAAGAAAACTGTTATGGGAAAATAAGTCAATCCTGTTTCTTTCGAGACATGATCTCCCAATCGGGTATCACGTATGACACTTAACAGACTGAATGAATTTTGAAAAAAATTAATTCACTACAAGCAAAGCAATAATGCCACTAAAACTCGAACGGTTACTGGGTTGTGAAATAGAATGAAATTCTTGTAGAGGTGTCAGAAAACCCAATATTAATCAGGAAACAGTGGATAAAACTCTACCAGAGGAGAGGAGTGGGTTAAGCATGATAAGAAAACGTGTCTACTCCTATTAAATATTCCATTCACAATTTTTTAGAAGATAACAATGTTTTCTCAAATAAAGTTCCTATTATTCTGAGGGGTGAAATGCTGGACTATCCCTTTCCAAAACATATACGTGCGTAAAGAACACGACTGAAAATCAAACTCAGTTTCCCATTCAAAATCAATATGCTTTACATCACTCGCACATTTACATTCGAACTCGAGTATCAAGCAAATATAACGCGTTGCATAATGATAATATATATAATGTTTGATTACATAAATATATATTAATTACAAAGTGAATATAAAATGAATTCCATGTAAATGTAAATATGTAAAAGATTTTATGACAACGAGAGGAACAACGAAATGGTCAATAAAAACGAATATTTTTTTTCGTTTAAAATCCAAATCATATTAAATACTGTTATTAGATATAAAATGAGACACGTTAAGAAAAAATCAGACTGTACGTGTGTATTTTTGATTGTGAATGTCATTTTTATATTAATTTATCACTGGTGTAAGTTTTCAGTTTTTTTTTTTGTTTATTTGTTTTTTATCATTTTACCAAAGCAAGTTAAAGGCGCTACTAGTGCGTAGGGTGTTACAATGAGAGAAAAGACTGCGCACAGTGGATATTGAAGAAAGGATAAATGGCCGGGATTATATAGACGGAAGATCGGCACTTAAATCTTTGAAGAATGTAACTATCACGGCAGTAAGTAAATGAAAGAGTTAGACGTAAATGACAAAGTAGTTAGTCAGTTGAGTGATACACGCGTTGGGCGATCAAGTCTCAAAAAAGACATGACTGACTGGGCAGAAGATTATCCCGCAGTAGGTTGCCATTGCTTTCTCCGGTTGACCGGTTGCCGACCAAGGCTATAGAACCCAATCTGTCCTATTATTTGACACATAACTGAAAGACGGATTAATAACTTTCCCAAGGGTATTTGTGCGTAAGTGAATGCAAATAAGTCAACTGGAATTCGAACTCGGTTCCCCCGATTTGTCGTTCCGAGTCGATATCCATTTCACCCCAGCCAGGAAGTTGAGACTTAAATCCCACTCGTCCCTTTGGTTCTCCCCCGCTCGCTTGACCGCCATCGCCCATCGAAATCACTTCTTCCTGCTTATCGGAGTCACGCGTCGGATCATAACTGGCGACTATTTGCCTTTGCTCGAAATGAGTGCAAGAAGATACTGAAAGAAGCCAATGGCATCCCGTAAGTTCGGTTCCAAAGACTACTGGAGGCTCTGTAAAAGTATACTAAAAAATAGCAAACCCTCAATCCCCTCAATCAACGAATTGAGGTCCTTACCTCTACAGCAGACAAGGCTGAGTCCTTTGCTCGCAGATTCTCCAGCAACTCAACACTTGACTCTTCTGGAGTATCTGTACCCGACTTCCCATCCCGTAATGAGGCCCAACTGAAATGACATCCACATTACTCCCTCAATGGTTTCTAATATAATTTCAAAGCTTGACCACCATAAATCGACCGGCGGCGACGGAATCCCAATCATTGTCCTGAAGAAATGTTCCCTTGAACGCACATCCGACAAACTAATAACTTGCTTAAATTCATGGGACCGGGGTTTCCACGGAATAAAATTTTAGTGCATGTGCACATCTGATTTTTCTGCAGTTCTTTTTTTAACTGTTTAGAAACTAATGAAGAGCATGTAAAGGTTAAATTACCATAAGAATTGTTATAATTTATAATATTTTATGTTAACATTTATGTAACTAATAAAATGCATTTATTTATCTACGTATATATTTTAGTCTGTTCTTTACTATCTATCCATCTATTTATATATCTAACTATCTCTGTCCTTATATATTTGTCCTATCTGTCTGTCTGTCTTTCTATCTCTGTTTATCTACATTTTTACCGTTTTATATATATATATTATATTTAATGTTATCTTTCGCTATAACTGGCTGTCTATCATTTATGTGTCTTTTTATAACTAATCTATCTATTTATATCGGCTAGACTATTAAATTACTAATTCTGACATTACTAATTTACATTTTTGTCTTCTCTCTATTTGTATCTCGTTTGTATTCAAGCTTTCAAACGAATCTTCCTCTGCATTGATTGGAAATATTTATGGTTTCGTTTAAAAAAAATTATGTCATTTTTCAAATCGGAAGATATTTTACTAACACTAATAATATTTAACCTTCAGATTTCGGATATGAGAAATATTTTATATTCTTGGGAAAATGGACATATTTGCAACGAAAAACCTGTCATACAGTTACGAAAAAAATAAACATTTCCTATTGGGCGTTGTTTTCTTTATTGTTACTAAATTAAATGCTTTTAATGAAAGAGACATGAGACATGTCATGGTACATTTGTCAGTATGAACAACGTGAGAAATGGGACAATATAGTTTATATCAGGAGACTATTATTCGCAGCTATTTATAGCCAAGTGATTTATATGAAAGAAATTCTATATAACATTTACAGTAATTTTAGTCCGTTTTCAAATATATATATATATATATATATATATATATATATATATATATATATATATATGAATAAAAAGATCATTATATATATATATATATATATATATATATATATGATCATTATATAAATAAATATATTAGTAATATGAAAGGTACCGACTTGGCGGCTCGTCTCCAGCCACTTTCTCACCGACGGGATGTGGCTTCCCTTTGTCTGTTCTATAAATACATTCGTGACTTCTGCTCTAACGAACTTAAGTCACTGGTGCCTCTGCAAAAGGTGTTATTCGTGCAACCAGACTGGCAACTGGGTCTCTCCCATTCACAGTTAGATGAACCAAATGCAGACGACAGTTCTACTCCTGCAGCTTTTTTTCTCGCACTTTTCGCCCGTGGAACTCGCTACCTTATTCTTGCTATCCTGACGGAATGCAAGGTCAATACTCATCTCTCAACCATTTGACCCTAGTTCTTTCTCCACCACCCTGACCCTAGCTCTTTCTTCACCACACTGTATATCCTTTCTTTTCTCTCCACCTCGGCAACTGTCATCACACCTGTATTCCCTTCCTTCACTTGCTCCTTTCTAAGTGGTTCGTCCATCTTTTCACTCTCTTCTATCTAAATGTTACTCCTATGTAGCTCCCTGCACATCAATGGCGCTACCACCTTGCTCGGAGTGATATATATATATATATATATATATATATATTGTGTTGTATTGTGATGATGATTAGCAAGAAGTTCTTAGCTTTTAAGTGGTTTTAGTGATATAATGTTTTTTGGTGAGTAGGGTTTTTTTTATCGTAAATTGATCGATACCAGATTGAAGAAGGAGTGTTGATAGGCACAAAGAGTTTGTCACTTTAACTGAGTAGTTTCCTCTCGACTTCGTAGCTTCCTTGAGGCGCCATTACGATGTTCTCACATGTTAGCGATTTCTGACGAGTTGGAACATCATAACACTGTCCTCATGAAATTTGAAGTCGACATGATGAAGTGACAAACGCGTATTTGCGTGGGGCGGTTTAGAGGGATAACGACATAATTTAGACATTTGGAAGAGGATAACTCTGGATCCCGCTAACCATTACACGAGGTCGAGGTGTCATATGGACACTTAGAGAACTTTTGTGTGTCATCAGTGTGACATCAGTGTGTCATCAGTGTATCATCATACTTTAATTATCAGTCATTCAAGAAAGACATACATTGATTAAATCCTTTCTTTGACTAATGGAACTGGATGTAGAACATTGTTTTCGAGATGGATTATTAAGCCTGGAGACAAATGTTTCTTCAATGGAAGGAAAATAATAACATGATTCACTGATTTTTGTAACTGGAAGGCATTTTTTCTAGTTCTCTTTCTTGAATTTGTAACGATATATACATTTTTCTTATTACTCTTTACTGTTTCATTTTCAGAATGGCAATAATTTCATTCATAAAGGAAAAAAACATTTTTACATTAGGCTGGATTGACAATAATTTTTCTTTTGAGCTAGGTAGGTTTGGTTTCTATAATATTTCTGAGTCTTGTGATAGCAATGAAAGAGGTAAATTCAACTCGAAAAGAAACCCAGATTAAACTTGTTTCTCTTAGATCAGTCACTGTTTGTAACATCCAGATCAAGGCTTCATATTTTATCGGATATCGTTCAGATAGCAGATCACTGAACACATTTATTACAGCAAATAAAATGACTGTTTTATGATGTTGCTTAGTAATATGCTATTTCCGTAGTTCTATATTATTATATAATAAACAATAAAATAATAGCCATTCGGGAAAATGTGATATTGGGAAACGTATCAACGAACATAAAACGTATCAACGAACTTATAACCAACAATTTATCAAATGCATACGTCATACACAGTAATCAATTCAATCACTAATTTGACGTAGCGAATACTTGACTTATTAAAGATCAACTTCAAAATATTTTTTCGCGCCTGGGATTATTCCAAATAGAATATTGGAAGAAAGAATTCACGAAGCAACCATACTTATTGAGTTGATATGATATACAAATACGAGAGGGTACAAGTGGCAAAATGACAAAAGGTAAAAGATCGAAAAAAAATAAAAGATATCTATAGATTAATAATAATAATAATTATTATTATAATAATAGGCTGTTCTGTGCTTGCCCCAAATGAATATAAAAATCGCCACGATAGAGTTGGGCAATATTTACATTGGACAATGTGCAAACATTATGGAAAAGCTGTAAACAAACACTGGTATGAACATCACCCAGCACCGGTTACAGAAATAGAAGATGTAACCATTCTATGGGATTACATAATCTACACAGACAGAAAAATTGAAGCAAACAGGCCAGACATTATTGTTAAAAACCAGAAGGAGAAAACTTGTCTATTAATTGATATGGCTTGTCCAGCGGATTGTAACATAGCAATCAAGGAATTTGAAAAACTGTCAAAATAAAAAGACCTGGAAATTGAAATAGAAAAAATGTGGAAATTGTAAACAAGAGTTGTGCCAGTGATATTAGGTGCACTTGGAATGATAAATTATGGAACAAAACAACACATTGAAAGAATCCCTGGAAACCCCAGCTTAAGAGATATACAAAAAATTGTTTTATTAAGTACAGCCCACACACTAAGGAAAACTTTATCTATGTAATGCTGAGGATGATAGGGAAGATAGAAAAACATGAAATGGAGCCATAACAACACGCCACGACCAGCCTTAGGTTTCCCGGCACACTTGGTTGGTAGTGAGACCAAAGCAGAAATCGAAATCTGATAAAAAATGAATTAATAATAATAATAATAATAATATGTTAACAATAATAAACATGATAAAATAGATAGAATAAAATTAAAAAGATTCAGATTTGCAAAAGACATACGGCAGCGTAATTTACGAGAAATTTATTGCTAAGGAAAAATATTTTAATAAAATAAGATAATTTATTATTACAGTTAACCCTAAAATAAATAAATTATTCTTCAATAGCAAAATTCTTAATTTTTCAAATTTATTTATTTTTAATTTTTAAATGTATATTTTTATACAAGAAACTACAAAACGGTTTTTATTATAATAGAGAGGATATGTAAATTCCTCGAGGTCAAACCCCTAATTGAATCACCATTTTGATTAGCCGAACACCCCCCCCCCACAAAAAAAAACACCTACATACATTAACAGTAAACCGAAAGTATTTGTCATTTAAATGTAAATCGTCTGCACAACTACACCAACATTGCCTGATGATGAGAATTAATCTCGAAACATAGAAATTTCCATGTAGCAATGAAAAATTGACATAAGCATATATATATATATATATATATATATATATATACATATATATATATATATATATATATGAGCATCGCTCATTCATTAAAAATAAATTTGAGCACACTAGCTATTGGGCGCGTAATATGATATGCGCTAAAAAGACTGCCTTCTTCCGCAGAACGCCCCGTGGCCCAGGGATAGAGTCACCGACTGACGCCTATTCGGTTAGGTTTAGAACCTGGGTTATGTGGCAATTGGAGTCTAACCGTACTGATGAGCTGTGATGAGCTGTGCAAAACAGTTCTCTCAATATATATATTATATTTCCCTGCTCGACGACATTTTTATTGCAAAAAATAATGTAAGTCACTTTAAAGAGGCGGTTGAAATTAAAACGAGAGTGACGTGTTTTCCGAAGCTCTTGAAAAGCGTAAGTTCTTTTTTTCTTCTTCTTCTTCTTCTATGTGCCCTGTCCCTTCAGGACGTAGGCGATCATGGATCTCCACGTCTCCCTATCCCTTGTGGCTCTTAGTATGTTTGCTTCTGTTGCTCCTGGCAACCCCCGTTCCGTCATTCACCTGATCAGGCCCTGCAAATATGTTATCCGCTGCCTTCCTCTGTCTCTCCTTCCTTCTATCTGACCAGTCAGTATCAGGTTCTCCAGGCTTTCCTTCCTCATTGCATGTCCCAGGAACTTCAGTTGTCTCTTCCTGATGCTCAGCATCAATTTCCTTTTTGTTGCCATTCTTTCTAACACTTCGTCGTTGCTTGTATGCTCAGTCCACGATATCCGTAGCATCCTTCTGTAGAACCACATTTCGGCCGCTTCCAGTTTTTTTCTCATTTTCGATGATATTGTCCAGCATTCACAGCCGTACTGAAGAACTGACATCACGTAGCAGTCTAGCACTCTTTTCTTCGTTTCTATTGAGATCTTCCTGTGTGTTAGTATTTTGCTCATCTTCTGGAACGCGTCCTTTGCCATGCCAATTCGCCTTCGGATCTCCGTGTCGCACTTTCCATCTCCTGTTAGAACACTTCCTAGGTACTTAAATTCTTGGACTTGTTTGATTCTGTTATCCCCCACCTGTATTTGGCATTTTGGATTGTATCTTTTGCTGATGACCATGCACTCAGTTTTCTTAAAGTTTATTTGTAGTCCCATCTTGTCACTCTCCACTGCTACTTTCTGTATGAGATCTTGCAGTTTCCTTTCCGTGTCTGCAATCAGTACTGTATCGTCCGCGTATCTTATGTTGTTCAGGTTGTGGCCTCCAATAATAAATCCTGGTGTGTCATCTAGGGTCCTCAAAATATTCTCGCTGTATAGGTTGAACAAATCCGGTGAAAAGACACAGCCTTGTCTTACGCCTTTTTCTATCTTTGTGTATCTACTGAGGTCGTTACCTGTCCGTATGCAGGCCGTTTGCTGCCAGTAGAGATTCTTGAATTCTACTTATATGAAATATGCGATCTGGTGCATTGGATATTTGCTCGGCATGAGAAATCATGGAGCTGCGTTCGAATTCAAGTTGAATTCCTTGCATTCACTTATGCACAAATACTGTTTGGAGAAGTATTATTCAGTCTCTTCCTTCCGGTTATGGTTTCAATAGCAGTGCAGATTGGGTTCTATAGGCCTGGCTGGCAACTCGTCTACCGCAGAAATTAATGGCCACCTACTGTGGGATCACCTTCTATTCTATGATTCTTGTCTCTTTCGAGACATGATCAACCAAACATGTATGACGTATGTCACTTAACTGATATAAAATCTTCTTATTTTAACGTAAACATGGATCTTTCTTTGTAGTATCATTATTTTATTTATCTGTTTCTCTGTTAAATGATCCTGACTGATTAATGAACTAATTTTCTTATTATTTATATATCCTTAGTTTTCGATATTTTGAAAGAATTTGTTTGAACTACGATATATTTCTTAAAAAACAAAAATAAAAAAAACAACTAACAATACGACAGGGAAAAACAATACTATAGATAAAACAATACGATACAATTTATACTATATTCTTTCTTAGAAAAACTACTTTTCTTTTTTTGGAGGAGGTTAATAATTTTAAGTTAAGCTTAGTAGCTGATAGTGAAACAATAAACTCAGCGCCGCTGCCTCGTCTAATGAACTGAGATGACGCTGCCTCAGTATTGTTTCTCTGTACATGAACGTGACCGGAATGATATATATATATATATATATACATATTTGTTAATAAAATCCGTTCATACTCACGTATACTCTTTTGCGTAGTACGATTGAAAGTTGTAAGAAATAAGCTATAACTTTAACGGAAGATTTTATTATTAAATTCTAATTATTCCCAATGAGATTACAACATAAAATAATTCCATTTTGGATAATTTTCACGTTCTAAAGAAACGCTAAGCAATTTATTAACCATTATATTTTTAAGCAAGAATAAAATTTGCAATAATTTTTAGCAACACAGTTTTGAGGTTATTTCTTGCTACAACAACTCACATTCCTAAAGATGATCTCGGAAACAGATTGAAAGTACTTGGGAGAACATCGAAAAAGGAATAATAAAATTATATTTCATTATAATAGTTCATTTCTTAGATCTTTCAATTAAATTTCGAGAAAGATTATCCGTGAGTATGAACGGATTTTATTAAGAATAAGCAGACACAATGCAATTTATTTAATCTCTCTCTCTCTCTCTCTCTCACTCTCTCTCACACACACACACACACACACATATATATGTGTGTGTGTCCTATATTATATATATATATATATATATATATATATGAAAAGAGAGAGAGTGATTGTAAGTGGAACATTTTCTACACACAGTGAGTGTGAGTGGGAGCGAGAGAAAACCTAAGCACAGACACATTTATATGTTTTATCGACATCTGAAATAGATACTTCTAGGAAACTAAAGATTTATTTAGTGAAAGATGGCAGCATATATTGAGACAGTTTTCATGACAGATGTTTCTTTCTTCACATATGTAAACAAAAGGCACCCAGCTGTAAGGATCGTCTAGATTTTAAGCGTCTAACGTTTCATTGTGTTTGCGATATTTTAAAACGTCTCGTACATCTGATTTGACGTAAAAACAAGAAATTTTAAATCACTTCTTGCAAAATGAAAAACAATACTAGAGATGTAAGTACAAACAGTTATCAGTGAATAGTGGAAAAGTCTCAAAAGCTCCTGAATATGTCATATACAGTCTGGAAGGGCAAGCTGAAGTATTATCATCAATCTGTGTTTTGTATGTAAAGTAAGCTAAGAAATACTTTTTGTCATTGGTTATTAAACGTTGATGTACTGAGGAAGTATTGAAATCAAAAGAACAAAAAGACTAGTGAAGCATATGGAACCCATTTTCCGAATTTTACAAGAATACATAAAGTTAGAAATTAACCCATTTTTGTATACGGTGCGGCTAGAAATATTTGAATATTTGTATTCATATATATTAACCAATCAACGTTGTCACATAAAAACAGCGGTTTTCTTTGAATTTGCAGAAGATTCTGATTTGTTCTTAGCTACGATATTTAAATATTTAGATATTTAAAAGTTAAGAAAACATTTATTAACCAATAAAATTGAGACCTCGTCTATACTTCTGAGATAAGTTAGTATTTACATTACATACATTGTTCAGGCTGTTGTCCTTATCTTTATTGTCATGTTTACAAGCAAACTGAAACTAACACACCTTTTTATCCATTGGAATATAGACGTTGCTAAGTTACAGTGACTTGACTCATAGAGTTTTCAATTTAATATCTAGCTACAGTAGTAATGAACAAACAAATTAGAGATTTGAGTTCAAAATAGATAACTGCATAGCACCTCGAAGTAGCATCACACATGCAACGAGTACAATCAACCCCAGGGATCGAAATAAATGGTTCGGTTTAAATATCCTAGCAATTGAAAAAGGCCGGAGCTTACAACGGCCGAAACGTCGTAAAATTGACAATAAAGATAAGGAAAACAATCCAACCAATATAAATTGAATAAAATCGAAATTAATATTTTTTTAGGCGATTTTTCCTTATATAAATGATGAAATTTCGTTTTCAAATTAGTTTTTCGGTTTGATTAAGAATTTGTTATACGAAACTGAAATTCTCACTCTTAAATAATTACTCGTATTTTGCATATTTGTTCGAGTGCATATTAATACAAAAATGCTTAGCAAGATTGACACATAAAAAATATAGACTAAATTTGTTAACGAGCGTCAACAGTAGGGCAGCTTTCCTGGTTATTTCATGCAGTCGATTACTAAATTTTTGACGCATACATAAAAGACCATATATCCGAGACACACACATTCTCACAGCATAAACGTATTTTGTTTCTTCTATACAAACGCAATTCCTTTAGTTGTACTTTAAGAAACATGCGCAAAATATTTTATATGTAGATGTTTCCCAAAGAAACTTTGTAATTAATCTCTTTCATTTTGAAGGAAAACTAAAATGAAAAAAATTATGACGTCTTAATCTTCATTGTCATATTAACAATGTTTTGGCCGTTGTACGCTCTGACCTTTTTCAGGTGACTGGAATTTTGAATTGAACAATTTATTTTGATGACTGTTGTAGATTGTTCTCGTTCCATGAGTCATTCAACTTCCGGATATCTTAGTTATCTCCATTTAACTTAACTCTTAAAATGCTTGTTCACCATTGGTAGCATGACACATGGAACTAGAACAATCTACCCCAATGGTCAAAATAATGGGTTCGGTTCAAAAGTTCAGTCGCCTGTAAAGGTCGGGCGTAAAACGGCCGAAATGTCGTGAATATAGCAATAAAGATAAGGACAACAGTTAGAATTATGTAAAAAAGTCAATAAAAAAGGTATTTAACGTTATACAGCCGAGCTGAAGTTTCGCTTATTTCTTTATTTAATACAATTATCATTTGCTACAAGGATGTTGATCTTAGCATGAACCATGTTATTTTGACCTTTGGGCACTGTTGTTAAAAGAATCACTTACAACGCTCTACGCAATAATAGATACCACATCATTTAAGAACATTAAAATAAAACAGTGATAGTTAAAATCGGTAGCACCTGTACGTCAAACAGGAAATAATTATGTACTCAAAATGTACCGATGCGCACTACTGAAGACGAACGGTTAAGAAAGAAGCCATCCAAAAGAATAGAAACAAAAATGATAGCAGTTATTAGAATTGAGAAACCTATTTTCCGAAAGAAATGTGTTGTGAGAAATTTTTATAAATCTTGTCCAACAGTCGCTGCTCAGTCAATAAATGACAAGTATTTTCACCATTGGTGAAGGTTAAAATTAACATTCGCATTACTATTGTCAAATCAATAGAGAAAACATGTACTGATAATTATTGGCTTCTCTTTCAAGGTATAACTATGAAGAGTCGAATGAAATGTGCAAAAGGATGCAGAATTTCGATTTTGAAAGGCTTCTTTTCACCAACATGTTACGCTGAATACAATAGTGCGGATGGATGGAGTAACAGTTGGGTGGCTTCAGACAGCAATTACATTCGAAGGTTGTGACACTTATAAAGTGGAAGTGACATGATGTTTTATTTTAGAAGGGCGGGGTTAGTCTTAGGTATAATGCAGTAGTATGCTAAAGAAGAATTCCAGGCAACGTTATGATGAAAGCACGGACTTGGCTAGGATGTTGGAAAGCATACAGGAAAAAGGTGTACGAGAAGAAAAGAAACGCTTTCAAAAAATCACAAATGGTTAGGAGAAGTTGACTGCGTCTCAAAAGGGCTTGTTTGATGAAATGACCGCTATTTTTGCACGACATTTAACTGATTAAATTTCTTATTGATGAAAATACATTTTTTTTCAGATATTTTGAATTCGTGTTGTTGACATATCTGCATCCAAATATGTTAGGTAATATACTGTATAGATATGTATATATAAATATACCTTTGTCTGTCTATATGTGTTGTGCGTTTTGGTGATTTGAAAGCATCTAGCAATATTAAATATATTACAAATAAGAGTTTTCTAGCATTCTTCTCTTTCATATTCTAGCATTGATTTTTGCAATGGAGGCATGCAAATTATTTTCAAATCGACGCAAAGCGTTTTCTCTCTTTCATTATATATATGTGTATGTGTGTGTGTGTGTGTGTGTGTGTGTGTGTGTATACACACACACACACACACACACACACACACACACACACACACACACTGTGTGTGTGTGTGTGTGTGTGTGTGTGTGTGTGTGTGTGTGTGTGTGTGTGTGTGTGTGTGTGTGTGTGTGTGTGTGTGTGTGTGTGTGTGTGTGTGTGTGTGTGTGTGTGTGT